>OZ024828.1:66818683-67418683 GCA_964016985.1 Anodontia alba | reverse complement strand
GCCCTTCTTGAATCAGAGGATGGGAGAGAATGACCACTTAAAATATTTCTTGATCAATCTCCAAGAATCAATGTTGCCGGACCCAGCGGGGCTTAAAACCCGTGACTCCTAGATTACCAGTGGAACCTGCATCCAACTGCAACTGGGGACAGCCAAAAAAAAAAAAAAAAGTAACAAGTTTTACTGTCAGATATTATAGCAAGACTGCAGCTAAGACACCCATTACAGTTAGAAGTAAAATTTCTTATTTCATCATGAAAATGTGTTGTTGCATTTTTAAGAGGGCTCTTATTGAGACGTTTTCATAGAAAAACTAGGAAAACATTTGTATGCATACTTTTCCAATGAAAGGCCCAGATCAGCCTGTGTATTTGCACTATTTTTATCAGGACCTTAATTGTTCAGGTTCTTTGCTAGAGCTGAGGTTTAATGTCACTGTCAACAACTGAACAAGCTTTCAGTCATGTTCTAATAGTGTCTAGATATGATGGGAACTTATGCTGTTTTCAGAACCACTTCATACTACAGACAAACTTCAATGTCTCAAACATCTTTGGGACCATGGACATGGGTAGTCAAGCTACTGAGGGTTAATCATGGCGCCAGGTCAGGAGGCAAATAGCAATAGGAGAATTTTTTTTCAATTTTCTACACAGTAATTGTATGTTGAGTGTACTCATTAGAATTGCCTTAATGAGGCAATTCTAATGAGTATACACAACATACAAGTTTATGATAAAATAAGAAAATTTCCCTAAATATTTGTTTTCTTAAGTTATTGGAATAATTTCCTAGGGAATAAAAATCGAGTTCAAATTAGCCATGGTAAACAAGCCATCAGTGTTTCAAGCTATTGAAGTTCGACTGTACATATATCCAGACACACTGATGTAACACCAGTCGCTGTTTTAGTGACACCAGTATGACCAGTCCTAGTTCTTCTTCCTAATGCTGAGTGCTAAGTGAATGAGAAGCTAGTATTGATTTTATGAAGTTTTAGATATAACCCAAGTCACAACCAACAGATCTGAAGGTGGACCGTCTAATCAGCCACTCTGACTGTCTATCTTGGTCTTCTTACATATATTTTTTTGTGGAAAATTGTAAATACTATTTGGTTGTAAAAAGTGCCTTATCTGAAGCTGTGAGTCTCATTTCTTATACACCACAACCTCTTTATAACACGGTTCATTATAACACGGTTCTGTATATAACACGGTTCAAAGATGCATCCCAAAAATGTATAGACTATATTGAAAAATGACCATAAATGGTCATTTTTCAATATAATCTATACATTTTTGTTTGGATATAACATGGTTGTTTAACTAACATGGCTTATGCTATGGACCCCAACAATAGTGTTATAAAGAGGTTGTGGTGTATACAGTAAATCAACAATGATGTGGAAGAGCCACATACAGGAGTAAAGGTCTCTTTCAGATAGCCTATGCAACCAGTCTCATCCGATTTCTCTGACTTGATTTTTTGCTCAACATAACACCTGTTCAAATCACCCTTAAGGGTTCAGGAATGTTGTCCAAGTGTTTGGGAGATGTGAAAGAGAACAGTGACAGAAACATGACCGAGAAAAGGATGACAAGGGATCACAACAACTATTAAACCCAAGACTAAAGGGTCATAAGTAGTATCCCTTGTCATCTGAATAAATCAAGATGCCACACCCACTTCTAATTGTCAGCCAATAAAATTTTGATTGAGTTGGGGTTTAACGACACGTCAACCCTTGTGGGTCATTTTGTGTCGTCTCCCAGAGAAAGGGAGAAAAGAGACAGAAGAGATAGCAGAAGAGATGAAAGAGAGGGACAGGGAAGAAAGAGGAACAGGAATGAAAGTGAAGAAACAGAAGAAATAAAAACATCACCTCCCTACCCTTACCTGCTACAAGGATAGCAGGCCTTGCCCAACTATAAGCCAATATCAGCTGGACGCCCCGGTGACAAAAGATACATGACACCTTTGCACCACCCAACCACCCAAGCCAATAAAATTGTTTGATCTGCATTTTCGATACAAATTCACATACTAAATGGCAAACTGTGCAGATCCAGATCAGTTGGCTTCTGAAGAAGCCAACTGATCTGGACCTACACTGTTTGCAAAGGCAGGACATATCCGTGTTCAGCAGGACCAGTGTTAAGAAGTCCTTACCTGTGCCATCTGTAGACAGTGTTGTTGTATCACCCGTCAACATCAATCTACCGCCATTCAGTGTGGCTAGAGTGTGAGATGCTTCATTGATTTCTATACTAACAGGTGTCACATTGACCCCTGATCCATCCGTCTGACTTGTGGCCACTTCAGCCAGGGCCTGGACGGTCTGACCACTATCCTGCTGTTGCTGAACTAAATGAGCTGCTTCCTGGGGGATCTGAAATAGGAATTTTATTCTTAAAATGTAGAATTTAAATATTGGAAGACAATGTCTTTAGCTTACTTGTATGAAATCACCAGAAGAGCTATTGCACTAACTTTGGCAATGGCACTGACAATGGCATCTACAAATGTTAAGGTTTATTTTAAAGTTTTTAAAGATCTATTTCTCCTGGGCCCAGTTGTTCAAAGCTAACGATGTCGTTAGTTAACGATTCGTTAAAATTTCCATCGAGTGATACACAAATATGCTAAATTTTTTTGCTGAAAAAATGTGAGTAGCTTTTGCAGTGCAAAAGCTACTCACATTTTTTGAGCAAAAAATATCAGAATATTGTATATTGAATCTGCTAAAACAGTTAACGAAATGACCCTTAACGAGCTCATTAAGCTAACGACGCTTTGAACAACCGGGCCCTGGATGCTTAGATGGCTTCAGCTGATACCTGAACTGATTTTAGACACTGGTCCAACATTTTATTCAGTCAAGGACCTACCCCCTCCAACCCCCGCACCCCACTCAATGATTTTGCTGTCAAGGCCACAGACTTAGAAATTTTTCATGGTCTAAATATTTCAGTTTTACAATAAAATTTCTAAAATTACATGATTCTGAATGCCTTGATACTTAGACTGATGTTAAACACTAGTACATAGCTCCAGATAAGGCGCGTTTTTCAACATTTTTCTTATTTCTCCATGAAAATGTGGATACTCATCAGAAGTGCCTCGGCGATGCGCTTCTAATGAGTACAACAAAATATGTTTTTCTGGAGAAAAAGAAAAATGTTATGTGAATACCTTCTCTTTTCTGGAGCTTTTCTAGTCCCAGGTTTTGTTCAGTACCTCCCCTCAGTGACTTTAAGGTCAAAGATCCTCAGTGACTTTGAAGTCAAGATCAAGGACTTGAAATTTTTTTCACTCTCAAGATTGATGTCTTTTGAATGCCTTGATAGATTTAGTAGAGAACCTGGACTATGTTAAATATGCTTGCAAAAATTTTGATCAGTGTGCTGGACACCCACTGGCACTCAATGACCTTGAATGATTAGGAAATTTCATATATGATAAGCAAAGCAAGTTCAGGTCCTGTGACAGGTCTTGTTAAACATTTTTTCTTAATTTTCCAAGAAAACAAGGCTTGACAATTTGCAGGAGATTTTGTTTGTGTTGAGGTTTTACGGCCCAGTCAACCCAATGGGGTCATGTCGAGCGCGGTCAGTTTACCTAACCACACGTTTACTGGGCAGGCTTAGTTCTCTAAGCGGTTAACCAGTATTGTGCACATTCTTTCGCCAGAAACTGACAACTGCCCTTCTTGAATCAGCGGAAGGGAGAGAATGACCGTAGAAAATATTTCATGATCAATCTCCACGAAAGAATGTTGCCGACCTCGGCGGGGGTTGAACCCGCGACCTCCTGGTCTCCAGTCGGACGGCGCATCCAACTGAGCCACCGAGGCCGGCAATTTGCAGGAGATAACTCACATGAAATGTCAAGACTTACACTCTCATACAAAACAGGAGAAATATTTTTTTTTTCTGCTGATTTCATGACAAGTATACTTTAAACATAACAAGATTGTATCACAAGAAATCCGCAGAAAGCGATGTTGCACCTGCGGGGATTAAGTCATACAAGTATCTTCAGACCATGACCTAATCATCTGTGAAGTTTCAAAACTATTGGCCTAAAACTTCGGAAGGAGTTGCGCTCACGAAACACCCACTGACTATAAGGGTTTTAGGTAAAAACTGACTACGTTAACAATGCGGAAAAAGTTGAAAAAAAAAAAAAAAAAAATCTGAGATTTATGTGCAAACAATATGCAAATCTTCAGACCCTGACCTAATCATCTGTGAAGTTTCAAAACTATTGGCCTAAAACTGCAGGAGTTGCGCTCACGAGACACCTACCAACTATAAGGGTTTTAGGTAAAAACTGACTAAGTTAACAAAGCGGAAAAAGTTGAAAAAAAAAATCTGAGAATTATGTGCAAAAATATGCACATCTACACACCATGGCCAAAACATCTGTGAAGTTTCAAAAATGATTGGCCAAAAACTGTAGGAGTCAATTGTTGACGAACGGACGAACAGACAAACGGACGGGTCACGGCACGCCTATATCGCACCTGCGTGCTAATGCAGGTGCGACAATAAAAACAGTGCCAGAGAAGAGCAAAGAATACTGAACTATTTCTTTTTGTCCTTGATATAAATATGTTGCAGGTAATCACTGGATTTTTTTCACCCAGGAAATTCCTACGAGTAGAGAACATGAACCTTGGTACAACTGAGAGTAAACAAGAGATCAAGGTAACAAGAGGCCTAAGTATGCCTGAATTTCTCACCTGTAACAAGAGTGCTACAGTGTAAATATGCAAACATTTACAGCTACAGAGTGGTGGCTTATTAGCCCCAGGGCAAAATGTTTAATACTAAGTGTTACTAGAGTTCATGCACATCAACAATATTTCAATCATATCGAGACAGTGTCACCAACTTTGTGGGATTTTTACACAACCTGATCAAATGACAAATTCAAGTCCTACCTTATATTACTAGCGGGAATAGTGCAGAGGTACCACACAGCCTATTTCATGGGCATAGTTGGGCAGGGGCCGAAAATTGTAGACAAAACTGTTAGCAATCTCCATGCTAAAAAAAGTAACTTGAGAACACTTACAGCTGTCATGGAGTGAACAACTGTAGCCTGCGTCCCATCTGGCAAGGTAACAACACTATTGGGTCCTGTATCAATCTGAATAATAGACACGGTACCATCCGGGTTATTAATAGTCTGAACCATAGTCCCAGTGTATTGCCCTGCTTGTGCCTGTTCAGCTGCTAATGACCCGTCATCTCCAAAGATATGTAGCAGATCTTCTCGTCCATGATGCCTATAACAGTTTCTTACAATCGATCTCAGGGCCTCTGTCCATGAAACCTACAGTAAAACAAATGCGGTAAATGTCCTAAAATTTTGGTCTAAACTTTGCTTTTTGTGCACTTGTAGGTCTAGATAGGAGTGGGTATCAGGAAAATATTTTTATTTTTTTTTATTTCTCCACGAAAACATATGTTGTGGGTACTCATTAGACGTGCATTAATTGAGAGATAAGATAAAAAATCATTTCAATTTGATCCAGTTCATGAATGACAGACTAACTGAAATTTTACAGGCTGTCAGATGTCACATTTTATGATGGTATTAATACCATATATCAATTTATTAAACCTTGCTTGGATGAAAACTGTCTTTAAGGAATATGGAGCCTTTAAAAAATGGAATGGCAAACAGTGAAGACCCTGATCAGACTGCTCCTTCAGGAGCAGTCTGATCTGGATCTGCACTGTTTGCAGATACCATTTTGTAAGAAACTTTGGTGTTCAAAGTTTTAGGACATTTGTCTAAAGTCTAAGATCCACTATAGAGGAATGGATATATACTTTCACAGGTGGCAACCCTTGTCTTTGCTTTTCACCACTGAATTTTAATTAATACTGATAAATCATAACCACACTGTGAAGCCGGCCTTGGTGGTTCAGTTGGATGCGCTGTCCGACTGGAGACCAGGAGGTCGCCCTTCAATTCCCGCCAAGGTCGGCAACATTCTTTCGTAGGATTGATCATGAAATATTTTCTACGGTCATTCTCTCCCTTCCGCTGATTCAAGAAGGGCAGTTGTCAGTTTCTGGCAAAGGAATGCGCACCGCTTAGAGGACTATGTCTGCCCAGTAAACGTGTGGTTAGGTAAACTGACCACGCTCGACATGACCCCATTGGGTTGACTAGGCCGTAAAACCTCAACACAAAAACAAACACTGTGAAAATTTCAGATATTTTGTTCATGTGACACACTGGAAATTTGTCTCAAAAGTAGCAAACCCTATAGAGCTCCAGATAAGTAGATATTAAGTTTTTTTAATCTTCATGAACCATATGTTGTGTGTACTCTTAAGAGGCACATCTCAGATGGGCTTATAAAACAACTTTTTAAGTAAGAATAAAACAGGAAGTATCAATTATCAGTGCATATTAGATACCCCCACAAGGTCACCAAAATGTAACAGATGGGTGGACGGACAGACTGACATATGGACAAAGTGAAACAGTATACCCCTCCCTCACAAACACAGTTTGCAGGGGGTATAATAAATTTGTTTGGTTGGGAAAAGCATCTCACTTGGTGCTACATGTATGTATCTTATTGATCTTATTGCTTTCTCCGTAAGAAAATTTGCAGTAATTTTCACCATGAAAAAAATCAAAACTATTTGTTTGTTTTTCCAAACCAATGTACAGTACAACTGTATAAATACATTAGCAACAGCAACACTAAACCAAAATGACTTAAAGAGCATGATAATCTGACCAATCAATTTCTTACAGCTTTCTTTTCTTGATCAGTTCTCACATCACTTCTAACATTTGCCCAAGGCAGGTCATTAGGCCACCATATTGGGCGATATTCAGGTTTGCCCCACCCTGGTTTACTGCGACCAGTGGAATACTTCAACATTTCAGGTATAAAAGTTCTAAGTTGAGCCTGTAAATGTAAAGAAAAACAGAAATGTATTTCATAAAAATTCTCGGATAATTTTCTCAACAAATAATTAGAGTGCTAGCATACACTCTCGTTATCTTGACCTCGCTTATCTCGAATAACCGCTTATCTCGAAGTGAAAATCTGGTCCCTGTTTTAACACAGAGATCTACCAATAGGCAACAAAATAATGTGGAAAAGAGGAGAAATTGCTCCTCTTTCCACAATATTTTCAATATTTCTCTAACTTAGGAGTCAAATTACGTATTCATTCTGTTAAAGGTGGTTCGATTAATTGTTTTCCTCAATTCCGCAAAGCTGATATGTCAAAGTACGGATATCTCGAAGTGTTTCATAGAGTCCCTTGGATGTCGAGATAACGAGAGTCAACTGTATATTGGTGATAGGTTCCATAGCTCCAGATAAGACACTTTTTTCATCCAAAAAATAAGTTGTGGTACTCATTAGAAGTACCTCCGCAAATGAGTACCCACAAGATGTTTTCATGCTGAAATAAGAAAAATTATATGTGTGGATACCCCCTCTTATCTGGAGCGATGCCCATCAAGTACTAAAGATGAAAGGGATATCCACGATATATGTAAATGTTTTCATCATTTTTCCATGTTAAAACAAGCACAATGCATTACTCTTGCTTAGGCACATTTTTTCAAACAAAATATTTTTTCTTTATAATATTTCTCCATGCAAAAATATGCTGTCAGTACTAATTAGAGGCACCTTGCTAAGGTATTGAGTACCCACTAAACAGGTTTTCTTTCTCTACTGACACAAGGAGGGTATTATTCATTAGAAGTGCCTCGATTAATTGCTTCTAATGAGTATCAACAACATATTAGGTGCTTCTAATGAATACCTATGTTTTCCTGCAGAAACCTATAAAAAAATCTGGCTGACTCCTCCTCTTAACCAGAGCTCTGAAAACTGACAAATGCTACAGAAATCATCTCTGAAAGAAGTGGGTCACAGTTAAAATGAGATGCTTTATAAATGGCTATAAAAATACATTTTAAGGGTTGAAAAAAGTGATCACATGTGAGCAAGTTTTAAGGCAGGCTGGCAGGCTGGGGCGAGGTAGGCAGGCAGACAGGCACACAGATAGACAAACACACCACAACCTCATTATAACACTATTGTTGGGGTCGCTAGCATAAAACGTGTTAGTTAAACAACCGTGTTATATCGAAACAAAAATGTATAGATTATATTGAAAAATGACCATTTATGGTCATTTTTCAATATAATCTATACATTTTTGGGATCCATCTTTGAACCGTGTTATATCCAAAACCAAGTTATAATGAACTGTGTTATAAAGAAGTTGTAGTGTAAACAGATAGATAGATCTGTGTTTTGGCTCTGATCTGTGTTTTGGCTGATCCAATATCATCAGTAAATTAGGCACTTTTTTTGACCAAAAGTAATGATATGTTTCATATTTCTCCATGAAAACATACACATAGTTGGTACTCATTAGACGGCCCTCTCCAGGTGTTCAATACTGCTATTACTTTCAGGACTAAACTCCAAGCAGGCATTCAGCCCCTTTCTTCAGATTAAAATGATTTTCCCACTCCTGATACAATCATACTTTATGTTGCCTTTTGAAAACAGGGAACCAAACAAATGTAAAAGCCTGCCTTGGCAACTCATAAATGAATGTCTGTTCCTCTCATTTGTGTGTTTCCCTCATTTCGCTGGTTCAGAACTGAGCCACATTAACTCACTGCCCATTTAACATTATCTTGCTCTTTACTACAGCTAACCTTTAGCATGATTATTAAACTATGTGCAGACTGCATTTTAACCTTTACCACTCTCTGGGCTAATTCAGCAGATGGCAACTGATATATTTTTTCTCTTATTTTTCCCCAGAAACAGGTTTGGCATTTCATGCAAATTGCCTCCAATGGTGACAATTTGCATGAAATGTCAAAGCCTGTTTTCTGGGGAAAATAAGAAAAATATTTCAATATACTGTCTGCTGAAAATTTTTTCCAGCATATAGTTTCCTCACTTTCCAGATCATGCCTTGACAATGCATCTTTGTCAAATGAAAGGCCAAGGCCTAATAGCTGGGAAAAACAAACTGCAATGCTATTAAAGTTGATTGATAGCGATTCATGATTCATGTTAAGTTGCGACTGTCAAACAGCCCCCATTCATAATTCTTGTTCACGTTTTGCACTCTGAATAAAATTTATAGCAGACAACATATTAAAATATTTTTCACAGGTTAAGATTTGTAATCATGCAAATTGTCTCCAATGTCAAATCTTGTTTTCTGAGAAAATAAAAATTTTTTCGTCCGCTGAATTTCCCAATACAGTGTTAAAGGTTAATGAAGGCAGTGAAACTGGAGTACCTGTGTCATTTTATCAATGGGGGTAGGTATACCATCTAGAGTGAGCGTAGGTAAATCATAGATTCCACTGTTCTCCATACTGTTACTGGGAGTCTGTTCTGCCAAGGCTGCATCCAAGTCCTGCATGATCACATCTTTACAGTTCTTTATCTACAATATATCAGATCTGCCAAATCAAGAGAATGAGTTGTCTTCTAACATGCCCAAAACGAGCAGGTTCAGACAGTTCTGCACATGCGCAAAGTATCATCCTGGGCCCAGTTGTTCAAAGCGTTGTTAACTTAACGAGCTCGTTAGTGGTCAAAATGTTAACTGTTCTAGTAAGTATAATATCTAATTCACAGGTATTTTTGCTGAAAAAATGTGAGTAGCTTTTGCAAATGCAAAAATATTCGTGTATATGCCATATTTAACAATCAAAGTTTTAACAATATGTTAACTAACGACATGGTTAGTTTTGAACAACTGGGCTTTGGCCTTTGCTCTCCATTCATACATTATGTACTATCAAAGTATTCTGTTAGCAGACAATGAAGGCCCTATCAGACTGTTTGGATGTACATGCTGATCTGGGCCTTTGCTGTCCTCATATGCCAAACTCGTTTTTGCATGGCGCAGCACAGATAATAACACTTTTACATAGAGTGGACTCTTTTATCACAACTCTTTGGACCAGTCTATTTCCAACAGCAGGTTGTCTGGTTAGTTTTTATTATCACTTTGTTTATACAAATTCCCACATTTAATGCAAACGGTGTAGACTCAGTTCTGTGGCGTTTGATCTGGGTCTGCACTGTTTCCAAATTACCCTTTGTGGGTTTTCCTACAAAAACGGGTTCAATAAAGTTAGCGTCAGATAAGATACTTTTTTTTTATTTTAGTCAAGACAAGTACACACAATACATAATTTTTTTTATTTAGCAATTTTTATTTTCATTGCCCTGTGATCACTAAGTCGATACTGGTATCTTACAAAATCGATTTCTGCTTAAGGTGGTGCTATGGAGCATATGCAGCGCTGCAAACTACATTGCTGTCAAATGGCAGTGTACATCCTGATCAGACACATCATTCTTCAGTGTCTGATCTTGGTCTACACTGTTTGCTAAGACATGTTCGTTTGAATACTTTCTTCAGTGTCTGATCTTGGTCTACACTGTTTGCCAAGGCATGTCCGTATGAATACTTTGGGTAAATACAGTAAGTAGAATCATCAAGTACTTTTTGCAAGTTTTACCCAAAACAGCTGCTCCAGCAGACATTGGAGTAAGACAGTGGGCGGCCAATTAATTGAGTTCGTCAAGCATTGCTCGTTTTTTTTACTTCCGAGTTGATGATCAGTACTTTTTTTCCATTTGTTTGTGTTGAGGTTTTACGGCCCAGTCAACCCAAATGGGGTCATGTCGAGCATGGTCAGTTTACTTAACCACACATTTACTGGGCAGGCTTAATCCTCTAAGCATTTAACCAGTACTGTGCACATTTTTTCACCAGAAACTGACAACTGTCCTTCTTGAATCAGTGGAAGGGAGAGAATGACCGTAGAAAATATTTCATGATCAATCTCCACGAAAAAATGTTGCCGACCTCTGTACTTGATTACTCGGTTCCGTTTTTTTATCCGCATTTGTACATTGCAGTTTGTTTTGATCATTTCGGTTTTATTACTCCAACTGCATCTGGTTATAACTTCCCGAATGGCTGCAAAAGAGATGATATTCGACTTTCCCGGTGAAAAAAATGGCTCTGTGGTGTTGAAGCACTTTGGCTTCCTGAAAGAGTGAGGGTCCAGTTTCTAAGGCTACCCTGCACACAAGTAGAGCCATCTGCTGCCACTGTTCCAAATCATATGCCTTCAATGGTAGGTAAATCATCATAAATTATCCTGAAAATCATCGGCAACTTGCTGTTGAAAATAATTCAAAAACATGGTTACACAGACTTAAGCTTTCTTCAGGAAATCAGCATCTTTGGTGCCCCAGAACCATTCAATGCAAACATTAGGGTTTGCTGTGTTTACCAAATATAGACAGAGGACCAAGCCATGCTATCTACTGAAGGTGGGTAGTATTTTTAATCTGTTTGAGGTTAACAGAGAACACTTAAGAGGGATAAATGCTTTGAATGTCAGTTATTCAGTCCGCCCGCTAATTTTTCATTTGATCGGTTAATGATCGATCATCAGTCACTTACATCTTCCCATGACTGATCATGAAAATTCATCCGATTCTGACCACTAGTGTAAGACATAACTACAAGAGAAGTTTGTTTCACTCTTGCATGCCAGATAAAAGTAACATCCAGAGTTTTCCCTTCAAAGGTTTAAAAATGAGGCTCCCACTGACTCCCTTATGGAAAGTTAATAAGGGGCGGGTCATATAATAAAATTTAGGGGTTTGTTGTTTTAAAGTGCTTAACTTTCCCTTAAAGCACTAATCAAAGCTTAAGCAGACAACATCTTAAACCTTTTTATATCCTAGAAAATAAGGCTTGACATTTCATGTGAATTGTACATGATGTCAAGTCATTTTATTTTTCAGAGAAAACAAGGCTTGACATTTCATGCAAAGTGTCTGCCTAGCAGACAATTCACATGAAATGTCAAGTCTTATTGTCTATGAAAAATAAAATGAAGTTTAGAATGTCATCTGCTACAATTTGCTTAGTGCTTTAAGGGTTAACTATTGTCCAAATATTGATAATTCCCTTTTGACCACAAATACGTTAAAATACAAAACCATAGCTAAATAAAATTGTTGGTTTGATCATATATGCATCACTCAGGACTCTTGCCACTAACTTTTGAGGGTCTTAAATTTTGGGAGTCAAAACTGCCAAAATGTGAGTCTAGGAAAACCCTGAACTAGGATATCCTACTTTTAGTTCAGGCTTTCTCAACTAACAGACAAGAGAACAAGATTAACCTTTTCACCCCCAACATTCTGAAAAAGACTCTTCCACCTTTGAGTTTGGACGTTTCTGTTGTTGCAAACAGAGATGTTAGTCAAAAATCAAAAACTAAATGCCAAACAGTGTAGACCCTGATGAACCAGTTCATTATGAGTCATCTAGCATCTTATCTGGAGCTATATATAGAGTATTTCAACTACCATATTCACTCAAAGTGCAGGCCTGAGCAAACAGTGCAGATCCAGATCAGATGCGGTAGAATGCAGAGTCTGATCAGTCTATATGTTTGCCACTCATTCAGCTAGATAGATCAGGAAGTAAAATGGAAGATTCAAATTTTGGGTCAACTATGGTGAAGAGTTGAGGTGTTCCAGTATTCAAGGTAAATATGATATTTGTCACCCATCTCGTACCAATAGTATCACAGCTCCAGATAAGGCCCTTTTTTCATTTAAAAATTGTTGGTATTTTTTTTATTTCTCCATTAAAACATATGTTGTAGGTACTCATTAGAAGTGCCTCATTGAGGCACTTCTAATGAGTACCCACAACATGTTTTGATGGAGAAATAAAAACATTTTCCTGTACTACCTCTTATCTAGAGCTATGTGGTACGAATCATGGACTGAACTTACCACATTTTCCAATGGCTGAGATCCAAACACTTTATACGAGTTTGTCATAGATGTAGACTTCCCAGGAGTACAACACAATATCACAGCTTGCTGCCCAACTCTAGTTGTATATTCTTCTATAGTTGCTTTAAGTTTTCTTTAAAGAAAAGGAGATACCAGAGCTCTAGAGAGGGATATCTAGATATATTCTCTACAAAAATGTTTTCTTGTGGTACTCATTATAAGCTCATTGGTGAGGTGCTTCTAATATGCAACTTGTTTTCATGAAAAAATATCAACACTTTTTGGTTGAAAAAAAGGCCTTTCATCTAGAGTTCTTCAAAAATAGCAATATTGAGGGAACAATACATAATGTTCATAAATAGTGCATATATATATATATATATATATATATATATATATATATATATATATATATATATATATATATATATATATATATATATATATATATATATATACAATGTATTGCGATTCTATGGCTCCAAAGTCTTTTATCACAATATCACAATATAACCAGATTGTGATATAAGCCAAAGACATGTACCGTACACTGTTTGCAAAGGCTTACATGTATCTGTCCCAATACAAAGAGTAATTATAGTAAGTAGCAGTCATCCAGGCCATGCCACAGATGCCTATCAAGTTTCAAAGGAATTGGAGAAGTGTATGGATCAGTTAAATTGTGCATACAATGTACGCAATTTAACACATTTCTTATTTCTCTATGAAACTATACCGGTATGTTGCGGGTTCTCCATTTAAAGTGCCTCCGCATCATCATTACTTTTTGGTTGAAAAAAGTGCCTTATCTGGTGCTATGCCATGTGTATAAAGAGATAAAGGCTACTTGAATATTTGATATTAGAGTATAAGAAGTATAATCAAAATACATCACGAAAACATGCCTATATAACTTTGACCCCCTTAAAACCCACTTTTATATAGTAAAACTGGGGTTTACAGGGTATACATTAGTTTTCGTATTTCTGCTCAAAAACATAGATTATGGGTACTTGTTAGAACCGCCTCATCGAGGCGGTTCTAATGAGTACCCACAATCTATGTTTTGAGCAGAATTATGAAAAATATCAGAATTTTTTATCTGAACATTTTCATTTTTTGGTGGTAAAATTTTTAGTATATTAGAATAGGCATGTTTTCGTAATGATGCATAATTTACCAACATTGTTTTATGGCTTGAAGGGGAATGAAAACACCAAGCTCTAGATTAGGCACTTTTTTTTTTTCAACCAAAAAATGCTTTATTTTTTTATTTCTCCACAGAAGGAACTTCTGTGTACCCACAACATGTTTTCTTGGAGAAATAAGAAAAATAATCCTGATATTCCCTAAGGCTGGCACAATTAATCGGATAATTGATTAATTGATTGATAAATACCACAAAAATGATTATCATTATAGATTTGCTAATAATCGATCATTTAATTTCTTTGTCTGTTACTTTACAGTATTTACCCTTAGTATTCAGGCACTTTAACTCCTTACCCTACTTTATCTAAAATTTGAACAAGTATAATTTACTACCTACTGTTGTGTCTCAAATAGATGGATGACTGGCAAACAGGGTAGACCCTGATGAGACGTCGCATTTGTGGCGTCTCAACTGGGTATACACTGTTTGCTCGGGCCTATCTGACCAAATACATACAATAAAGTACAACATTTGATAAGAGTCATGCTCAGACAGGTTAATTTATGACCAAATCTTCAGTGATTACCAATTGATTATCGATTTCAATAGCAGGACTGATAATCAATTATGTTTTCAGCTCTGACTAGCCAGCCTTAATATCCCCTCTTATCTGGAGCTACGACACACCTAAAAGATTTAGCTGCCATTTTGCAAATGACAATCTTTACAGGCAGAAAATTGCCTCCCTTGTATTTGGAATCTTCAAAGACGGGACTACTCTTAAAAGAGGAAGCAAATTCTTTCCTTTAAGAGCACCGTAGTTACCCTAAGTATTCCGACACCTCAACTCCTTACCATACTTGCTCTAAAATTTGAACAAGTATAATTTACTACCCAAAATTGTGTCTAAAAATTGCTGGATAAGTGGCAAACAGTGTAGATCCTGGTGAGACGCCTGGTGATTCGCGGCGTCTCATCTGGGTCTATACTGTTTGCTCAGGCACGTATGTCCAAAAACATACGGTACATACAGTAGTCCCCAATGAGAAAGAAGACAAATATATGTCAGAGTTACTTCTCTTAGAAGAGTAACCCTTTCCCAAAAAAAAAACATGATCATATGTATTCTCCAGTAAAGTCATGCTGATCAGACTACTGATCAGTGTGGTGTGGGCATGCATGTCTGGATATATGAATGCATTACAATGTCACAAAACATACCTCAAAGATTCAAATCAGCCTGCGCAATTGCCCTCTGATCAGAATCTTCCCTTGGTGCATTTAGGATCACCAAGGATGCAAAGTTTCTTCATGCAGACAATGTAGACACTATAAGACTGCATAAGTGCAGGATAATTCAAGTTTCCATTCAGGCACATGTGCGAAGGTACGTTTCTCATGTTGTGGCTCATGTTTTCTCATTATTTTAGTTCAAACATATTTTATTGCCTCAAATAGCAATGCGGTTGGGCTACAAGTTCTGAGAACATTAGTTACAGCCCGCCCCCTACAACATATGTACAATAACAACATGGCAAACATATAATTATAGCTATTAGAATTAAAGATAGACAGATGGATGGATGGATGGATGGATGGATAGACAGACAGATAGATGGGTGGATGAATGATAGGAAAAGACAGGATAGGATAGGACAGACAGACAGACAGACAGACACAGACATAGATAGATAGATAGATAGATAGATAGATAGATAGATAGATAGATAGATAGATGCAGTGTCAGCCGTCCGCCAGAATTCAAATAGTGTATGAGCTAGGAATGACTATCTTCTGCAGAGTTATTCGAATTGCCAGGAATCTTTAATGTATTGTTCTCATTATAAAATTGTTTGATACCTAAGCTGAATATAGTTACCTTAATAATCTTGTCTGTTGTCGTCTTCTCACTGCGGGATTTGTTTCGAACAAGTGGTGTCTTCTTTTCTTTTTTGCTGAGTTTATGGCAGCAGCTGCTGCTATACCAACTGGACCTAAAGTCATAATAAGTACTAATGCCAAAGGACTTAACCCTTGTCCTGCTGAGCCCGGATATGTCCTGCATTTGCAAACAGTGTAGATCCAGATCAGTTGGCTTCTGAAGAAGCCAACTGATCTGGATCTGCACTGTTTGCCATTAAGTATGTGAATTCATATAAAAAATCTGGATCAAGTAATCTGATTGGCTTAAAATTAGAAATGGGTGTGGCATTTTAATTTATTCAGCAAGACAAAGGTTAATTAATCATAGCTCCTGATAAGGTGCTTTTTCTGTCAACCCCCCAAAAAAATATTGATATTTTTTTCTTTTTTCTTCATGAAAACATGTTGTAGGGTACTCATTAAAAACACCTCATCATGGAACTTCAAAAGAGTACCCACATTTTTGTAGAAAAATATGTGGATACTCCACTTATCTGGAGCTATGAATTTGATATAATCTGAAGATGAAATGTCTTCCATAGCTCCAGATAAGGGGCACTTGTTTGCAACTAAAACTACAGTGAAACCTGTGTAAGAGAGCCACCTTTGAGACTGACTTTAAATAGTGGTTGATGTTGAAAAGGTGTCTGTCTTATAAAGGAACATGTCATGTAATTTTGCTAGCAAAATTACATGACATGTACCTTTATAAGACAGCTACCTTTCTACATCAACCACTAGTCAATCTCAAAGGTGGCTTTCTTACACAGGTTTCACTGTAGTAACAATGTTTTCAGACAATGTTTTCAGATAAAACAGATGTCACTGCACTGTGAATTTTCAGTTGTTCTACTGCTCTGACCTTGAAAATTAGGTCAAGGTCGGCAAAATCTAATCAATTCTTTCTTATGTCCCAATTATATAATCATGAAAATTACATTTTCTGTATGATAATATATGTTGCAGGTACCTATCAGAAGTGCCTCTAGGCAAGGTCATGTACTTCTAACGAGTACCTACACATTTTCCTGGAGAAAAAAGAAAACATTCTGGATTTATCTGGAGATATGTCTTGAAAAGAAAAACAACTTCAGATAATGACTTAGAAGAGTTTCTTGTTTCTGTGGACTATAGCCTTTTTCTGCAGAATCTTATATTATACATGTAATAGTTTTTGGGGGGTTTTTTGGGGTTTTTTTTATCTCACAATTACAATTTCAAACTCAGGTGATTTCTTTTTTTTTTTTTCTAGTGTGGGGAAGGGGGTGAGAAAGAAAGGAGAGGAACCTTCTGCATCTGCATATATTCTGCATAATGTAAAACCTAAATTATAAAACTACTTATATAGTTATGTACACAATTGTGTATTACAATATATAATTTATTCTCTTGACATGAATTTTGCTTGAAAACTGAACTGCAGGCTATATTCTCATTAAAAATTCAAAATGGCAGCACGCTTGACCGCAGTTATGAAATCTTTGAATGTCATTTAACTCTCTTAGTTCTTATCCTACTTTGTGACCCGTAGCACTAGTTAAGGCGCTTTTTTTCAATCCAAAAGTATTGACATTTTTCTTATTTCTCCACAAAAACATATGTTGTGGGTAATCATTAGAAGCACCCCACCAAGACAACATATGTTTTCGTGGAGAAATAAGAAAAATATTTACCGGATATCCTCCCTTATCTAGACCTATGCAAGTTTGATCAAATTTACATCAAAATGCATGTTTTTCAAGATCTTTCATCTTCATTTGACACACAGTTCTCCAACCTTGCTTTACCCTTAAAGGTCCTAGTAGCTAGCTGAGCTATGAAAAATATCACTGATGTCCCTGAGGGCACATGATGTTTACACATCGCATTACTATTGATGCAACATCATGACATAGCATAGATGTTAATGCCATGTATAAATGTCATGTGCCTGCTGAGGTACTAACCTGCAGCAGCTAACTGTGAGGTAACATCATCCCCAATACCATCTCCCATGATAATATCTGCAGCATCAAAGGTGCTCTCAGGAGAGCTAGGATCACTCATGCCATCACTCATCATTCCTGTGTTTAACTGTGTTGTGTTGATGGTGATTGTGTTTGATATAGAGTTGTGTACCGAAGACACAATCGTTGCAAGTCCTGAGTTCATCATAGCTGCCCTCCTGTCTTAGTAAAATTCCAGGTAGAAAACTTGTCTCATGGATATCAACCTGACTTCCTGAAAAAAAAAAAATAAATAATATAATAAAATGCCGTTTCAGATGCACACAAATAACAAGAGGCCCACAGACCAGGATTCACTCATCCGAGTAATACAGCCATTACATATATTAATTTTCCAACCTTGCAACAGAAACTTATCCTAAAAGTGGACGGCGACTCCGATGGCCTTTAAAACCAGCTAGAATAACAAATTCTGATTCTTAAGCGATGCCTTTGTTCCTCTAAGCTTTCAGGCAAGTGTTAACAAAACAGTATTGAAGCTCTAATAGAGCTCCAGTTGGTATTAGATATATTTTTCTCCTTTCTGCATGAAAACGTATGTTGTGGGTACTCATCAGAAGCACCTCAATCATAAAGTATGTTTTTTTTTTTGTGCAGAAATAAGAAAAAATATCAATACTTTTTAGTTGAAATAAGTGACTTAGCTGGACCAATGCAGCTAATTATACTATTTTTTGTGTTTATATATTTTGATATGTATAGAAAACCAAGATGGGAGATTCTGATGCGATAGGAAAGACTTTTCCTATACACATCCATGCAAACCTTGAAGAATATTAAATTTTATGGGTATTTACATCATAGCTCCAGATAAGATGGGATAATCTAGAAATATTTTTCTTATTTTACCACTTAATTTTGTGAGTACATGTACTCATCAGAAGTGCCTTGAAGAGGTGCTTCTAATGAGTACCAACAACATGTTTTGTGAAGAAATATGAAAAATATCAGAACTTTTTGGTTGAAAAAAGTGCCTTATTTAGAGCTATCTTTATATACCCATTAGCTACATATGTCCCAGACCGACAGATTCTGGTACTCAAGAAAGTCTTTACCTGCTAAACACCCAAGCACAATTTCAAGATAATGCCTTGAAGCCTTGATGTTTTTTTATTTTCTTTTCAAGGCATTGATTTTCCTTTTTTTTTTTTTTTTTTTTTGCATGTATATTGCAGTACTGGGGTAGGGGTAGACAAAAAATGGAGGGAAAAAATTGAGCAATGACAATAACAGGAATGTTTCTTACTTCTGATCTTTTAGGGACATTACATACATATTTTCCTTATTCCTCCACGAAAAGGTGTAGTGGATACTCATATTAGAAATGCCTCAGCATATTTTTTTGCGGAGAAATAAGACAAATATCAGCATTTTTCAGTTGAAAAAAACAAAACAAAAAAAACCCCACCTTATCTGGAGTTCATAGGATACAAATGGCTGGTGCATAAGGGTTAAAATTCCAGAAAAAAAAGCACTTTCATCAGAGCAGTCTTTTCTTAATTTTCATTCTCCTTAGGACCACTGAGCCCATTCCGTTATCTTAGAGTTCTGATAAAGATGGGTGCGCATGCATTCCTGTAACCTACACTGCTGTCATAATGGAGTGTCCCTGAGCAGGACTGCCATCTTTACTTGTAAACTGAACATTAAAATGAACATTATGATGTGTACTTTTGCCATGTTTTCTTGTACCAACCCTTGATGGCTCAGTTAGGCATCCAACTGATGATCTGGTCGTGGATTCAATCCCCACCAGGTCCGACAATTTTTCATGGAGGCCTGGGTGGCTAAGACAGATGCTCATCTTAGTGATCATATGCATATCCCAGGTTGGATCCCCGCTAGGTCCAGCAACATTCTTTCATGGAGATTGATCATGAAATACTTTCTACGATCATTTTTTCCCTTTCCCTGATTCAAGAAGGGCAGATGTCAGTTTCTGACAAAAGAATGTGCATAAGCACTAGTTAACCTCTTTGAGGCAAGTGACTCACACACCTTCATACCTGAGGTTGTTATAAAGGCGTGTGAGTTACTTATTTCTGCAGGATTCCACAGTTGGAAGATCTAAGGCTATGTCACTGAAGAATGATGTCATGCGTCTTTTCATTGCAAAATTTATAGAAATTCACATTCAAGTTTGAATTTTTTAAATTGTGTTAGAAATCTCAGCGTTTTAAATGATTGGGAAGCCACTAACATTGTATTGAAAATACTGAAAAAAAAAATTAAAAAATTATCAAGCAGAGAGCTGACGTTTAATGGGTAAATGCCTTTCGATCTGACAATCTTAGTTTAAAGTTCGTCACTGACCAGTATTTGGGCTTAGATCACGACTTCAGAAGGAAATCTGAAAAAAAGACAGGAAATTTATGAGAAGTTACACTCCAGATTTCTATTTGGGTCTGTTCATTTTCATTTTGGAATATAGAGACTTTGCCTTACTGTAGATGAAAAGGTAAATCAATATTACATTCCGTAAGGCATGTGTCTGTTTTGGACAATCAATGAACAACTGTAAAACAAATAAATAATCTGTCAGTTACCATCAAACGTTGCCTTTTTATGCCATTGAAGCCTATGCATTTACATTGACCAGTGTGTATAAGGAACTCTTCCATTAGGTTTGAGGGCAGAGCAGTCCAATGGCAATGTGATCACAGGTATATAAAGCAGACCTTGATGGCCGCTTGCTCGGTTTTCTGATAGACTCCAAAGAGTGAACACTGCGGAAAATAACTACGCTGTATTAATAATTCAAGGGGTATCTTTGGTGGAACATTGTTAGGAGAAATATGCTATCAAAGCTGCAGTGCAAACTCAGCTCTGATAGTCCTAAGAAACCTAGCAGAGTTTAATTATTGGGTCACAAGCATTTCTAGAATTTGTGGTAACGTTTCATGCACAATTGGTGAAAAGGTTCAGAAAGACAACTTATTCACCATGTATAGCTGGAAGGGTTTTTTTTTTGAGTGGGGAGTTTCAAGTAAGAAAAGCATGTTTCAAATAAGAAAAGGAGTTTCGAGTTAAAAAAGTGAGTTTCAAGTAAGAAAGGAGAGTTTCCAGTTAAAAAAAAAGTGAGTTTTGAGTAAGAAAAGTGAGTTGCAGAATAATGATTACAGAATAAATTCTAAACAGGCAAATGCATCAAACTGACGTCAGAGGTAACTAGTCACGATGGGTCCGCCAAAACACATGCTTGACAGAAAAAACTATTACATGCTTCATACAGTGTTTATACAATTGTAGTTGGAGTTTATATAAATTTCAACTGGGAACACAAGCTTTCAACTTAGGTGTGAAAATTGGCTTCAGAATATTCTTAGAAGGGGATAAATCCACATTATTCCAAACATGATTCAAGAGTGATTTTCAAGCTGCTGCCCCTTCGCAACCATTGATCTGATTTTAATGAAATTTACAGCAGAGGTTAATCACTATTCACACTTTGTGTTTTCATTTAATTCAATGCCGCTTTTCTTTCCAGTGTCATTTTGCGAACAAAAACCTGAAGTGAAGAAAACATATAGTATTTAGACCTTCAAATTTGCTTGAAAAGGGTACATCGGGGCATGTTCTTTTTACCCGTTCAGGTAAAACATCAATTTGGTCAGCTTTTAAGTGGAGCCTTTACGAATTCTGGACTGTACCCCAGTTTTTTTTTAAATGTTGATTTTCTAACGTCAACAAAACCCTTTTCAAGGACCTTTGTTATCTTTTTTGTTGTTTTACAGTGTGCAATAATCATTCAGAAGCATTAATGTTAAAATCCTTCAAAAATGTTATTTTGTTACATTTTTTTTTTTGCGAAAAAGTAACAAATTTACATTTTAATTCTCTTAATGTTCAAGCATGTTTGCATGTCCATTTTAAAGAATTTTCAGACAGAAGAAACGGAACCATGAAAAGACAAACAAGTGCTTAATTTTTTCAGTATTACTTATAATTGGGAAAATTACTTTATATATAGTGATCTATAGTGGTGCGTTTTTAAAGTCCATCAGTGATTATAGTAATCCATTAATTAATAAGTTTTACTTTATTGAGGCTGCAGAACATTTTCCTTTTACATTTAAACAGATAGTAAATTCTCCTCCACATTCACATGTATCTGATCACTGCAAAATCAATATAAAGATTCAGTTGCTGTCGGGGTTTGCCATCAAGGTCTTCATTGGATTGCATAGCATGGACTCATTCACGTGATGTTAAACATTCAAATGTGAGTTTCAAGTTAAAAAAGTAAGTTTCGAGTAAGAAAAATGAGTTTCTAATTAGAAAAGTGAGTTTTGAGTAAGAAAAGTGTGTTTCGAGTTAAAAAAGTGAGTTTTGAGTAAGAAAAGTGACTTTCAAGTTAAAAAAGTGAGTTATTATTCAGAATAAATTATAAACATGCATGAGCATCAAATGGACATCAGAGGTAACTATAGTTAGTTTCATGATGGATTCACTTTTTGATTCGAGATAGGGTCAGTCGGGTTACAGGAAACATTTCATTGTTTTTATTTCGCCTAAGGTGACCTAAGTTTCCTTCCAGTGAAGAGGTAAATCACAGCAAAACAAGAAAACTACCACTTACTATCATGTGCTAAAAGAAGAAAACCCAGCAAAACAAGAAAACTACCACTTACTATCATGTGCTAAAAGAAAAACACCTTATCTTAATACTCTTTTCATAACTAATAATTCATTTGTAATTCTTAAAAATGTTATAAAATCTGTTTTCAGCAAAGTCCAACTATCTCTGAAAAAGTTTTCCACCCCTAATTTTTTTATTTAGTCAGATTTTATAGGGGCTGGTGGGGATGACAATCTAATAATTTCTCTGGCCTAAGGAGTAGGGGATTGGACTGGACATGACCAACAGACACAAGCGCATAGGTAAAACTTAATGCCCGTCCATGTTAAATAAACCTATAAGAAAAGGCGGGGACACAGCAGATACTGAAAAAATGCATGTGCACTCAGCAAAGACGGCAAATCTGTGCACTCGCTCACCAGTGCACTCTACTGAAAGCTAATGACCCAAAGTTTATTGATGTGTACAACCAAGACTGGTAAGTCTGCGGATGTGCAGGCTGATCTGAGTCTTTGCTGGCTCGCACATGTAATTTGAGAGGGTGGACAGGGGGGGCGGGTATAAGGGGGGGATGGGGGTAAAGGGGGCAGAGGACGGGGGGAAGGGGGGGGATAAGGGGGGGATGGGGGTAAAGGGGGCAGAGGACGGGGGGGGGGGGGTTATACCAAAATTTGTTGTATTTTACTGATTTTACTCTATTTTTATGTACAATGCAATAAGTGGGTATCAGAAGTATCTAATAGACGTACTGAAATAAATTCAGGTATACAATGAGTCGGCGTTGATTTCACTTCACCAACAAGGAGTGTTCCGCCAACTGTGGTTTATATTGACTTGGTTTACATCCAATTTCAGTTTATTTCTAGTTGATTACTTCCCTTTGATTCCGAAAGTACACAAAATAGCCATTATGTCAGTGGCGTCTGCCGTAGACAATCGTTTTATTTGCTCATTGTTGGATGAGGACTTTTGCGCTGTTCAAAAAACAAAAAAAAAAAACCAAAACACTTCAAGATCCAACACAAATTTTCTGATAGGTGATCCAAACACGGAATATACACGTTGCCCGATGGGGTGGTTGGGTGAGGCAAAGGTGTTGTGTATCTTATGTCACTGGGGCATCCAACTGATATTTTCTTATAGTTGGGCAAAGTCTGCTATCCTTGCAGCAGGTAAAGGTAGAGGGGAAATGTTTTTATTTCTTCTGTTTCTTCACTTTCATTCATTTTCCTTTCTCCTCTGTCCCTCTCTTTCATCTCCTCTACTATCTCTTTTCTCCCTTTCTCTGGGATGACACAAAATGACCCACAAGAATTGACATGTCATTAAATTCCAACTCAATCAAATCAATCACGGTGACAAAACACAGACCATTCACGGACTTACGGACCAATAAAAATTCCTGTCCATGGTCCGTGAATAGTCTGTATTAACTGCAAAATATAGTAAACTTAATAGCTAATTGGTCCGTGAGTAGTCCTTGGTCCGTGAATAGTCCGTAATTAGTCCGTAATTGGTGCATCGTACATCGGTCCATTACAGCAATCAAATCGTCTATGAAGTCTTTGGTCCGTGAATGGTCAGTTATGGTCCGAAAACTGGTCTGTAAATGGTCCGTAGCAGCAATACAATGGTCAGTTAATTGAAAACAACAAAATAATTAAATAATAAATCATAATTTTAATTGATTGTCTCTTATGACCTGTAATCTAAACACTTGACTTTGCTTTGGATAATTTGACGTGTCGTACTGAATGTGTGATATTTTGTCACCTTTGATGAAACCGTTTTTGGCATTTTAAACATGTGAACGTAAAGCCAGATTCCGGCATGCGACAGATACAAAACAGTGGAATTCTGCTCACTTAAAGCAAAGTGAATAAGTGAACTCAGGAACTGATACAGTCAGATCCACATCTAACCCCCAACACCAAAGGTAAAGACAGAAAAATACAATTGAGCAGCCACAAAATGAACAGATGGCAAGCAGAGTTGGCAACTTTTTCCCCAAAATGGTGGCAACTCCGTTACCCAAACTTATAAAATGAGTTATCTTAAACATACATAATTGTTAAAAGTAAAACATTATAGAAAATGAAACACTACATAACATTTAACAAAAAGTACTACAATGAAAGTACAGCCTTGGAACAGTCAGTAATGAATTACTCGTGGGGTGGGGGAGGTGTATATGCAGGTATGTGTGTGTGCGTACAATCTGTACAATTGGAATACTTCAACGTACATGTAGGTATCTATGACAATATAAAGTCACGTTATCCAGAAGGTCAAGTTATTCCGATTTTAATATTACTCCTACTTTTTCATATATCATAAGTGGCGTTCGTAATTTGCATAACAGTCCGTGCTTTGTCAGGTCCGTGAATAATAGGTCTGTGGTTTGTCAAATCCGTGAATTGTAGATCCGTGGTTTGTCAAGAGATCCGTGAATAATTTGCCCGTATTTTGTTAAGCAGTCCGTGTATTGTCAATAAGTCTGTAAGTCCACGAGTCCGCGTCCGTAAGTGGTCCGTATTTTGTCAACCACCATACACATTCGACATTTAACAGGGTGGCTGCACATTTTTAGCAATCAAATTCCCTGATTTTTCCCTGATTTTATTTGATTTTCCCTGGTTAAAAACCTTAATAATATCGCAATGGCCCCTACATTTAGAAGTCATATACTGATTCAAATGCTGTCAAGCGACATGTTTATACACAATGCTGTCACAATATTCTTAATCAAATGAAAATTTATCTAAAATATGATGTACATGTGCTAATTTACTTTCACGGAAGTCAAAATCAAAACTGGTAAAATATATGGCCTCCAACCTCCCCTTGTAGCCACACCTTCACCTCCAATTTATTAAAACAGTAGGGGTTTTTTGTTCTTTTTTTTTTTTTTGGTTACATGGTAGACTGTCTAAGGCCATTCTTAAAAATTGCTTGTTTGCAATTACCTATTCAGGAGTTCAAGGAATGGATACACAGGTTGGAATTTTCTTTTTTCATGTGTTCAAGGGGTGGGTATGAAGACTAGAATTTTCAAAATTGGGAACAAGTCTTGATATCAATTGATTATGCAACAGTAATTAGCAATACACATACTCATATGTCAGTATAAAGCAAATTTTGCTTTATACACATGTATTAGCTTTTTAATGATACAGCCATGAAGAAAGAAAACTTCCACTTCGGAATGAGAAAAAGAAAAAACAGAATATACAGCAAACAAGTACTCTACCTAACAAGTACTCCACCTTTAAGTAAGATTAGATCTGCAGCTATTTTAAGCATATGGCAGAAAGAAACCATCAGTAGCCACATCTGAACAGCTATAAAATTTGAATATTTTGACCTTACAAAGATAAGATTTTTTGAAATTCCCTGATTTTTCCCTGATTTTCAGCAAAATTTCAAATTCCCTGATTTTTCCCTGCAGGGAATTTTTTTTCATAATTTTCCCTGTTTTCCAGAGTGCGTGGCCACCCTGTTTAACTCTCAGTTTTTGAGAAAACCACGAAAAAGATGATTGTTCTCACGGACCCCCAAGTGTGGGACCATACTTATCAAAAAATATTAATAAAAGATGCAGATTTACATGGTATTCTTGAGTTTTGATTTCAGTAATTAATAATGTGGATCAGTTAAGTCCCCGATCTAGGCCCACCACATTTTTTACTTGACAATTTTAGGACTGGATCAAGGCAAACCACACTGTGATACCTGTTTTCCATATGGCTCATATGCAGGCCCTTACGAAGACTTTTGAAATGGAGGGTGCAAATCTTAATTAGCTTTTCTGTAAAGGGGGTGCAAATGCTAAAGAAATACTGATTTTGAGGGAAAATTAGGGGTGTAGTTTGGGGTCAAAATCTGCATGAACCTATATGCAGTCATGTTTGAATTTAATTATAGCATTGGGAATATTAGAAATTCTAATTTAGGGGAGGGAACAGTTTGCTTGGGGGAGGGAAGTGGGGGAAATGGGGAGGGAAGTGGAGGAAAGTGGGAAGGGAAGTGGGGAAAAAGGGGGAGGGAAGTGGGGGTAAGGGGAAGGGAAGTGGGGAATGCCTACCCTCCTGTCCACCCCCTCTAATTTTGTAGCAATTGCTGTTCCTCAGCTTATATTAGACAGAACTAACTAAAAATGAGAAAATATGTGCCATAGTGTTGACTAAAACAGATCACTACATGCCCCAAGTGCCAGGCCTAGTGGCCGAGTCTGATGAATGTCCGAATGGACGTGGGTTTGATCCTCTGGTCCAATCTTTCATGGACCATTTTCAGAGTGGTCATGAAGAGCATATGTTGTATTGATATGTACTTTGCAGACTTAAAAATACAGTTTACTTACTTACTCACTAATTATTCTATGGCTATTATTCCCTACCGGCTGATGCAAGCAGTTGCCAATGACTGGCGAAAGAATGGGCACCGAGTACTACTGTACACTTATATAGAAGGTCTAAAATAAACTCTGCCTGCCCAGGCCAGACTCGGTAGCTCAGTCACATGTGCATTCTTCTGCATGATCGGGAGGATATGGGTTTGACTGGCAACATCCTTTTGTGAATATTTTCAGAGTGGTCATGAATTATTCTTCCGCCATTCTGCCATACTGGAAGATGCAAACAGTAAGTAAATGAATAATGCTTCTTAAAACACTAAGATGCCATTTTTAAGCTCTGACGTGCGGCGCTATTGCCACCCCTACCAACATCATATAGCAATTGCCGCTGAACCTCGTCAAAATTAAGTCCAGTGTTGCATGCAAGTAAGTCACGAAATACCCAAATATCCACATACTGATCGCATTTTATTATACTTTTTCTAGTTTAAAAGTTATAGCTATTACTTTAGTTACCTATGACGTCAGTTTGATGTAAGACTGGTTAAACAGAGCTGAAAAGATAATCAATTCAGTCCTGCCTTTTGACTGATAATCAATTAGTAATCACTAAAGATTAGGTCATAATTTTACCTGTCTGTCTGAGCACGACTCTTACCAATGTTAGACTTTACTGAACGTATTTGGCCAGACAGGCCTGAGCAAACAGTGTAGACCCAGATCAGGGTCTACACAGTTCCCCATTCATTCAGCTACAATGTAATTCTGACAAACATTGGGTAGTAAATGTACTTGTTCAAATTTTAGATAAAGTATGGTAAGGAGTTGAGGTTACCGAATACTAAGGGTAAATACGGTAAAGTAAAAGACACAGAAATCAAATAATCCATTATTAGCAAATCTGTAACGATAATCATTTTTGTGGAATTTATCGATCAATTACTTGATTATCCGATTAATTGTGCCAGCCTGTTTGATGCATATGCATTTTCAGAATTTATTCTGTAATATTATTCTGTAACTTACATTTTCTACTCGAAACTCACTTTTCTTACTAGAAACTCATTTTTCTTACTCAAAACTCACTTTTTTAAACTTGAAACTCACTTTTCATACTCGAAACTGACGCGTACTACTCAACTAAAACTGAATCACGTGTAGTTGATATGTCTGAGACGGATCTCATACATAGAAGTATATATACAGTCATGACACGAGGATATATCTATAGGCATTAGCAAAGGCTGACAGTTTAATTATAGGTTAACAAATTGATAGTGTCCTAAACTTGTTCATACACGGATTAAAATTTATTGCATCAATCACTTTAAACCATTTTTTAAAATCATTTCTTTAAATCAAAAGCAAAGGAGCTTTGAAGAAAATTATTTCTAAATGTCATGTAGATCTACCATACTCTTTCATTTTTCTAATCATAATAACTTGCAAAAAAGTAGTGTTTATACATATTTGATCATACCTCGCATGATGCATGTTACAATACTCTTAATTCAGAGGTATATAGTGCAGGTCACTTCGGATTGTAATGAAATTGCACGAGCGAGTATACAAACACAAAAAATGTGGGTTTTTTTTTTTCAATGAATGAAACGATCGACAGTACATTTGTATAAAGCTAATCTATTGCGAAACTATACCAACTGACAATCGTTTTCTATTATTTATCAATCAAGTGTTGAAGTAATCATATTTTGATTATTCGCATCTGCCTTAGTCTCCACCCACTAGCTTTCATTTGGTAGATCTCTCTGTCCTGTTTTTATAGTTTTTGTACTTTTTGTTTGAGGTGTATTTTATTTGTGGAGGTTTTACAGCCCAGTCAACCCAATGTGGTCATGTCCAGTGCCGTCAGTTTACCCTAACCACACTTTTACTGTGCAGGCTTAGTCCTCGCGGCGGTTAACCAGTATTACACTTTCTTTTGCCAGAAACTGACAACTGTCCTTCTTAAAAGTGGAAAGGAGAGAATGACCGTCCAAGAAAGAGTATTGCCAACCCTCAGAGTGCCAACCCGACAGAAGTCGAACCCCCAACCTCCCGTCACCCGTAGAACAGGCATCAAACAGAGCCATCACGGTTTATTTTCAATGGCAGAACCTACTACCTTGTATGGTATATACTCAGCATATTTTTTTAAAACTTTTTGGGTGGTGGTTCTGAAATTGTTTTTAATTACTTTTAACGCCTCCGGGCTGCTGAGTTATTTTTATCTCATCTTGTTTAATGTGTTGCCTTGAACAGTTGTGGTCACTCCACTTGGGGAAGTTGTGATCTTCAATTGTGGCATTTCCTGAACTTCATCTACTTTTTATTCCAGTTAGGTTTTGATTTACCTTCTTTTCCCCACAATGATACTTCTGGGACTGTTCCCAAACTGCTTGAGATTCATTTGTGTTGTTTGTAAAGTCAAAGTGGTGCAAATGCAACCAAGGTGGGTGGGGCTCAGCCAGACATTTTGCCATGGTATGGGCTCTTATAATTTACAAGGTCTAAATCAGAACAACGAAGAATTTTGTCGTGCGATTTAATTTTCAAGCAATTTAATACCGTTTCGCGTTGGACAACGAATTGTCGTCTGCTTAATTTTCAGTCTGCGCACGGTGAATTTTTACGATGCGCCAGAGTTTGCGCGGTTGCACCTTGCGCAAAACTTGGGCCGCGCATCCTCAAAACGAAAGTCGCTCCTCGGTCAGAAACAGAGGCCTTTGCCAAAAATGATGATTGTGAAGTAATATTCAGAGGATGGTTATCAAACTGAGCACAATGTTTCACAAACCAACAACTTTTATCCCCATTTTTACCTGAAAAGTTTCCTAATGGCCGATTTTACAGCAATGAAGACGATAGTGACTGAGCATGCGCAGGAATTTCATTATATATTGCTCTACAAGTATTAACTTCTATAAAACTTTTGTCCGACAGGTCAGATATTCAGATATTAGACGGGTCGTAAGTGGGGTTCCTAGGCGTTATGGAGCACAATGAAACACAGCATTTTACTTTCTGGGAAGAGTTAAATGATTTGCGGGTACATTCTCCTAAAATTAGTTCAACGTATGTATAAAGAGGAACAAGGCCGATTTCATATTTTAAGGGAACAAGGGGTGAATGCCGCAAGGTTCTGTTTTGGGGCCTCTACATTAATGACTTACCACAAGATATCCGGTCACAGGTAAGGTTATTCGCCGATGATACGACTGTACTTGACAGTTAACTCAAATGAGGGCGTGAATATTCTTCAGGCTGACCATGACACTTTAAAAGAATTGAACGGACCTTAGACATGGAGTTCAACCCTAGCAAATTCCAGGTCATCCGCATTACAAGGTCAAGGAAACCACTTCAGTCTCAGTACACCCTTCATGGTCAAGTTCTTGAAACAGTAAGTGATGCCAAATATCTCGGTATAACCATTTCCAAGGACCTAAACAGGAATACCCATGCAAACAACATCACCGCAAAAGCTAATAGAACACCCGGTTCATCAAAAGAACCAGAATCATATATGGTGTTCCCCAAGGTTCCATTCTTGGACAGTTTCTGTTCTTGCTGTATATCAATGATATTGTCCATGAAATTCATTCTAACATAAGATTATTCGCAGATGATACTACGATTTATATCATTGTTGACTTTCCTGATTTAGCTGCGCAAATTTTAAACATAGACCATGAACGTATTGCACACTGGGCTGCCAAATGGCTAGTAGGTTTTAATGCTAAGAAATCCGAAGCATTGCTGATATCACGAAGATTATGTAGACTTAATCATCGTACTTTATTATTCAATTATGTCCCAATTCCAGAAGTCCAGTTTCACAAGCACTTGGGAATTTATTTCTCAGATAAATGTGACTGGCAAATACATTTGAACTATATTCAAGAAAAAGCTTGGTCTCGTTTACACCTGTTAAGATCGATGAAATTTACAATGGACAGGAAATCTCTACAAACCATTTACTTTTCATTTATAAGGCCACTTTTAGAATATGCAGATGTTGTATGGGACAACTGTACCCAACAACAAATTAATGAATTAGAAAAAAATACAGATTGAAGCGGGAAGAATCGTCCCAGGAACCACAAAACTGGTTGCAATTGATAAACTTTATGGAGAATTAGGTTGGCTAAAACTCTCTGAAAGAAGGAAACTTCACAAATTATTCTTGTTTTACAAAATGCAGAATGGTTTGGCTCCAGATTATTTGGTAGATCTTGTTCCGCCTCGAGTAGGGAATGAGACTCCCTACAGCCTTCGTAATGCTGATAATTATCAACAGGTTCATGCAAATTCTAGACTGTATTTTGACTCATTTCTTCCTTCTACGATTCGAGAGTGGAACAATCTTCCCGCTGATGTAAAATCAACACAGACTCTGACCTCTTTTAAATATAAATTTGAGAGAAATACCCCGAAAATTCCTAAATATTACTTCTTTGGCGACAGAGGTAATCAGATACTTCATACAAGATTAAGAACTGAATGTAGTACATTAAAGTTTCACTTGTATCGGAGAAATTTGATCCCCGAACCATATTGTACCTGTGGAGCTGTGGAAAATACTTCTTACTTCCTTTTTAAATGTCCGAAGTTCAATGCCTTTCGTAGAGAATTATTGCTTACAGTTAGCAATTATGTTGAACCATCGGAAGCTGTTCTCTTGTTCGGGGATGATACATTATCAGATGAAGGTAATGAAGTCATTTTCCGTGCAGTTCATAAATATATACAACAAACCAAACGATTTTCATCAAATATTTAGACTTATGGATTTAACCCGGAAATGATATGTTACATTAATCAACAAGCGTTCCTATTGATGTTCCACGACACTGATCACGATTGTTACCATTATTACTAATTATCCTCGCGCAGACTTCTTTTCCTATCTGCCTTTCTTCTTCTCTTTCTTTTCTTTCTTTTTTTAATCTTCTTTTCTTTCTCTTTCTTCCTATCTTGCTTTCATTGTTATTGAATTGAACAATGAATTATTCATGAAAAATGTTTAATTACGTAGTATAATTTAGACATACTCCATTCAATGTGTAACTTTATTGCAGGAGATGATTCAAAGAAGCATGATATGCTTGTTTTCAAATCCTGTATGATTGTGCCGTTGTATTCCGTCTATGTACTTAAATGTAAATGTTTTGACAAATTGAAATAAAATATTGTTTAAACCAAAAGAAACATAAAAAAAACTCCAATGAATCAGTAAAGAGCTCGCTTATAACACACTAGTACGCCCCAGATCGAATATGCATCCTCAGTGTGGCCTCCCTCTACCAAGCAAAATATTTATAAGTAAGATCGAAATGATACAGCGGAGAGCTGCAAGATAGGTGAAACATAATTATTCCCCTTATGAAAGTGTCACAAGAATGCTTGATGACCTGGGTTGGCGATTGTTGGAAAACAGACGGACAGGCGCACGTCTTTTCGTGTTTCACAGAATCATATATGGTATGTAGCCATTCAAGTACCTTCATATTTTGAGAGACCTGATCGGTCCTCACTCGTCACATGCACCCTTTTGCATTCAGACGTATTCATACATGTATATGCCTTATATTATCAGTATTCATTCTGTCCAGCAGCAATAGTACTTTGGAATAAGCTCGATCGAGAGATAGCTCTCATCAGTGATCCTAACTCCTTCAAAGAGAGAGTCAGGGCAATCTCCTACCCGTCACCCTAAGCCCCAAAGACTGTTTTAACCTGCTTTTAAACTTCTTCGCTCTGCACTAACACTTTTATTCTTTTTATCATGTCTCACTTCCACACTGTTTATCCCTCCTACAATCTCATTTTTATTCTTGCACTGACACGCAACTGCACATAATACTCGCAAGATGGTGCTGCAACTTATATGAAGATAAATACATAGATAATGATGAAGAGTTCAGTTTTAACGACGTAGGGTTATTGCGTTATATTAGCTAGGTTTAGTAGTGAGACAGATATAACGATAGTATGTCAAAAGGGAATATGGCACCGTCTTGATGGGTCTCATAAACAATAATGAAACCTCGTTTCCAACTAACAAACAACATGCTCTGTACAGTATAGGCGGGAGTATAGGTAAGTGTATTATGCAGAGCAGGGACAAGACTATGATCTTTACTCAATTACAAAGGTCTATGACTGTTCACTTGGATACACCATGAAGAAAGATAATTGCGACATGAAGACAATTATTTCTCCTCTCACTAGGGACCACTTTTAAAGGAAAAATATTGCCCCCTCTTGAAGCCACCGTTTTTGAAAAGTATTCAGCTACAGAGAAGCAACTTCCAGTTTGCGAAAGTGGGCTCACTTTACAAAATGACACAAAGACTTTATGTCCATTTTAAGACTGCGTTTTCATAAATGGGCACAGACAAGCCTGGGCAAACAGTGTAGACCAGATAAGACGGCGTCTGATCAGGGTCTACACTGCTTGCCACTCATCCAGTAATCTTTCAGACACATCAACGGTAGTTAAATCGACTTGTCCAAATTTGAGGACAAATATGGTAAGGTGTTCCAATATTTAGGGTAATTTCTGTAAGTTTGGTTCTACTTCCATGAGAATACGGGTTAAACTGGGTACCTGAATAAGCATGTCAAGGATTGCTGTTATTATTATTATTAATATTATATAACTATACGCCCATTGAAAGACGGATCGTATTATGTAGTCGCGTTGTCCGTCTGTCCGTTATCTTGCCCGCTCCATCTCTCGGTCGATTGAAGGATTTTTTGAAACTTTGCTCAAATGTTCACACACCCATCCCCTACAACCTACGTCATAACTTTAATGAAGACGTATTTTCGTCAGTTTTTCGGAATCTTCTTGTATTAACTAGAGTTTTCAGAAATTCAGAATATTAACAGTGCACAAAATTCATTGACATGCGGACTGTACGTCTGTCTTTCGAAAAATCGGCCTTTTGAAACGTAACGGATATTCAGACACTTCGATCATTCATGTTGACATACAATAATGCTAATCATTTAAGTGTAATTGGTTGAGTATTTACAACAACTAGACTGTATATTGAGCTTGTTTTTTTTTGTTTTTTTTTTTTTTGAGAAAGACAGTGCAAAAATGGACATGTTTGATGAACTAGGTAAGTGATTTTTCACCACATTACACACTCCTCATGATTTTGGCATAAATCCGAACCAATGAAACAGTTGCAGATATATGCATGCTACCATAGTGATGACGTTGAATGTTGCCCCTGATACCGAGACGATGTGCAGAACATAAATCAATCCTGTCCATTGAAGTTCAAGGTCACACTTTAAGGTTAAAGTTCAAATGACAATACTTCATGCCCGCTCTATAGTTTTAAAACCGTTTTAAGTTTTCTTCATGAAACTTTGTACAAATTTAAGACATGGTCATATGATGCGCAGTGAAAACAGAACCGTAACCCTACGTTCAGTTCTGACCCAGCAGGCACATGACGTTTATACAAAGTCGGCTCAACGTCGATGCAACGTCATGACGTTGCATCGACGTTGATGCGACGTTATAATAACGTCATGTGCCCGCTGGGGACGTAGTTATACTCCTTTGTTTATTTCATGGAGTGAGATTGTGTCCGCGTTTCGTGTCTTCTCTACTGATTTCAGGATTTCTGTGAATTTAGGTCAACTGTTCACCAGACCAAGCGATGTGCAGAACTCATAGCTGAAACGTCCGATGAAGGTCAAGGTCACAATTCAGGTCAAAGTCCAAATGGTAATGTTTCATGTTCGTTCTATAACTTTAAAACTGTTAAAAAAAGATATATTCATGAAACTTTGTACAAATATAAAGCATCAATATACGACGTGCAGAGAAAAGGAATAGTAATCTTTCCTTTTCATCATGCCCTTTTGTATATATCATATAGTGATTTCCTGTTCATATACTCAGTTTATCGTAGCATCTACTGTTAAAAACCCTATACGGGCGTATATTGCCCCGCTCAGCGGAGCTCTTGTTATTACCATTATTGCTTTTATTATTGTTATTATTTGTTGTTGTTGTGCACAGTATAAAGTATAGCCTTGTCCGGTGACTTGTGACTTCTGGTTTCAATTTTCTAAGTGACGTAATACAGCTGGGAACCAGAAGTATCAGGTCACCGGACAAGGTATTTTGATCTATAGTTCGGTGACCTTGACTTGTGGTTTCAGTTGTTCGGTGACCTTGACTTAATTGTGGTTTCAATTTTCTTTTTGATGGAATACAGCTTGGAACCAGAAGCTTAGGTCACCGGATAACTGTATGCAGGGTCAATGTATATTGTTTCGGCACGCTCGAAGAATATTGAGAGCGTTCTGTGCACGTGCTTAGTGTTATGTGAGCACAATTTGTGTATGCCTTAACCTTTACCGGTCTCTGAACTAGTTCAGCAGGCGACAAACTGACGATAGTTTTTTCTTACTTTCCCCAGAAAAAGGGCTTTGACGTTTCATGCAAAATGTGTCTTTAAGAAGAAGACAAGTTGCACGAAATGTCAAAGCCTATTTTGGTGAAAAATAAGAAAATATTTCTGCCGGAAGTTTTGCCCAGCATACATAGCTTTAAGAAAGCATCCTGTTTTACATCACTTTTTCTAATGTCAAGGAGCACTTGAGTGCATATAAAGTTGGCGCCATTGTCTGTGTTCACCGTACGAAAATACCATAGTTGAACAAAGATGCAGTTAAGATACTTAATATTAAAGGACAGAGTCAACTTCATTTGACTCCTGGAAATACAAAAGCTTAGTGTGGGAAGCACCATGCCAAAAGATGTCTTCGAAGCGTATGTGCACAGCCATGAACCATATACGCTTGCAAACCCGCACAGTTTAACAGAGGTAATCGCTGTCCGCGTACAGAACTTTTGGATGGTCTGTAGAATGTATCGACGGAGTAGCGCCAATTACGCACATTACGCGTGTGCGTAAGGAAAGTATTTACAGTAGAGAGCGCCCAGCATACAACATTTTCCTTTTTTATCATAGGAAATATGGGAACTGCTCTCTCTCTCTCTCTCTCTCTCTCTCTCTCTCTCTCTCTCTCTCTCTGCGTGTGCACGCGCGTGCGTGCGTGCATGTCAAACTAATCGTCTTCTACAAACTGCTATTTCTATGTGTACCTCTTATGCCAAATTCTGTATGGATTGAGTGAACTAAAGTTATTACCAAACAAACAGTTTGGACCCGGATCGGACGCCATAGAACGGCGTCTGATCAGGGTAGCGCACCATTTGCATTTAAAACAGGAATTGCTATAAATATAGTAATAATAATATAAGCTAACCAGACACCTCTTTGGTTGGAAGTGAACTGCTCCGAAGAATTAAGGTAGAGGAGTCCACTCGGCATAAATAGATTATACGATTCAAAGTCTAAAATTGCACCTCTCCCAAATACATTGGTATTGATTCTCATGGAAACTTACTGTGTATAATGTATATTTGCTATCCCGCATATCATGTATGTTGAAATTTGTATATGTGCACATGGGCCATATGGCTTATTGCATGAATAAATTACTTACTTACTTACATTTGCAGTTCGTCTTTCATTTTTTTTTTTTTTTAAGCGAATACATGTATAGCAAGTGGCATATAAGACTTCTTATATGCCACTGAATGTATAGTCATTTGGATGACACATGAATTTAAAATTAATCATAACATCAGCAGATAATACAATAGTTATTAAGCACTTGTCTCATTTGAAGATCATTAAAGATCTTTAAGCAGAATATCCGATTCAAATTGTCAGCTGAGTAATGCGTTTGAGCCGAATCACGGAAAAACGAACACTGATGAATGCGAACAACGCACAGACCAGACTGTGCGTTCGCGCACGGTGGTCTGTATTTTCGCTTTTCGAATGAACCAGCCAAAGACTATGAGAAATTGGATATTGAAGATTGATCAGGCATTTTTGAATGATGCGGCATTTACTGTACTTACCCTGTAATACTGTATATTCGGACAGACAGACAGACCTTAGCAAGCAGTACAGACTAGGTCAGTTCTGCGGCGTCTGATCAGGATCTACACTGTTTATCAAATGTCAAACAAGCTTTAGACAAATTACTAGGTGGCCGAATGAACTGGTTCAATTTTTTTGATAAATATGATTAGGAGTTTTTGTCTAAATACTTAGAATAAATATGGTATTTTATTTGTTTATAAAGGAAACATGACCAACTTCATTTATGTTGATATAATGACAAATGGGCCGCGCCATGCGAAAACGTGTGTTCGGGCAGATGCGGACAGCGAAGGCCCAGATCAGCCTGCGCATCCGCACAGTTTGTTCAGTGCCTTCACTGTCCGCTAACAAAATCATTGAATACTGACTGGAGAGCAAAAGCCCGGAAGAGTAATTTGCGCATGCGCAGGATGATCTGAATCTGCGCATTTTACGCATGTTTTAAGGCACTTTTTCGCTTGACGTGGCCGGTATGATAAGGAGCTACGCTGTTCAACTACTTATGGTAAATATGGTATCTGTATTTATTCATAAAGGAAACATGACAAGTGTCATTTGTATTAATGCAAGGACAAATGATTTCACGTATTGAATACATGCAGAGGCATCCTTGAAGCACTTTTTCTAGATGGAGCATCCCGTTTTCAGATCAACTTTCCACAAATACAGGAAAATAGTTCGAGCTGTATTTGCACGGAGTATATTGGCAGCCCATAGCACGCTGGCAATTTATCAAACTGTTCAGTTCGTACGAGATGTCCGTTACTATGGAATTTTTGGATGGATGGTTCCCATGTTCCTCTTAGAAACTGGAATTATTCTGTACTTCAGACAGGGGTGCGAATGGAGAAGGTAATCAAAAGATATTTTGTTCTTCCATTGTATCTGTGCTCAGAGCTGGATCCAGGATTTCAGGAACCGGGGTTCGATTTGAACAGTTTTAGGCAAAATATACAGAGTTTATTTATTTATTTATTAATAAAAAATATTTCTGGTCCCGAGGTTATAAACTTTTTTCATTCTCAACTCAGCTGCGCATGAAAGTTTCTCTTCTAATAAGCATGAAAATGCCAACAATAGTTGGCATTTTCATATTTATAAGCAGAGAAATTTTCATGCTCAGCTCTGTTTAGCAAGGAAGAATTTGCAATTGTGAGTAATTTGGGATTCATTAGCAGGACAAATTTCATGCTCAGTTGAGCAGAGCATGAAAAAAGTTTTATAACTTCGGAGCCTGACCTAGCATGAGGTTCGACTTTCCACATTGTTTTGTTCTGTTTTGTAAAGGGGACTGGATAACCGGACAGATTTTCCGCCATTATGTACAAGGGAAACAACATTTGTGACTTCTCTTTTACTTTCTTGCATTTCTTGCACATTAATTCAGGCCTTTTCGAATGGTTCTTCTCTAAAAGGAAAGGCTTTAGAGTACCCAGTAAGCATTCTTTATAAATCTATATGAGCCGTTATCGGTCCGTCAGGGTTGCTGACGGGCCGATAACGGCCCGCTATAGATTTATAAAGAATGCTAGCTGGATAGGCCGTTTTTCAGAAGTGAAGTAAGACACTTTTTAAAGAATTGCTTCTCCTGAAAGTGTATTAATTTCCCTAAATGTACATACATGTACCTGTAGCTGTAATGCGTGCGTATGTTTTTCGCAAGTAGTATTGTACATTAAGGAAACGCAAATGAACGTTTTTGGCCAATTTTTCATTATTGCACTGTCTTCGAATGTGTTTATATGCGTGCATCTGTACAATTTTGCTTTATTGGTCGCCCATGCACGTTTGTTGCCGCTGCCTGTCACCTATTAAAATCAAATGCCCCGCCCCCCCCTCCCCCCCCCCCCCCCCCCCCTCCCCTGTCCACTTTTTACTCAGCCAACGACACGTCGCTTTAAGATGTACATTTTTGTACTGGTCTAAAAAATCATCGACCCGAATAGATTCAAAACCATTCTTGTTTTTATAGCTATCAACTTATTTTATTGCATCTCCATGATTTTTTTTTTCAGACACAACATGCTCATGGGAAACAAGAGTCTGTGGTACATTTGAAATAATTGTATTTTGTTTTTATCCTGTTTTTATTATCATTTAAGATGATTGGGCACACTTGGTAATTTTCAGCCATATTTGACAAGGGAGACAAATTTTCTGACTTCCTGTTTGCCTCTGCACATCGTCTTTTCCTGAAAAGGATCTGCTCTAAAACGAAAGAATTTGTAACCAAGGGGATCAAATTCTTTCGCTTTGGGGTAGAACCTTTTTTTTTGAATGGGGACAAAAACAATGCTGACAGAGTTGCGCCACTTGAACGTGTATCATACCGAGCTCAATACATATAATCTTGACTGAAAGTGTGAATTTAACCCTTAAAGCGCCAGTCACAGCTAATGTCGCCTGCTTTGTCATCTGCTTGTGATTTTAAAAGTCATTTTTGCAAACAGTGTGGACCCAGATCAGACTGCTCCTAAAGGTCCACACTGTTTGCCTATATGCAAAACTAGGTTTGAAAAGTCTGCAAGAATATTCAGCAGACGACATAAACAGACGACATTTTCAGATGCAGTTTTTCTTGGCGCTTTAAGGGTTAATACATATAATTGTTACTGAAAGTGTGAACTTCAAGCCAGACTTCACACAATCGAAAGGCAAAGGTCAGATAAGCTTGCATATCCGCCTGGAAAGAGACTTGTTATATTCAAAACTGTTGCAAACGACATTCTCAAATATTTTAATTTTTTCAGAGTAAATTGGGCTTGCTTTTGGATGTGAATCGCCTGCCTAGCAGACGAGAAACATGAAATATCAATCTTTAGTTTCTCTGAAAAATTCCTTATTTTTTTCTGAAAAATAAATACAAATATTTAAGAATGTGGTCGGCTGCTGTTTCAACTGGCGCTTAAAGGGTAAAGACTATACTTATATGACGACGGGGCTTACTTAATTATAGGAATGACTTTCATTTTTTTAAGGATTTTTTCACTGTGTAAATCTCGGAGAATCACTCACAAATTAAATATAGCCCGGCTTTATGTTAAGTTTGTGAGTGATTCGCCGGCGTTCACACATCGGTAAAATCCAAAAAATAAAATTAATTTCATTTAATTCCTACTAGGTCATATTTTCGTCGAAATATGAGTAAAATAGCTCATTTCAGAAAACAGTTCCTGCTCATTGGATTTAGTGAAGTAAAGATTCTGTTTTCAAACTGCGTTCGGCCAACAAATTGCGCTAACTAATTATAAGCCTCTTAAATTGTGTTGGACTTATTAAGCTTTAATCTTTTATTTAAGGATCTGTACGCCATTTATTGTATACCTCCTTTCTACGTTACCAACTCTATGGATTCAACGACTTCACGTGGCATTTAACTCAGGCAACACGACAACGGCAACTTCCGAGAACAAAAGTACAGAATCGGTTCGCCGTAGCCTGCCGTACGCTCTTGGTTTAATACAAGACATTCAAAGCCAGGTACAGTAAAACTTCAATGACTCGAACACCGGTGGTTCGTTTACCAAGGCTGGTTCGAGCTCGGTTTTGAGTCGCTAAGAAATTCTTCCGATAGCTCAAGAAATATAGGGATATTTTAGTGATTTTTATTTATCTTATCATGAAATGTATGTCGCACATACACCCAGCATGCCAATATTTTATAGAAATCGAAACGACATTCTCTTTGATTAAACCTCAGTGGCTCGAATTAATGATATCTGAGGTCATATTTAAAATATGAAAAAAATATTTAAAAATTCTATGGTCCGAAACATTTTCGAGCCATTGAAGTTCGACTGTATATTAAAGATTTGAATTTTCGAACAGCTCTTATTGGTGCAATTGTATATTGTTTATTTCGCTGCAAGGATCTTAGTCCGGTACTATTGTATTCGAGCCCCAACCTGAATAAATGACACATCGCTTTGCGGGAAACGGCCCAGATCAAACTGCGCATTCACACAGTCTGATCAGAGCCATTTTTTCCTGCTTTCAGAATGACTGGATACTGTAGAATGTATTTATGAACAGAGCAGGCCGTGATAAGAGAGCACGCTAATGTGCAATATGTTTTGGGTTTTCGCAGTTCGTATCAGTCATAATGACTCTTTCTTTCTGTTGACGCGTCTTATTTATGTTTCCCTCATGTGATAATTTAATATTGTCTATTTTGAGGATTAGCACAAACAGAATAATCATTTTACGATCGAATTTCCTTGACTTAGTTAAGTTAAATCATTACGAAAACATGCCTATATAATTTTGACCCCCTTAAACCCCACTTTTATATAGTAAAACTGGGGTTTACAGGGGTATACATTATTTTTCTTATTTCTAATCCAAAACATGGATTGTGGGTACTCGTTAGAACCGCCTCGTCGAGGCGGTTCAAACGAGTACCCACAATCTATGTTTTGATCAAAAATATGTAAACTATAGGAATTTTTTATCTGAAAATTTTCAATTTTTTTTATGGTAAAATTTTCAGTATATTTGAATAGGCTTGTTTCTGTAATGTTAACCCAGCAGGTACATGTCGTTCATACAACGTCGCATCAACATCGGTGCAGTGACGTGACATTAAACAACTTCATGACGTTAAATCAACATTAATGTATAAACGTCATGTGTCCGATGGGATTTAATGTGATTTGATACCTGAACACACCAATCTTTTCAAAGGGAGACCACCTCAGTATTAGAGAATTGTCTCCTCTGGTATACAAATCCCTTCTGAAACAGGGTTGTCCTAAAAGGAACACATGTGTTCCAAGGGGAATATATTCTTGAAAGAAAGATTTTCTTCCAGGGGATGAGGAGTGGGGTGGTGCCGTACGGGGGGGAAGGTGGGCAAGGAGAATAACCCCTTTCAGAAAGGAGGCAAATACTTACAACTAGTCCCTCTGGGAGCAAATTCTTCCCTTTAAGAGGAGTCCCTGTTTTGAATGCACTAAATTTTTTTGATTCCTTCCTTCAAGAGCAGTCACTGAGACCACCTTAGACCACTTATTGGTTACAAGGGCTGTGTTCAAAAGTGCAAAACCTCACACATTTTGTCCCTGATACCTGCTTTTATTAACAGTTGTCTTAACATGCAGGAATCTAAGATAAAATGTTCGCAAATGTTTGTATTTCTGAACTAATCCATGTTTTGCTGGTGTAATGATATCGTTATAGCACAGCGGGCACATGACGCAACGTCGCATTAACGAAATGATGTTGCATCGAATCGATGTTAATGCAATGTCATAATTATGACGTTGCATCGGCTTTATTGCGACATGACGTTGCATCGACGTTAATTCGATGTTGTATAAACGACATGTTTCATCGACGTTAATATAACGGTTTATTATATACAAAGTAATGAAATATAAGATCTGGAACTACTTTTTTTCTTATTTACATTAATGGTTAAAGGAAAGCATGTTCAATACCTAAATTCATGTTCAATGTCTAAAATGTTTCTTGTTTTATTAAATTGAACTAAATACAGTTGATTTTATTGCTCATATCCCTTAAAAAGACGCTTTTAGGCTGAAATATTTCGGAGACTATTTTCTTTCGGAAGTAGGTTTCCCGCTGTTATGCGGTTCTTATATGTCACCGCCAAGGGACAAAACTGCGTGTCAGACTTCCCCTTGCAAATGCAAGATTTGCATCTCTTCTATCGAAAGTGATGTATATAATAAAAAGAAAATTCAAATGTTTGTCGTGAATATGACTTTTATTTCATCTCGTGAAGTGAATTCGGCACTCATGAAATATACATTTTTTCACTTCACTCGATGAAATAAAAGTCATATTCACTCCAAACATTTGAATATCCTCTATGTATTAACATCATGACGCATCATCGACGTTAATGCGACGTTATGCCCTCTAGGAGCTGACTGCAACATGAAATTCTAGTGTCGGTGTGATGGTTGTTTCGGCCATTTTCATACTGCACAACGCTTTCATTATCTTTTGGAAAACGAGTCATGAGCAATTAAATGAACCCTTTTGGGGTTCATGTTAACTTTGCTTGCGACCTGGCCTCGAGGTTATAAAACTTTTTTCATGCTCATCTCAACTGAGCATGAAATTTCACTTGGTCATAAAAATACAAATACCAAGTTAAAACTTTTTTTATGCTCAAATCAGCTGAGTAGAGCATGAAAATAGTTTCAAAATTTTGTCAGTATTTTAAGATTTATAAGCAAAACAAATGTCATGCTCAGCTGAGTTGAGCATGAAAAAAGTTTTATAACCTCGGGGCTCGATGTTTTTCATACTTTAATGAATGTTAAAAAATACCTTTTTTACTTATATTTATATTATTTTTCATCCATAATTTGACGAAAAATCTGGTTCGAGGACTACTATTGAAGCAAAAAGCAATTGTACGCAGTTTTCCTATTAACAACGGAAAGTTCTGTGTTGATGACATCAAAATGTCGCCATCGTCCAATCGTCTAATCATACATAGTTTATTTTGACGTCACTTATTGAGCAGGTGTCGTCGCATGAGTAAAACTAACGATATTCATTGAAGTATGAACAGCGTTAACTACAGTTTTTTTGTTTTGTTTTTTTTTTTCTTCTGTAAATGCACTAAGAATGTAAATTTTATCTTTCGAAATAATTCAATGTAGGGGCTTTGTTACAATTTTGCATAACGCTAGATTGTGCCATGTCGTACGAAAACAGGCCTCATCGGGGCACGTGCCAACTAACGAAACTGCACTGTCTTATCAGATATTTTGGTATTATTATTATTTTTGTATTTTTATACCCCGCCATACAATAATGGCAGGGCATTATGGTTTACCCTACGGTGTCTGTCTTTCCGACAGTCGGTCCGCACTTCGTTTCCGGATAACCCCTACAACAGTTTTCATCAGATCACATTGGAACTTGGTGGACAGTTAGTCAGACCATGAGGTGGTACAGCACATCTTGTTTCAAGGTTACAGTACACCAAATTTTGATGAGAGTTATAACACTTTTGGACGATTTTTTCAGGCATAATTTTGTTTCCAGACAATCCCTCCTATAGTTTTGATCCGATCGGGTTGAAACATTGTGGACAGTACGAGGGTCATGCAAAAAGTATTTTCACTGGGTTCGGATTAGCCTTCTTCAGTGCTACGTTTTATCAAATATATTTTTATTACAAACGTTCAAAGTATTCCCCCTTTACTGAAACACATTTTTGTAACCTTTTTACCCAGTCGCGAAAAGCAGATAAATAGTCTTCCTTTGGTATCTGTTGGGGACACTGATAAATAGCGCTGCCAAGAGAACTCCTAGACGTAGCCTATACTGATTTCCAGAAAGCATTTTCTTAAGCCTTGGAAATAAAAAGAAGTCACAGGGACTCAGGTCAGGTGAATAAGGTGGATGGTTTAAAACTTTTACCTTTTCAGAAGCCAAAAAAGACTTAACAACCTCACACTTATGAGATGAGGCGTTGTCATGTAAAAGGTGGACTCTTGACCATCCTTTGCTTGGTCGTTTCTTATTGTAAAACTCTTTCACTTTCTTCAGTACAGAATTCTTGTAGAATCGGCCACTGACTGTATGACCAGATGGACAAGGCACTTAAACGACTGACCCACTTTGCGTACAACATCTTTTTCGAACTTATGGTTCTCTTGGCAATACATGGGCGTTTTTGATCTTTTCGCTTCCATTGCTTATTATCAGCCCTTCTTTATGGCTCAAACATGTGCACCCAGGTTTCATCACCTGTTAGCAAGTTAGAAATAACCCGACTATTACAGCCCTTGTATGTTTTCAAAGTTCCCGGACACATTTAAGGCGTTGTGTCTTTTGCTCCTCAGTGAGCAAATGAGGTATCCACCTAGCGCAAACCTTTCTCAGGTCCAAGCGCTTTATTCAGAATTGTTTGCACACTGCCTTCTGATATGTCAGTACCACTAGCTATATCTTTGACAGACAATCGCGCATCCTGTTGGACCACAATCTTTACAGCAGCGATGTTAGCCTTGGCAACAGAGGTTTTAGGCCTTCCAGGACGGGTATCATGTTTAACAGAAAATTTCCCAGCTTTAAAAGCTTTAACCCACCTAAAACTGTGCTCATTGAAATGGTCTGAGGTCCATATATACCACACAATTCATTAAATATCTGCTTTGAATCTATATTAAGCCTAATGCGGCATTTAATATAGCTACAAATTTCAGTCTTCTGGTCCATGTTCCTATGTAACAAGTAAATTGGTCAGTGTATATGACTGCATCTATTTCAGTTTGAAATAACTCGGTCAGTTGGAAAGCCATTTGCACGAAGTAAACGGTATCGTTTACTATTCAACATACCATTCAAGTGCAGTGAAACATTTTAAAATATACCTGGGATAAAACTAAGGAAGCCTATTAGTGACAGAACTTTTTGCACGACCCTCGTAAGACTATGAGGTGAAGCAGCGCATATTGGTTACAGTATACCAAAGTTTGGTAATGTTATAGCTCTTTAAAGATTGTCTGAACATGAATTCATTTCCAGCTCCTTCCTCCTATACCGTATTTGTTTATAAGACGGGAACTTATCCTTCCATTCTTACCACAAATACTCTCGTGTAATTTAGCTATAAAATGGGGGTTTCTCTTCCAAAACAATCCTAAATATCTAGATCCTTCTTATAAGATGGATCTAGATTTTTGGGATTGTTTTGGAAGAAAAACCACCCGTCTTATAACCGAAGAGAAAAAAAACGTCCTATAACGAAGAAATACGGTAGTATTCATCTGATCATGCTGTTATTTGTATCTCAGATTTGTATGTTGTTGGATAGAAAGAAGATGTGGAGAAGTGCATCAAGGTTACAGTACACCAAATTTTCATGTTCTTTCAAGGCTACAGAGCACAAATTTTTCATAGTTATTACTTATTAAAACAGTCTCACTTGTGCTCAGGCTAACTAGTTGAGACTATGAAATGATACAGCAAATATTGTTTTGAGTATACGGTGCACCAGTTAATTGGTAGAGTTATTACACATCAAACACAGCCGTCTTCTATACACGTTTTGTTACTGCAGGGGTCACGCAGTGTCTGCGATGCTTTTATTGGGTGTTGCAGTGGAGTGACAGAAATATGCATTAACCCTTAAAACGCCAAGAAAATCTGCATCTGAAAATGTCGTCTGATTTTGTCGTTTGCTGAAATTTTCATGTAAACTTTTCAAACCTATTTTTGCATACAGGCAAACAGTGTGGACCGAGATCAAAAATGACTTTTAAAATCACAACCAGATGAGAAAGCAGACGACAATAGTTGTGACTGGCAGTTTAAGAGTTAACCCTTTTATCCCGGCAGACCAAAACGTAAACTTTTGCGGGTCCAGAAGAAACGATTTATCGAGTCATCATAATATAAGCTATTCCAGTGGGCACACGACATCTATATATACAACTACGGACCAATGACTTTGCATTGACGTTGTATAAACGGCACATGTCCGCTGGGACATGTCCATTTTGTGTTTTACCTAATATAACTGGTACCCCTTATGAAATAGCCATGTCATATTTAAAGATGAAAGTACATAAATTTATCCACTCTAGACACTCCGGTGTGAAAGGGTTAGTCTAGTGATTTTTTAATTGTTTATTGAGTTTGCTCATTTTCTGCAGCGTATTTTTTTTCTTCCAGTCTCCTTCAGAAGTGACGACCATACTAGATTCTATGGACTGGACAAAAGTGCTGGAACAGTCAATGATGTTTATTCTCATCTTATGTCGCTGGGTTCTGCCAAGAGGTCACATCGACAGAAACTCGCTCTCTCAGCTTTTGATAATGTATTCTGCAATATCCGCGGACATTCTGGACTTTTCGGACATTTTTCAAATTGATGCGATAAAAACAAACAAGATATACATGTTCATTGGCCTCGGCGTTTGGTCATGGAGTATGGTTCAGTTTATGCTCGTCGTAACGACAGCTTTCAACTTCCGACGGAAGCCAAGTTTGCAAGACAACTCCGCAGTAAATGAAGACAGCTGGGATAAATCTGAAGCGGTCTCTATTCTCATGGTGTTCTTCATGCAAGATGGTCCATTTCTTATTGTGAGACTATACGCGATATTGTATATACGCATGACTGATTATTACACAATATTTTTCTTTAGTTTAAAGAATATGCTGACATTGATTCTTGGTTTATACAGACTGATGGTTTTGTGGCACTGTGTGTCACGAGAAGGGAATGATCTCCTCTCTATGGAGGAGATCGCGAAGAGCAAGGAATCATTGGCGACAATTGTTTCTGAAAAGGGGACCAAGGGGATGGGGCGAAGAAGCAAACAGAAGAGCAAAAGCAAAGAATCTTTGTCTAACCTTGACTCGTCGACTGGGGTTAAAACAAAGAATAAGAAGAATAAACGTTAGCTGAATTTACTTTTAGTCATTTATTATTTATATATTTATTTATTCCATGCATGTACGCATATACACGTGTGTGATTTTATCACATATGGAGAAAGAAGCTATTTCAAACATTTTCAGTAATTCAATGTATCTAACAATACACGTATTAAAAAGTACGTCTTTATTATATACAGACAGGACAAAATATTTAGACGTAAATGTCTAAGTACCGGCGCAAATTTTGTTCATGTTTACATAGAGATATGGGACAAGGGTATACTAAAGTTTAATAAATTTTCAATGTAACAGGTAAAATCGAACAACAGTGTGAATCTTTAACTTTCACTGCCACAGGCGATAACAATAGGCTTTTGCAAACAGCAAAGATCCAGATGAGATGGCTCATATGAGCCGTCTCATCTGGATCTACAGTTTAACATTCAGTCTTTCAACTTTACCTATAAACTTCTTTTCAAGCGATTGTTTGTTAAAAAAGAAAAGCAGACGACAGTGTCGTCTGAAATTTGGCACCGAAAGAGTCAATGTTTGCTTTTATTAAGCTTTATGAAATTTCTTGATTGAAATGAAAATAAATTAGACATTAATCTGTTTATAACACAGTTTGTAATAAGATTTGTTTATATTTGCCGGGATCGTCACAAACCGACGATCCCGGCAAATATAAAAAGTCCTTTTAGAGCGAATCGAACCCGCTCCCATGTGTAAAAATCCAAAGATATATTAAATGACCGGCGCGATTCGCGCTCTGGTCAATTAATTAAATACAAAATCAATGTACTGACAGCACTGGTGGGTCGATTGTCTCTGAGTGTAGGCTGGAAAAATGCTCCTCAACGGGGAATAGACTGTTTCATTTACCCTGAACCCTGTGATTTAAGCAAACAGTGCAGACCCTGATCAGATGCCGCCTTTTTGGCGTATGATCTGGATCTGTACTGTTTGCAAATGTTGCAGCTCTAAGCCCAGTCCAGGTTTTACAGATAACCCTCTTACCATCGCTCTGACGTCACAGCGATAAGTATAGCGCGTCTATAAATAACCGTTACCTGGATTTCTTCAGTACAAACGCTATTTACGTGGATTAACTTTATTGGTCAGTGACAGTCACGTGGATAACAGCAATATAACTCAGATTCTTTAGTGACCTTGGGTTCAGTTCGGGAATAGAGTTCGGTTCTGAGACAACATGTTGTGGGTTTCATATCGTGAACAATTGCTTGGTCCGTCTTACGCGCAGTTTGATTTCATTGGTCAATGATAATCACGTGGACAACAATCTTAGGAAATTTTGCCTAACAATCGACCAAAAATGTTAGTCAAATATAATGCATACTTCCAATAAGTGGTATTTTCAAGTGAAATATAAGAAAATAATATTTTCACTCGTGAAATGTAACATTCATGAACTTTTTGTTTACATTTAATGTTTACATTTTGTTTCATATTTTCGTGCTTAATGTGCCTTAAATACATGTTTGAATATATTGAACAAAACTAAGCAGTATTTGATTTCTTTTTCCCAGTACAGACACTGGTATTTTAAAACAGTTAGCGAACTATGTTTTGGAAGCGATCTTTCGGCTGTTATGTGGCTTTGCTATTTTAATGCCCATAGGCAGGTCTGCGCACTGGATTTTACCTGACAGAATGTAAGATTTACACCTCTTCCTCTTAACATTGCTATATAATAAATAGAAAATTCAAAATTTTGTCATGAATATAACTTTTATTTGATCTAGTGAAGTGAACAAAATGTATTCATTCGTGGATTCACCACTCATTGTACATTGTTTCATTTCACTCGTCGAAATAAAGGTCCTATTCACGCCATAACTTTGAGTATCCTCTAGCAAAATATAGTTTTAACGACGGTGTAGTTGGCATTCAAAGGTGTTCATTTCGGTTCATTGTATATTTTTGTCTAACTACGAACAATCTCATCGAGAGCTACACTGTTTGCCTTCAGTTTTAAATCTTTGACTGATTCCTCTATGTGCAACAATGGACGTTTCCAGATTCAAAGATGGACGAATCCACTTCAGAAACTCATTAGTACAAGGTATGGTGCCCCGCATACCCTCTCAAATGCTTTGTCCCTTGTGTGTGTGTGTGTGTGTGTGTGTGTGTGTTTTCTGTCTAAAAAGGTATGTTGAAGTATGACTGTTCATGTTCACAGATCATAAACATGTTTCATCGGGTCAAAAGCACTGTATCATTACATTTACAAATCTCTGTAAGGCACAGCCCTTAAATTGTTACTCCCAACCCTCAACCCCACACCCACGAAACCCCATTATATCTAATGAAAAGTCGAATATGCAAGCTTATACATAATTTTGCAGTGTTTGTACCTGATTTCATTGTTATTTATATGTTATTGTTTTAGCGCATAACCAGTTACCGAGGTTATGGAACTGTTTTCATGTTCAACAGATGAGCATGAAATTTTCTCTGCTAATAAATATGAAAATGTCAACAAAAGCTGGCATTTTCGTATTTATTAGCACAGATTGTTTTTTTCATGCTCAGCTATGTTTAGCAAGAAAAAATGCAATTGTTAGTAATTTGAGATTTATTAGCAGGACAAATTCCATACTCAGCTGAGTTGAACATAAAAAAAAGTTTAATAATCTCGAGGCCAGGTATTAATGTACTTTATAGCCAAATTTCTGCATTTTCTCCATATTATATTGCGGAAATACCGTGGTGTACATAGCTCTAGATAAAATCGATGGCCAGACATTTTTTTCTATTTTCTCCACAATAACATGTACTAGGGACAATATTTAAGGGAACCCCTAAATTCAAGTTTGCGTTGCGGGAAAGCGTCCCCCGACGTTATGGTTTTGTTAAACAAGTAAAGGATTAAGAGTTTCAAATCCTTAAAATAGGAGGATAACCCCAAAACCACAGGCACATCTTCACAACATGTTGAACAAATATGCATGGTTTTAAAGGAAACCCTAGGAGGAGTTGCGCCCACAAGGCTAATTGGACCTGGAAAAAACTAAGTAAAAAAAGTGGGAAAAGTTGATAAACAAATAATGGCAGGACAACCCCTAACAATATGCACATCTTGAGACCATGTAGAACAAGTATGCACAGTTTAAAAATGAAAAAATTGTAGGATGAGTTGCGCCCACAAGGTATCTATTCTTTAGAACGGACCTCAAAAACGTCGAAAAAGTGGGAAAAAGGTTGATAAAAATGACGGAAGGATAACCCCAAAAGCACATGCACATCTTCAGACCATGACAAAAACACCTGCAGAGTTTCAAACAGTTAGTATAAAACTGTTAGAGGAGTTGCGACCACAAGCTACCCACACCATCGTGTCACAACTGAAAAAAAAAACTAAGTTGAAAACAATGTAAAAAGTTGAAAAAAAGATAACGGCAGGATAACCCCAAAACCAGACCATGTAGAACAAGTATGCATAGTTTCCAAATGATCAGTGGAAAAGTCAAGGAGGAGTTGCGCCCACATCTATTCTTACACTAATCGGACCTGGAAAAAACTAAATAAAAAAAGTGGAAAAAGCTGATAAAAATAATGGGAGGATAACCCCAAAACCACATGCATATCTTCAGACTATGTAGAACAAGTATGCATAGTTTCAAAATGATCGGTGGAAAACTCTAGGAGGAGTTGCGCCCACAAGGTATCTATTCTAATACCAATCGAACCTGGAAAAAAACTTGGCCCAAAAAGTAGAAGAAGTTGATAAAAATAATGGAAGGATAACCCCAAAACAACATGCACATCTATAAACATGTAGAACAAGCATGCATAGTTTCGAATTGATCGGTGGAAAACTCTAGGAGGAGTTACACCCACAAAGCATCTATTCTAATAGTAATCGAACCTGGAAATAACTAAGTCGAAAAAGTAAAATGAAGTTCATAAAAAATAATGAGAAGATAACCCCCAAACCACAAGCACATCTACAGACCTTCTAAAACAAAGTATATATAGTTTGGAAATGATCGGTGGAAAACTCTGGGAGGAGTTGCGCCCACAAGATAACTATTCTAATAGTAATCTGACCTGGAAAAACTATTTCGAAAAAAGTGGAAAAAGCTGATAAAAAATACGGGAGGATAACCCCAAAAACCACATGCGCATCTTCAGACCATGACAAAAACACCTGCAAAGTTTAAAAAAGATCTGTTAAAACTGTAAGACGAGTTGCGTCCCCAAGCTACCCAACACATTGTGTCAGAATCTCGGACGGACGGACGTATACATTTTAAAAGTCCTCTTCGACTAAAGTCGGGGGACAAAGAAGTGAAACTTCAATGGCATAAGGAATGTTTATACGCAAAGGGGATCAGTTTCTGGTCCATACCCCGCAAACATTGATGCATATGTGTACGCATTCGATAAAGTACCAATGCCCGGTTTTCAAACAGCTTTGAATTTTTACGTACTCTGAGAAGTCGAGGGGTTCCCTTAAATATTTTCTCTAGTAGAAACCCATTTGGAGTACGACTACTTGGAGAATTTTAAAACCCATTTGTGCCTGGCGCCCCAAAAAGGGACATTGGCAAACCGTGTAGACCTAGATAAGACGCCGCAGAATATCTATATCATAATAATAAAAAACAACTGATACCCCCTACAACTGGAAATGGACGTGCCCTAAGAGTTGAGAAAGAAGAATCCGGGTTAAAACATATCAATGCTGTTACGACGTTTGGCAGATTACACATAGCTTCTAGGTATATATTCAATCTCTGGCGTCTGCGTCAGGGAGTCGACTCTTTGGCTCAGTGGTTAGAGTGTTGGATTGTTATCCGGACAGACCAGGTACGAATCCCACGACAGGCGGGAATTTTTTTCAGCTATGCTTCATTCCTTTGTTACGACTTTCATGTCGTAAGAAGGCAAAATGGTTGAAAATAAAGGCTAGAGCAATAGCTAAGGGTATACAATGGAGCCGCAACGTCAGGAAACGTACACTCAAACATGTGTCCCCCCCCCCCCCGCCCCTCCCCCCTCCCCCCCCCTGCATTCGCACAGTCTGGTCCCGAGGTTATAAAACTTTTTTCATGCTCAACTCAGCTGAGTATGAAATTTTTCCTGCAAATAAATCTCAAATTACTAACAATTTCAAATTCTTTCTTGCTAAATATAGCTGAGCACGAAAATTTCTCTGCAAATAAATATGAAAATGCCAACTATTGTTGACATTTTCATATTTATTAGCAAAGAAATTTTCATGCTCAGCTGAGCTGAGCATGAAAAAAGTTTATAACCTCGGGCCCTGATCAGAATTTCACTGGGCGCTTTTAAATCGCCAAGCACGCAGAGTTTCTTCATGTGGACAACGAAGACTCTGATCAGACTAGGCTGATCTGAGTCTTCGTTGGTTGCACATCTCAAAAGGTACGTTTTCACCCGTTCCGGCTCATTTCACACTGATGTGGTTATCTTGCTGTTTTTCTATATTGCCAGGTTAAGTTGAGACATCACTGTTTTTCTATTCATTGACTTCCGATATTTTTTTTCCTTGTCAAAAGCACTAGATATTTTTACGTTTATTGTAAGGTTCAGGACAGTCCGGGTCACGAACATTTCTCTGCCTAAGCTGTACGTTGCCATTCTTGTCAAAGTAGGTTTCGTAGATGGCACATTCTACCCATCCTAAATCAAGAATGACTTTTTCTGGGAAATTTTCTATTACATCTTCATTGCAATGTACCCCATTGCCAGAAAGGTGCCACGAACTTTTATTTCCATCTTCTGTTGTAAGGTGTAATGCAGAAATAGTAAGAGTAGCGTCAATTACCAAGGCGCCTACTTTATGTGCATATGACATGATCCAGCGGCAAAACGCAGGTCTCCCAATACTCAGAGGAGCAACATTTTCCCACGGAAAATCCTTCGTCGTGAAAAAGTAGTCCGACGATTTTTTCACTTGTTCTTTTCTCGCCACAATTTGATCGACTTCTTCTTTAGAAATGAAATCGGCTTGATGAAGATGAAAATCATAATTAGTCCGTCTACCTACGATCATTAACGACTGGTTCCGAAGCTCAGAACTACTTTGGAAAAAATCTATTGTTTGTTTGAGATTATCTGAGAACAATATATCAGCATTCGAAAATCCATACAGAAAAGATTCCAAGTGCGTCTGTGTGTCAACGAACATATGAGGTAGCAATGGCGGTCCTGCACACTTCCGGTTGCGTTTCTCTGGCAAAGCAAACCATTCGTTCTGAACAGTAACCGTGTACACGTCATTATCGGCTGTGAAAACAAGAGGCTGAATCGCTGGCAAAAATGATTTCCAGTTATGAACAATATTCCTATAAACGCGACTCTTACTGGCCTTCCCACTATGATGCGTCCAGGAAGAAAACAATACCATCGAAATATTTGTGGAGGCTGCATGCCGCTTTGAAATGTGGTGGATACTTGTATTTGAATAGTCTATCAATATATGGAAAGGCCTGGCACTGTAATGTTTAACATCTTCACGCGGAACTTGTGCTTTAGTCACCTTGTCTTGGTTATCAATTGTTTTTAGATTACCTGCTTGTTCATGTGTGTTTATTCGTCTGCGCTTCAGATGGCCATGTTTGAGGTAAATAAAGCAGACACACGTCATTGCAAGGACGATACCGATACAGATCTGGTTTCTGTTACGTCTGAAGAATCGTTTAAAGTTGTTCATTGGGTCCACGGGATAAGATGGCTCTCCGCCAGATACCACCATTTGTCTTTTGGTTGCAGAGACCTGAAAAACAGAGAAAAGGGAACATTTAATCTCAAGCAACACAAAACGTCGTTTCAACGCCGGCAATGTCGAAACGACCCAGCTAGCACAAAACGTTGAAACAAAGTTGACACGTCATTTCAACGTTGTGTACCCGCTGGGAAGATTCTTCCTCAGTGGATCTACCGACGTATAAACATGATAAATGGCGCAGCCAGTCAAATTGCACTAAATCAGTGTGCCGTAGGCTATTGAGCTGGAATTATTATGTTGTATATTTGATGGTAACAGTTTGAGCAGGATCTACGCAATTAAATTCAGTTAACACATTTTAGAACTTATCGTACAGTCAAAAGTGACTTGTTTATCCACATAAGAAGCGACATTATGTATAAAGTGAAATTTCCACTAATGGTCATCATTCAAAACAGCCACCTCCCTGTAACACAGTTGCTTTTCATATTTCCCAACTACATTCAAATTATGAGAATAAATTTCAATTCATCTTTAGCCTATATTTTTAACCAGTCAAATGCCATCTTACATAAAGTAACTACCCCTGCCCTTTTTATACTAATCGGCAGTCCTGAATGATTGGTTCCATGTGCCCTGTACACTAAGCCACTTAAAATGGATCTACTCGAAAAAGGAAAGAATTTGCTCTCGTTGAAAGCAAATCTTTCCCTTTGGAGTAAACCACTTTTTAGAAGTGGGTAAATAATTTTAACAGAGTTGCTTCCCCTGAAAATGTATCAATTTGCCTTAACCCATTATTCCATGGGACATTAGCAAACAATGTAGACCCAGATCAGACACCGCAGAAAGCGGCGCATGATCAGGGTCTACAGTTTGCATTTAGTACAGGCATTTCTGTAAAACACGTAATAATAAAAACTGGTTAACCCCTATTACTAGAAATGGACCGGTCCAAAGAGTTAAGGTAGAAGAATCCATTCGGCCTAAATGGGTTAAGCACCTGCGACCCGGGAAACACTTGCTCACTAGTCTGACATGAGACTTGAAATATTTAATTTGAAAATTAAAGTAAAAATTCAAATTTCACTACATTAAAATGTCATTATTGAATAAAGTGCAGTGCCGCACGCTATAAATAGCCGTGCATTAACCGGCGAAAAGCCGTGTATTAACAAGGCAATTCACGCGCTATTAATGCACGGCTACGCAACTTTCAATATGCCTGTACCGGGGCCACATAATTGCTGTCGTCACGAGATGTGTAGTGCCCGGCCCTTGAACGAGCATAGTCCGTGGAAATTGCGTTCGTGAGCCATCAGTGAAATGGCGAAACAAAATAGTGCAAGAAATAACGCGAAATGTAGCAAATGGTTTTAATTTTTATGCAATAATAGCGATCGAACATGGTTTTTCAATGCATTAACATTGGCCAGGTCCCTTGGGAGGTGTTGAAAACCGCGGCCTTCGGCCTCGGTTTTCAACACCTCCCACGGGACCTGGCGAATGTTAATGCATGAAAAAAGAATGTTTGATCCCTATATTAAAATGTGTTTTCGAACATGCGCAAAATGCACAGATTTAGTAATCCCGCACATGCGCAAAGTCTCATCCGGGCATTTGCTCTCCAATGAAACAGTCTAATTTTAAGTACCCAATGATTCTGTTTGCGGTCAGCGAAGGTCCTGATCAGACTGCGAGGATGCGCATGCTGATCTGAGCCTTCGCTGTCCTTATATGCCCAAAGGCAGCGGTTTCGCATGGCGCGGCCAATTATATGTTCTTTACCCATTTTAGACTGAATAAATTCCTCCACACTATATATTGGAAGAGTCGAGTTTCAATTTTAAGTATGTCAGGGTATGTGATTTAGATGGCCCTAGACAAAATGCTTAGCTATTTGCAAACAGTGGCGACCCTGATCAGAGCTGATCTGGGTCTGCACTGTTTGCCATTCTCCTGACTAAAACGGATTAATGGTTATAAGATTAATGTCAATTTCCTGTCATCGGTAATTAGTAGCGAGAAGGTTTGCTGTATGTTAAATTTTAATGTTTTATCTCTGAAGAGGGTCAAATTTTTGTTCAGTAAATATAATTATTAAATAGTAGTACAGATAGTAGTTGCTTTAAAAAGCCGGTGCTAGGGGACATACGCAGCCCTGCAAAATTCACTACTGCCTTAAGAAGAGTCTCGGTAACACCGAGAGTCAGATGTTCATTCCTTTTTGTGTTCGGTGATTTATATGTGTAATTTTATTTGACTTCATTGCACCTGGTGTTAAGTGCCACGTGGGAGTCATAAAAAGTCTCCCGGATCATGCTTCATCCTAGTTTAGTTTTTATGTTTATTTCCCTTGGGATCATTGGGTCCATCATCACGAAAACATATCTTTTTAATTTTGACCCCCTTAAACCTCACTTTTATATAGTAAAACTGGGGTTTACAGGGGTATACATTATTTTTCTTATTTCTGCTCAAAAACATAGATTGTGGGTACTCGTTAGAACCGCCTCGCCGAGGCGGTTCTAACGAGTACCCACAAGCTATGTTTTGAGCAGAAATACGAAAAAAATATCAGAATTTTTATCTGAAAACTTTCAACTTTTGATGGTGAAATTTTCAATATATTTGAATAGCCTTGTTTCCGTAATGTTCTGATATGCTGGAAAATCGAGTTCCGCTTTAGTAGGGGCTAGGGCTGTATGCAGTCCTGCAACTGCATCGCTGCAAGTATGAAGAGTTTCATATTTATTAGCAGAGAAAATTTCATGCTCATCTGTTGAACATGAAAACAGTTCCATAACCTCGGTAACTGGTTATACGCTAAAACAATAACATATAAATAACAATGAAATCCCCAGCTAGCATTCTACGTAAATCTATATCGGGCCGTCATCGGCCCGTCAGCTACCCTGACGGGCCGATGACGGCCCGGTATAGATTTGCGTAGAATGCTGACTGGGTCAGGTACAAACACTGCAAAATTATGTATGACTTTGCATAGTCGTCTTTTCATTAGATATGAAGAGTTTCAATAAAACAGACTCCGGTTTTCGTTCTTCTTATGTGTTGTTTCAAAAGCCTTATTTTGTGTCACTGCAGCCTAGCTACTAGGCCAATATATAAGTACATTTGTCACTTTTTGTTTATTATTTTTTTTTTTTTTTTTTTTTCATTTACATTCTACTTTTTGATTCAGTGTTTAGCTAGTCTATGGGTGAACTTTTCTTCTGTAGTTGTCTCTGAAATATATATATGAAATCCAGGCCATATTATCTATAGACTAGCCACAGAGCTCAATAAGCCAAAAAATATATATGTATATTTCTAAGCCTTGGGCAAGGCTACATTGTAGACTGAATAGACTCCCCACACTACATATTGGAAGAGTCCAATTTCAATTTTAGGTATATGCGGTTTTGAGATTTAGTTATTTATAGAGAAAAAAAAGAGTTTAACTATTTGCAATTTGTGGAGACCGTGATCATGGGTCTCCGATCAGGGTCTCCATTCTTCAATGGGTTAAGTGTCGTATGACGGCCTTAAAACGTCTCCTCGTAAGCAAGGGGAAATATACACATTGTTGCCATATGAAGAGTCTCAATAAAACCGAGAATAAATAAATAAATAATGCCTTTGGTAAGACATTAAAAGTTTTTACATACCGTTTTGAACAGACTCGATATTTTTAATATCTACATAACAAGACGAATAGTTTGGCACATTTATCCTTAGTCTGAACATTAAAATGCTGGCCTAAGATATCTTCTCTTTCCGAACATTGACTGTAGTCTAAACATTAGGACTCACTCAATACCTTGGATAAAATGAATGGGCGAAGTTTTAAATCCTCCCACTACTTTTTATGACTTATGTAAAAATTCTTTTTTAAAATTATAAGATCCACAATAAAAACATCTAATATATATTGAATGTTCGACTTTAATACTTAACACTTAGCATGCTTGGAAAAAATCAGCAGGCGATATTTTGAAATATTTTTTCTTATTTTTCCAAGAAAAAGATTTGACATTTCCTTGTTGTTGGCGTTTTTTTTTTTTTTTTTTTTTTTTTTTTTTTGGAAAATACGAAAAATAAAATAACTAAGGTTAATTGTTAAGTTTTACAAAAGCTTATTTTTTAAATTCGTGAGTAGGTAATTTTGTGCTATTGTTCGAAATGTATCTCAAATGTTTCAAATAGGTCAATAGTTATTCCGTTAGAAAAAAATCTTTCACTAAATTATTTTTTTTTTTTAAGTTTAACGCTTAGTATGCTGGGTAAAACTTGCAGCAGACGATATTCTGAAAAATTTTTTCCCAGAAAGTAGGCTTTGATTTTTTGTACAAAGGGGACAATTTGCACGAAATGTCAAAGCGTATTTTCTGGGAAAAAAAAGTTAAAACAAAAATCATTCATTTGTCACCGTGTTCCAAATTCGTCCAGAAGGTGGTATGGGTCAAGGTGTTACGGCAACTTTAGCCATTACTTCAACTGTAGGCCAACAGGTCACATGTCTACCGTCGGATATATTCAAATGCCATCAGATAATAATAGCAACGTAATAAAAACAAAACAGCATTTATGCTAGTGTGAATGCCTTTTAATCAGGTGATTATTTTAACGTCTATTCTAATCTTTATTGGCCTAAATGGAACATTGACAGGATTTATTTTATATATTTTCATTAAGCACTAAAGTAGTAACGTACTTATCGCAGAGAGAGAGAGAGAGAGAGAGAGAGAGAGAGAGAGAGAGAGAGAGAGAGAGAGAAAATTAGAAGTAAGTCACGACCACGACAGGGTAAAAATTCCTGTAACGAAATCCATCCCATAGACATTTTAAGCTGACTAAATCATCAGATGACAACCAGTGATATATATATATATTTTTTTTCAATTGAACTATAGTTCTTTCCTACACTCTATTAGCTCCGAGACTGGAACCAGTACCAGACTTTTACCTAGCAAAATGGCATTGAAGCTTCATCAAAATAACATTCCTAACCCTTCCAATGTTTTCTTTGCTGGTAAACGCATTGGACAGATCAACCACACACGACTGAGAACAAAATGAAGTTACATCACGAAAATACGCCTATGTAATTTCGACCCCTTTAACCCCATTTTTATGTAATAAAACTGGGGTTTACAGTGGTATACATCATTTTTCTTATTTTGCTAAAAAACATAGATTGTGGGTACTCGTTAGAACCGCCTCGCCGAAGTGGTTCTAACGATTACCCACAATCTATGTTTGGAGCAGAAATATGGCAAATATCAGAGTCTTTTATCTGAAAAATTTCCTTTTTTGGTTGTAAAATTTTCAATATATTCGAATAGGCGTGTTTTCGTAATGTCTATGCAAACGTCTATTTTCTAGAAATATTATAGACTGCCCACTTTGTACTTCTGGGGCAACTGAAGACTCAAACCACTTTTTTTTTTTTTTTTAAATGTAATCATCGCTTAAACAACCAAAGACAAGAAATGATGGGCTCGGATCGAGACAATTTTCAGACCATTAATACGCCTAGCTCATACTCGACGTGCCCTGGGTTGATTATAAAGTGGAATAAAAAAAACCAAAAAACTTGGAAATGTCATAAATATGACAATGATAGCGGTCTTTCTGTAAGAATCGCTAGTCAAATACCCCGAGAACTGTTTAACGCTTGTCACGTCACTGGTATGAAGCGTGATAATCGGAGCTAGTGGCTCTGGTACTAAAATGTTATGTGAGTCTTCCGGGGCACGTGTGGCTCCTCACCGGGTGGCTTCGAATATAGCGACCAAAACGCGACAACGATCGAAAAATGTAAGTTCATTATTCGTTGTATATATGTACGATGCTTTTCTTAAGAACTGTTTGAGTAAGAACTTTGAGCCCTGATGAGCTTATTCATAACTGCAAATTAGTACGCTATATGGAAATAGCCGATGTTGATAGCCGATAATAAAACGGAAAAGTACGAGTATTTGCGTATCTGAAAAGCCGAGAAAAAAAATGTCAACCGATTTTGATGTTTGAAACCGTATTATACCTTAAATCTTTTGATAATTTTCTGCTATATTTACTGTTAAAAAAATAATGATTAAATGTTAACCAAAGAAAGACAGACTGGTACCTAAAAATTTCTCCACGGGTTTCCCATAGAGTACAATTAACAGAGAGTCAGTCCCCGTACATATTATTACAACTGGGCAACTCCACGCGCAACTGACGCTGCTGCATTAAAATCTAAAATCACTTACTAAAGAACACAAAATTGAGTTTCTCAGACTTTGGGTTTTAGAGTTGCAGGCAAAGGTGCCTGAGCGTCCGTCTGTCCGGCCATCTGTCCGTCTGGAGTTACCTCCCTTACTTATACTCTGGATGTACGCCTTATTTTTTTTCATGATTTTTGCATTCTTTTTTGAAAATCACTTATTAGGGAACACAAAACTGCGTTTCTTAGTCTTATGGTTTAAGAGTTAAAGGCCTGGCAGGCAAAGGACCTTATATTTCTCATTATTTTTGCATTCTTTGTTGAAAACCACTTACTAGGGAACACAAAACTGAGTTTCTTAGTCTTATGGTTTAAGAGTTACAGGCCTTCCAAGCAAAGGACCTTATATTTCTCCTTTTTGGATTTTTTGTTGAAAATCACTTACTAAAGAACACAAAATTGAGTTTCTTAGTCTCTTGGTTTAAGAGTTACTGACCTTGCAGGCAAAAGGCCTTATATTTCTCATTATTTTTGGATTCTTTGTTAATTAGAAAGTACGCAGATGCTCCCGCATTCACGTAGGCTAATTTGGCAAGGTTTGCACAGTTTTATAGAGTTTCCCAAAGCGGGGGCATTCGTGTAATGTAGACACATTTCTATTTTTTTTTTTTTTTTTTTTTTTTTTTGTATATTTTACAGTCTTTTAAATGGATCTCTCATCATTTGTCATTGCATGTAAATATTTAATCTTGTTTCAATATGGATGCAAATTAAACTGGTTATCTTGTCTATACAAGCCTTCGTAGGACAACATGAACATGCAGTTTCACGTTTTCACAAAATTTCATCTACTCTTTCAGATAATTAAACTTTCATTAATATCAGGATTTTTTTTTCGAATTTCTGCAAGAATAGATTGAACTCATATGCTCAACCCAGCTGGCATTCTTTATAAATCTACAGCGGGCCGTTATAGGCCCGTCAGCTACCCTGACGGGCCGATAACGGCCCGCTGTAGATTTATAAAGAATGCTTACTGGGAAACTGGCATTTGTGTCACTCAGTGGTTGTAAGTTTTTCATTCAGATCAGTTACTTAATTGACATGCAAATAACTAGGTATATCATGAAAACTTTGTCATTTTGAAAAAAAAAAAAAAAAAAAAAAAAAAAAAAACAGTTAAAGATGATTAAATGCTGTGTAACTATTCTTCCTGTTTGTCACTCGATATAGGAGGGGAGGGACTATAGAAATGACCCTTGTCCTTCTGTGTGTCATTCTATCCGTCTGTGTGTCCGTCACTCATCATGTGCCTCTAGCGCCTTCAACATCTTTTATCGGATACTTTTAAAATTTTGAAGATTTTCTCCGTTTTTTTTTTGTTTTGTTTTTTTTATTTGAGGATGTACATGTGGTATTGAGTTTTTTATCCAGTTTTTTCTGACATAATTACAGCCCTTGTGAACTGAGAAATAGCAATTTTTAAAGCACGTGTCCACAACTCCTCCTACATCTTTAACTGGATTCTTCTGAAGTTTCGCATGTTTTTGGTTGTTTTTTTTTTTTTATCATTATATGAAGATTTGGTTTAAACGTATTTTATTTCATCGAAACCACAACACAGTCATACATACATACAATTTAGTTCATCTCCTAATACATACAATATCTATTGTGAATATTTATGGCCAAAGCATATTTATAGAGTAAGCAGATGGTTATATAAGAGACGGGAGATTTGCATGTGGTTTTGCATTGTTGAGCCTCTTTCATTCAAAGTCACTGATAAGGATTTATTAGCCGAAACTGCGCATTATGGCCCATGCTCCAACTTCTTATCATCACGAAAACGCGCCAATATAATTTTGACCCCCTTAACCCCGCTTTTATACGGTAAAACTGGGGTTTACAGTAGTACACATTAATTTTCTTATTTCTGCTCAAAAAGATAGATTGTGTGCACTTGTTATAACCGCTTCGCAGAGGCGGTTCTAACAAGTAATCACCATCTATGATTTGAGCAGAAATATGAAAACTACCAGAATTTTTATCTGAAAGTTTTCATTTTTTGGTGGTAAAATTCTCAATATATTTGAATAGGCGTGTTTTCGTAATGAGATTTATCCATTGCTCTTAAAAGAAAAAAAAACAACATCTGTTTTAGATTTTTATTTGCCCAACGTTGGGTAACATTTGGCATTTAGCCTTTATTTATCAAAATACCATCATTATATGTGTCTGCAGGAATATTTCTTTCTTCTGATCGTAATCAGTTGAAAGCCTGTATTTTACTTTCATGTTATAATTAATAGAACCATGAACAAAACTGGCTCTTTCGTTTTCATTGATACATATCCGGTGACAGTTCAACATTAATGCCATTCATTTATCTTCAGCTTACTAGAGCAGAAGTCTCCTAAAAAACTTATAGGATAGTCCTCCGTTGTTGACGCCGTCATAGTCTGTCATCGTCAACACTTTCAGACAACATCTCCTCTGACACCACAAGGCAAATTGAGCCCAAATTCATCTACAGCATCCTTGGGCTAGGGGATTGAAATTATATATATATGTGAACATACACGGCTACCGTATCAATGGCTTTGACGGCAGTAGACGGGTTTTTCGATTATTCCTGTTTCTTATGATGACTGAGCCCTGAAAACGAGGACAAATACAGACTATATAAATCCATTCTAAATGGCTTGCGTACGCGCGAGCCAAAAAAAAAAAAAAAAAAAAAAAAAAGTAAGAAGGAAAGAAATTAAGGGCTCCATAAAAAAGTGAGAAGGTTCATTAACAGGCAGTTAAATCGAGAAATGTACATATGAAAATACATGAAGGTGGGTGGAAACACCTGATAGATTCTGCCGCCATCTAGCACATTGAGATAAAAATTTTGCAACCAGAGTTATCTCCCTTATATTTGAAACATTTCGATTGCGATTGTATGGTAGACTTCCAGTGGGAAGGGAGGCTAAAATTTTCATGTCATAACTATTTGGTCCATTGATTACAATCGAGCTCTAAATATACATGCACTTAATTTTTCTTTATAAGGTTGTTGTACAATGAAATCAAACCCCAAATAACGTTATTTATAACTGCGTTATTCATGTCACTGTGAAAGTGCCATGTAAAGAGGGTTATCTGTTAAACCTGGACAGGGATATAAGCAAACAGTGCAGACCCAGATAAGACGCCGCAGAACACGGCGTCTGATCAGGGTCTACACTGTTTGCTTAAACTACAGGAAGTTAAGGGTTAAATGAAAGTCTTAAGTCCCCGTTCAGGACCATTTTCTCAACCTAGACTCAAAGTCTGTCGACCCACAGTGCTATCAGTGCTTTGGTTTCCTTTGTGAGTGTATCTATTTCCCTAAAGGAGACTGGATACAACTGGTAGATTTTGGTCAGTTTTCGCCAAGGGAGATAACTTTTTTTTTATTTCCTGTTTGCTTTACTGACACCATTCCCCATCTAAAAAGAAGTCTGCTCTATAAGGAAGAAATGACTCCCTCTTGGAGAGCAGAAGATCAAACGCTTTTGACAGTAAGTATTATATGCTCTTAGACAGACTGTGTATTTTGCATATTATAGCTAAAATTCACCCGTTTTCATACAACAGTTTAATTTATTAATATCCTGTGACTGGAATCTTAAACTGATTACCAACAAAGCAAAAATAAAATTGCCATTCTCTAGAATAACAGTTTAAATCCTTTAAACCCTAAGCAGACAGACAGTGTAAAATTGATTTTGTTATTTTTCAGAGAAAGTTACCCTTGACTAATGTGCTCAGCTAATGTGAATCGTCTGCTTAGCAGAAGATTCACAAGCCTTATTTTCCCTTAAAAATCCGAGTGTCGTCTGCAGCAGACGTGAAAAGTGAAAAGTTTGCACTTTTAGGGTAAAGCGATATTTGAATCCAGATGTAATCTATACTCCATCTAAGACATAGATCTCTGTTATAGAAAAAGTATGATCGTTCTTCTATAACAGATTACGCTGTATGTTTTTTTTTTTTTTTTTTTTTTTTTTTTTTTTACATAAAGCATTTATTTTTATCACTCCATGCCTGTCACCACGGAATTTCTATTCAGTTGGGTACGATCGAATTCTTTCCAAATAAAGACATTTTTTAAGCTAACACTAATTAGGCCTCTTGCAAAGATAATAAGAAGGAACTTTGACTCTGACAAATGCAACTTTAGAAGAGAATCAACCTAAGGCTAAATTACACGACACGCATGCTTGGCAGCTTTAAGTAAAAGCACTCATTGCTCAATAAAGCCTCGGTTAATGAAATCTGGCATTCGGAAAGTCAACTTGCTTAGCTGCTATCAACCAGTATGCAATCAAACTACAGTATAACCTCAGTGGCTCGAACACGGATGGCTCGTTTACCGTGGATGATTCGAACTCTTTTTTCAGTCCTTACAAAATTCTTCCAATAGCTCAAGAAAACAAATATTTAGGGATTTTTTCTTATTTTATCATGGAATTGTATGTTGTGTGTACTCATTAGAATCGCCTCATCGAGGCGATTCTAATGAGTACACTCAACATACAATCACTGTGTAGAAAATCGGAAAGATTTCCCTAAATTATCGCTATTTGCTTCATGAACTGGTGTCATGATAACCCTCAGTGGCTCGAACTACCCATGTCTCGAACGAATTTCCATGGTCCGAAAGATGTTCGAGCCATTGAAGTTCGACTGTATTACAGACCGTTCAAGCATGTTGGCCATTTTATCATTTTTACATTTTTATGTGCGGCAAAGCTTCGATCAATGAAATCTGGCACTCGGGAAGTCCAATGGCATAAATTTATTGTATCTTTCACAATGCCAACATTATCAAAATATTCCCAACAGTAAGCATCATTGCCATCCTCGCTAACTGACTACATATTTTCGGTAACTGATCATACATTTTTGCAAATTGACGGACACACAAGGTGATTTTAGGGCACACCTTTAAGGGTCGTGCATAAAGTTATCGGGTACGTATTATTGCATAAAAAACAGTGTCGCACGTTATTAACAGCCGTGCATTAACCGGCGAAAAGCCATGTATTAACAAGGCAATTCACGCGCTGTTAATGCACGTGGCTATGCAACTGTTCGTACCGGGGCCACAGATTTGCTGCCGTTACGAGGTGTGTACTGCCCGGCCCTAGAACGAGCATAGTCCGTGGAAATTACGTTCGCGAGACATCTGTGAAAAGGCAAAACAAAATAGTGCAAAAACTAACGCGAAATGTAGCAAATGTTTTCAGTTGTTATGCAATAATAGCGATCGAACATGGTTTTTCAATGCATTAACATTTGCCAGGTCCCTTGGGAGGTGTTGAAAATCGCGGCCTTCAGCCTCGGTTTTCAACACCTCCCACGGGACCTGGTGAATGTTAATACATGAAAAAACATGTTTGATCCCTATATTGAAGTAAGTACACAGTGCAATCACCCTACAATAGCCACCCTACCCAGCGAGCACACAACGTTGAAACAACGTCGATTACGTTGAATTAACCTTGAATCAACGTTTCAACGGTGTGTGCCCGCTGGGCAGTGTATCACTAAACTGACCGTTGTGGGTAGGTTTCTGTTTTACAGTTTCTGTTTTACAGAGATTACAGAATAAAACTGCTCTTTGCGGTATTCGATATGTATCTGCTGTATGAAGGCGGTCGATGTTGAGAGGTGACCTTTAGTGGAGATTCAACTTTACATATGCAGAGTGGCATCTTTTCTTGATTGTTAAAGCGCCAGTCACGCTGACAGCAGACGACATTCTAAGATTTTTTTTCCATTTCATGTGAATCGTCCAGTGGACAGTCGATTCATCATATGAATATCTGGTCTTATTTCATTCGAAAAATTAAACTAAATATTTTAGAATGTCGCCTGCTATAATTTTGAAAAAAAGTTGTGTGTGCGTGTGTGCGTGCGTGCGTGTGTGCGTGTGTGTGTGTGTGTTGTATGTAATGTCTAATCTCGAATATAAATATAATGCTCAAGCGTGCTGGATAAAATATCAGCAGACAAGTTTTGAAATATTTTTCTTATTTTTAGTTTCTCTCCAGAAAATAGGATTCGACATTTTATGCAAGATGACTCCTCACAAGACGGTGACTTACGGAAAAAAAACATATCTTTGAATCTTCAGGATTATTGCTGTGTTCCAACTATTTACTGCTGTAAAACGGTTATAGCCAATGTGTATAGTAATTCAATATCAGACTGAATGTGCAGACTCGGTCTGACTCTTTCTATGTCCGGATATGCATGTCCTGGTCCCGAGGTTATATATATATTTTTTTCATGCTCAACTAAGCTGAGGATGATTTGCTTTTCTCTGCTAATAGATACGAAAATTTTCGTATTCATCAGCAGAGAATTTATAGTACTCATATAGGTAGCGCCCCCAGGAGCACGCAGTCCTGGCCCAGAGGTTATAAAACTTTTTTCGTGCTCAACTCAGCTGAGCATGAAATTTCCCCTGCTAACAAAACTCAAATTATTAACAATTACAAATCTTTCTTGCTGATGAATACGAAAATCTATTACAACTCTTTGGACCGGTCCGTTTCTAATAGAAGGGATGTCTGGTTATTTTTTATTTATCACCATGTTTTATAGAAGTTCCTGTATTTAATACAAACCATGTAGACCCTGATCAGACAAATCTCTTGTTAACAATGGCGGAAAATAAATCAGGGCGATTTTTTTAGGTTGGGGTCGTTTTGATCAAATTACCATACAGATTCTATGTATTCCGCATGTATTCGGACAGACAGACCTGAGCAAACAGTATAGATCCGGATCAAACTATGTCGAAAGCGGCGTCTAATTATGGTCTACATTGTTTGCCACTCACCCAACAATTTTACATACATTCATAGGTTGTAAATTGGACTTGTTGAAGAGAAGTATAAGATAAAGAGTAAGATCTTGTGAATATTTAGGCTAAGTACGGTATTTCACATGAAAAATGGGGAGAGGGTGGGGAGGGGGCGGGGGTCAGTCGAACACCCAGCCACTCCGAAGGTCGAGCCTCGAAGCCCCTATGAATATGCCCCTGTGTCCTTTTAAAGAAAAAAAATAATAATAAAAACAAAACAAAACAAAACAAAAACCTGTTAAATCTCTAGTTCCGTCTCTTCTAATGTTTATGAAATAAAGTCTACTCTCATACCTTACCTGTGCATTCAGAATGTAGTCCTCTGCCCATATAAACAGACGACAGTTATAGTTACATCTGAACAAGTTTCTCTTTATTGATGAAAACACTAATTCACAACGTATCCAGCCAATTAATGCAAAAGAATACTTTAAGTTATATACAAAATTGCTCTCATATTATCCTTGTATCCTATTCTTAAATTTCAGAAATATGAAAGTCACAAATTACCTAAGTTGTTAGATTTCTTAAGGGGATTTCATACACTTCCAAGGGAGGTAACTCTGTCGAAACATTTCGTCCCCATCTATAAAGAGGTCTACTCCGAAAGGAAAAAAAAAAATGCTCCCTTTCCTTTTTTAGTAGACCCCCTTAACAGAAGGGGCTTGGCGTGCAGGAAGGCAAATCACGGAGTCGAAAAAGTAATCTCCCTTATACAAAATGGCGAAAAAATCTACCTGATAGACCTAGGCCCTTAAGTAAAGAATACGATCTATGTATTTTTTCCGATCTTTTTTGTCAGCTTTCACAATGGAAGGGTCATTGTTAGAGGAAATTATTTACACAAAAGATTTTACACTCAAATGACGTGCAACGCGTGAAAATGGCCCTTTTTATGCCATATTTGAGTAAAGAAGGCCCAGATCAGTTGGTGCAGTCTGATCAGGTCTTTCGTTGCCCGGCTACAGAATCAGTTAATATTGTAAAATATATCGCCCTACAGAGATGGCCACGATCAGACTGCTCGAATGACCGGGCTGCTCTGGCCTCTTGATGTACGTTAAAGATCCCTTTTCTCATAATTAGCATCGCTGTTCTATTTTTACAGCTTATGATCACGACACCTGGGCTGCGTTCAAAAGTGCAGTGATCGCAAACGTTTCGCCCTGGATCCCTGTACCTAATGACGAGCGTCGACAGGAGCAGTTCTAAACGCAGCCCTGGTGTCCTGGCAGCTGTCTGGGCGGAAGTGGTTGGTCATGCATATACTTAGTCTAATGGACTTTGAGGCACCTGTAGACGCCCCACCCCTACCGTACTACCTGTACCATCCCAGGGAATTCTAGTGAGATAAGTTTTTAAAGCCTATTCAGAATATAACGTTAGCACATTGGCTGTGTTAGGGCTTTATATCTGACCTGTTAAATACGTTACCTAATTGTCTAAGACCACGGGCGTAGACAATCCTAGTATTTGCCATTGCTCCGGAAGTACTTTATCATCACGAAAACATACCTATATAATTTTGACCCCCTTAAACCCCACTTTTATATAGTAAAACTGGGGTTTACAGGGGTATACATTAGTTTTCTTATTTCTGCTCAAAACATAGATTGTGGGTACTCGTTAGAACCGCCTCGGCGAGGCGGTTCTAACGAGTACCCACACTCTATGTTTTGAGCACCGAGGCGGTTCTAACGAGTACCCACAATCTATGTTTTGAGCAGAAATAAGAAAAAAATCTGAATTTTTATCTGAAAATTTTCATTTTTTTGGTGGTAAAAGTTTCAGTATATTTGAATAGGCGTGTTTTCGTAATGTGAAAGGTCATGGAGTGGTCCTATGCTATTTTCCACGGACTGCTCAATATTATTATAACCGGTATTAGCTTTCACAAAAAGCTTGGTCATTTGGTTTAGACACAATTTTTTGTGAAAGCTAGTATTTGTTTATATTTTCTTATTGATTGTTTAGGATACTTAAGTAAGATAAACTTATTTTAACTGAAGTAAAAAATAAGCTGCAAATTGTATTGTGGGTGTGCATAGTGCATTCACAGTCGTAGGATGGCCGGGTGGGAGTCTGTTGACAAGTCAAGGTCTATGATGGAAGTACAGTGGACTATTGTTATCTGAAACTCTTAGTGACCAGAAATTTCAGTTTGAGATAATAGCAGTTTGAGATAACAGTAGTTGAAATGTAAAGAACATAAAGCAAAACTAAACCAACATTAGCAAAATTTAGTTTGAACTAAGCGATGACCTTAATTATCAGTGTTTGAGATAACGAAAGTCAACTGTATAGTAGTAAAACCTCAATGACTCGAACACCGATGGCTCGTTTACCGCGGATGATTCGAACTCGTTTTGGAGTCCCTATGAAAATTCTTCCTATAGCTCAATAAAACATATATATTTAGGGCAATTTTAGGGAATTTTTTTTATGTTATCATGAACATGTATGTTGAGTGTATTCATTAGAATCGCCTCATCGAGGCGATTCTAATGAATACAATCAACATACCATTCGTTTGTAGAAGATCGAAAACGATATTCGAAAATATCTCCATTTGCTTCCTGGCCTGGCGGTGTTATTAACCGTCAGCGGCTCAACTAGACTGCCTCCAGTCTCCAGTGACTAAATATTTTTCTCATAATCCTGTTTGATAATACACTAAGATAAAACAAAAAAAAAAAAAAAAAAAAAAAAAAAAAAATATATATATATATATATATATATATATATATATATATATATATATATATATATATATATATATATATATATATATATATATATATATATATATCATGACTATAAAGGCTGGTCACTAGTGACCAGTCTCTATAGTCATGATATTACTTTGATTTTATTTTAGTGGATTATTAAACAGATTATAAGAAAAATTATTTTGTTACTAGAGACTGCAGCCAGTCTACGGCTCGAACTCGCTATTCTAGAACAAATTTCCATGGTCCCAAAGATATTCGAGCCTTTGAAGTTCAAGTGTAAATTGTTCTGTTTGCAAGGGTAAGAATGCTTGTAGAAAGTTCAAATATTCTCCATTGTAAATGTCTTAGAACGTACCCAGAAAGCATTCTTTATAAATCTACAGCGGGCCGTTATCGACCCGTCATGGTAGCTGACGGGTCGATAACGGCCCGCTGTAGATTCATAAAGAATGCTAGCTGGGTATTTTAGATACATGCAAATTGCACTGAGTTGACTTTCTTGTCATGCGGAAGTTTTATAAGAATCTGAATGATTACATGAGATAAAATATGTATCATAACCAGGGAAGACGTACCTTCTGACGTGCGCCCAGCGAAGACTCAAATCAGCCTGCGCGTCCGCGCAGTCTTATCTGAGTCTCCGTTGTCCGCATGAAGGAACTTTGTATCCGTGGTTATCCAAACTGTGCCGAGTGAAGATTCTGATCAGACAGTGCGAATGTTTTCATTACGAAAACACGCGTATTATAATATACGCGGTTCTAATGCGTAACCGCAATCTACGTTTTTGAGCAGAAGTTAGAAAAATAATGTATACCCCTGTAAACCCCAGTTTTTCTATAATAAAAGTGGGTTTACAGGGGCTCGAAATTATATAGGCATGTTTTCGTGATGACACGGTGGAGTAATGCATTTTTGGGACGGTTAAATGCCGATCAGACCATCTCAGAGCATTTCGTTAAGGTTGACAGTTCTGACGTTCTGTGGTACCTTATTAAGTAATTTTCTCGCGTTAGGTTACTTTAGTGACTAACCGCGAAAAAGTAACTTTTAGCGGCGAGGAAAAATCTACTTTACACTTCGAGTGACTTAAAATCTTTTTTATAAAAAATCTCAAATGTCGCTGACCTTCAATGCTGGAACTTTAGATTTTAAAAGTTAGGATCTATAATTATTTTCCAATTATGGAATATGTTATTATGATCCTTTATTTCATTTGGAGACTTCATCGAAACATTTAAAGCACCGGTTGCATCAGCTGCAGACGATATTCTGATTTTTTTTTTTTTTTTTTTTTTATTTAATATTTTTCAGATGAAATAATGTTTGGCATTTCTTGTGATTCGTCTGAATAATAATAATACAAAAACAGTGTCATCTGCTACCACTTTGATGATGGCGCTCTAAGGGTTACATTTCGAAAATTATACGTAGAGTACATTCTAATTATAATTAACCTTTGTAGGGCACTGTGTCTGTTTGGATAAATTATGACTATACATCAAGTTAGCAAGGACTATCTAGCCATAAAAAAAATCCAATTACCTATTGATGGCTCGAAATGTTCCATATTTTGAACCAAATAGTCATAAAAAAGTATTTTAATAATTACAAAAATAAGATTCTTGTTGACTTATTTAATAAGATATGACAGCAAATTGCAAAACCTTTCTTTGAGGAATATGTCATCTCATCAGAGCACGTAAAGGTCGACTGGACAATATTTGGTATGTGTAGTAGTTTTAAACCATTATTGCCTAACGTCCCAAAGCTGATACGATGGCAAGCAGAGCAGACCCAGAGCAGACACCACAGAACACGGCGTCTGATTAGGGCCTACACTGTTTGCGTTGAATACAGGAAAATCTGTAAAAATGATAGATAAGAACCTCCGTTAAATTGGAATGGACCTGGAAATCGAGCGAGGAAGAAAATTACTTAGCACATGCCCAGCGCACACTGCATGGATTAGACACGGTCATCACGAAAACATGCCGATATAATTTTGACCCCCTTAAACCCCACTTTTATATAGTAAAACTGGGGTTTACAAGGGTATGCATTAGTTTTCTTATTTGAGCAGAAATATGAAAAAATATTAGTTTTTTTTATCTGAAAATTTTCGGGTTTTTTGGAGGTGAAATTTTCTATATATTTGAATAGGCGTGTTTTCGTAATGGTCGTGTGAGATTACACTACCCACAGGAAAGTCGACCGATTCGACCGATTGAAAGGTTGACTTTCGAAGAGTGCCCTCTGATTACCTTGTGAGTCTGTCTGCTCGTCCGTGGTCAGTTAGCGAAAATAGCGTTTAGGGTACAGTGAACTAATTATTTTTCCCATAGAGCTCCATAGTGATTCCACCCTTTTTGGTGCTTAAGGGTTCATTTCAGGGTATGGCTGGGCTTCTAAATTTTGTTTTAATTCAGAGCCCAGGCTTAGCATAGCAAAATAAACAAGGAAAAATACCACCATCACCAGCACTTTCAGGGACTTTTTGGAGGCTGAATGTAGCAACCCCTCAATTGGCAGGTATCAAAAATTGAAACTTTGCAATTTCACCACTTCTTCTTTGGGCTCCAGCAAACACACACAGAAACATTTATTTCTTTGAAACAATCAGAAAATTACAAACAGACATTTTTTTCTTCAAATTAGAATGATGAGTTTTAATTCATCTTTATTATTAACCAATCACAGGCCGCCTTACACAAAATAACTACCCCGGGCTTCCCTACACTTTTTTGCATCAATCAGCAGTCCTGTCACAAGTGGTTCACTGTGCCCTTTAACACGTTGGAAGTAGTTTGATAATGTTTGTTTACTGATAGTCACCGACAAGATCTAACCAATGAACTTGCCAAAAGTGAGTTTTCATTGACAGAGGCAAAGCCGAGGCAAAAACGTGATAATTTGGAAATGGTCATAACCCTTGAACCGTGTGGAATATTTTGATGATGTTCACGTACTGATTGATACCGACAAGCTCTAGACAATGGACAAATGACTCAGCGATACATAGTTAAATAGGAAACTAATATTAAAATAAATAATACATGTATTTCTGATTTAACGATAACTTTTTATAAGTTATTTTCAAAATCTACATTTATTGCACTTTCACAAGGTTGGAACATTTTAAAAATAACTTCATATCTTAGTATTCCTTATGCGTTTGAAATTTAGACTATTTATGCCTATATGTTACCATTATATTTTGTCAAAAATGATCAAAACGCTAATTTTAGCCTCTATTTTAAAATGATTGCCTTTTCAGGGAAAGTTTTTATAACAAACAGATTTTTAACAAACAAACAGATTTTTCTATAGTTTGTACTGGTATATACGAGGCCCTTGTAACACTGTAGAATAAGTATTTTTCTTCTTTCTTCTATTTCGCTCTAAACTTGTGAAATTAAGCTTTTCCGAAGTATCGCCAAGATGTTTTGAAATAGTCTAAGTCCAAACCCCATACTAATATTATACTATATGAACGTCACCAGAAGGTAATGGCATATTCTCTTTTGTCAATAACTTCTATAATCAGTACTTTTTTTTTTATATTTTATCGAGAAAGAAAGAAAGAAAGAAAGAAAGAAAGAATAGACAAGTAATGAAATGAACACCGTTCAGTCAATAATCAAGATTTTTTTTTTTTTATTACCTTATTTATAAAAAAAACATTATCTTTTATTAATAAAACATGCAAGAAGTTTATTAACTTTCAAGAATAATCCAACAGTCCAGCCTTTATACATGAAATGCTTTTGGTTCCATTTGAATGTGCCAAAGAGGAATGATCGAAAGAAGTCACCAACAGAGGAAGAGGAGAATAAATTTCGTCTGTATTATTAATGCAGTTAAAACATTAAATAAGATTTGTCTGTCACATATTGGCGGTCCTTAGCGACCTAGGGGCCTAGGGGAAATAACTGTCTTCAGTCAACTACCGGTTTTCACAGGTAACTTTCCAACTCAAGTCAAGTCAAAATTTTATTATTCTCTGGTATACAAAGTATACAGCAAGAGAGTCATATGAAAATACATAATCTAGCTTTAACTAAACATCTACAGAGTAAACAATTTTAATTGGAGATAGTATCAACCATTTCGGAATATTGACCAAATTTCCTGATCAGGATGGAGGTCCTGAAAATGTTTTTTAAGCAACCTCCATCCCTACCAGAATTAATATCTCGGTTTATTTGTCAATATAATCTTCATTGGGAGACTAACTACCAATTTCAGCAAATTAATCTATGCGTCCTAACATACCATATAACGGTTGATGATGAAATAAAATGTTAGATACAGTTGTTGGTACTTTATCGTCACTTGTCGACGGACAAAGAAACATATTAGAACCAGACGGCCAAATCATGTTAAACGCTTTATAAAGGCATGCATTACACGTGCCAGTACACACACACACACACACACACACACACACACACACACACACACACACACACATACTTGTACACACATGTAACCGTGTATGTTTGTTTATATATCTGCTTTCTCCTGCATTTCTATATAACATTAGCCGTTTCTACTACCTTACCGAAACGAAATGAAAGGAAGTAGTTAAGGCTATAAGAACTACATTTCCTATCTATAATATGCCTCATAAACTAATATCGGAAATCAACTAGCTATTTATTAATTCATACAAAAAGTATGCATATATTTACCAGCTATATCATACATCAAAGCTTATCATGTCATTAGGCGCACAGCGAGGTCCAAGTTCGAATGCACCGTCCGACCCCGGCTGCTGCCAATATAACCATGAGACATTGTCATATGCATTGTCAAACAGCAGAGGCACAGATCAGCCAGTTTGGGTTCGCAAGCTGATCTGGGCCTTCCCGGTTCAAATCAGCCTAACATTCTTGACGTGTGGTTTCCGCTTTAATTTATTTCATGAATTAATGACCTTGGATGGGGTTGTCGTAGCCCGGGCAGACAACCCAGGCATTGACTAGACAGCACATCTACAAACCAAAGTATTATCTGTATAACCATAAAAACTTTGTTTCGCTCGAGAGCTTGTAATACCTCTTAACTTGCATTTACTGTTTTCATGATGATATCTATAAACATACATAATTTTTTAAGTTTCTTAGGTTTTGTTGTATTCATAAGTTGTTCAAATTTGAGAATGTTTGATGTCTATAATAGTATGAATGTATATAGTTTGACCTATATTCTTGAAAATGTTTACATACTAGGACAAAATGGAACTCGTCCCCTATATCATCAGTACAATATGTACATAATCTTTCTTGTAACGGCGTGCTTCTCCATCTTCCTACTTCAACCGGTAAACGATGGTTTCTTGTTCGGAAGGATAAAAAACGTTTACAGTAGTAAGATGGTATTATAGACAAGTACAGACTTTGCTCAAATTTTGTTTTAAAAAGTCTATATATGTTACTAGATGAGGAAATTTCAATTAACGCAAACCAATCTTGGATAAAAACATCCTTTATTTTTTGACTACATGCTTTTGTGAACCATTTGATATTAATAAAGCTCTGCGAATACCAAATGCCTCCAAATCCGAGTGAGCAGATAAGTGTTTTTAAGCTATCTACCCATTGAGATTTGAGTACCTTATCATTATGTAGTGCATATATTATTTTATAAATAAAAGGCGATAACTTGTAAATTTCATCTTGTTCGGTCTGTATAAGTTTAGCCCAAAAGGATATCATTCTTGTTTGAATATCTACAGCTAATGGCATGACTCCAAGTTCACCATAAATCATAGCAGATGGTGTTGAATTTTTCAAATTAAAAATGTATTTGTAGAATCGTAACTGTACTCGTTCTAGTATATCAAAATTACCGTTACCCCATATTTCACAACCATAGAGTAATACAGGTTTTACAATTTTATTAAAAAGATCAATTTGTATATCAAAAGGTAAACTTAAGCATTTTATTTTTCGTAACAGAGAAAACATTGCTTTACTTGCTTGTTCTGCGATATGTTTCTTCGTAGCTAAGAAAGAGCCACTTTGCCCTAATAAAATGCCAAGATATTTATACTCTTTTACAACTTCTATTTCTTTGTTTATCAATGTAAATTTCAAGTCATTTTTTTTCCTTCCTTGACCGAATATCATTATTTTAGTTTTTGCAGTATTTACAGTGAGTTTCCATTCTGAACAATAATTTTCAAAAACATTAAGTGCATGCTGCATATCTAATTCATTATCACTAAATATAACTGTATCATCTGCATATAAAAGTAGAAATACTTTTAGAAAAATCAGGATTTCATCATTATTTACATTGCATGTTATTCCAGCTACTTTTTTTTTTGATGTAAGAAAGTCTCTAAATCATTTAAGAAAATACAGAATAGAAATGGTGACAAATTTTCACCCTGTCTGACACCTACATTGCAGCTGAAATAATTTGATACTCCTTCTGGAGTTGTAATTTTTGACGTTATGTCTTTGTATAAGTTATATATAATATTAAAACATTTTCCATTTATTTTACTTAATAATAATTTTGTCCAAAGTCCTTCCCGCCAAACGGTATCAAAAGCCTGTTTAAAATCAACGAAACAGCAGTATAATTTTTTCTTACTAGACCTTACAATGTCAATTAAGCTTTTGACGATAAATAAATTATCTATCGTTGAATAGTGTTTTCTAAACCCTACTTGAGATGATGTTATTAGGTCGTGGCTTTCGGCATATTTTGTAAGTCTATTATTAATGACGGAGGTAAATAGTTTCCCAAAACAACTAACCAGTGTTATTGGCCGATAATTTTCTGGTTGTTTAGGATCACCTTTATTTTTATATATCGGTTTTATATTTCCAATAGTCCAATTTTCTGGTATAATTCCAGTATCAAATATCATATTGAAAAGTTTAACATATATTGGTAGCATATACGAAACAGTTGTTTTTATCTGTTCATTTACAATATCATCTACACCAGGTGATTTATTATTTTTCAAAGTCTTAACTGCTTGTAAAATTTCATTTTCGCTAATGATTTGATTAATTTCTTCGTTATTTTCATTATTTAATAAATTTGAGTCGTTAAAATCTTTATCATGTGAATCAGATGTTTGGGTGTTAGATGTTTTAAAGAAATTATATAAGTCATCCAATGAAGCTAAATTGTTACTATTATTTTTGCTTTGCGAATTTATTAGTTTCCAATATTTTCTAGGATCATTAATTTTTAAATTTCGTATATCTTTTATTTTGTTCTCTTTATATTTTTTATGAGTTTTAGATAAGGTTGTTTTATACTTTTTACTAACGAATTTAAAAATATTTTTATAATAGTTTGTTTTATATCTGTTGTACATTTTTCTACATTTATGGTATAAATTTCGTGTGCGAAAGCATTCAGAGTTAAACCATGGCTTTACTTTATCGTAAGTATCAGAGGGATTACTTTTTACCTCACCAAATGTTTCTTTAGAGCACGATTTGAATAGATTGCCTATATTATCAATAATTTCGTTTACATTACTTTTCGAAATATTACCGTTATTGAGCAGATTGTCTATTTGGGTTTCAATTTCTGCTGCTTTTATAACATCAAAGTTTTCAATAAAATTATCAGCCTTTCTGGAATCCCAGGCTTTTACTTTAGAATCTGGGGTGTTTTTAGTATTATTATGCTTCTTATTTATATTAATCAAAGCGTCAATGCTTAATTTCAAGGATAATGCACAGTGTGCATCTGAGTATAAGTCACAAAATTCATGGGTGATTAAATTATTTATAATTTTAAAATTATCAACCGTTGATAAAAAATAATCAACGGTGCTCCTGTCTTTACATGTAACTTTCGGTTCAATGTTGTCTTGGCCTATTCTTCCATTCAGTATCAGTAGATTGTTATTTTTACACATTTCTAATAACTGCCGTCCGTATGTATTTACAGTATTATCAGCATTGCTTCTTTCGACAGGAACATTATACAATTTCATTTTATCAAAAAGCTTCGTGCTTTCGTCTAACAAATCATTCAGTTTATTGACCTCACAGATCTTTTCATCAAACTTCATACAGTCCGGTAATGTTCCTGTTCGCGCATTAAAATCTCCAAAAAGCAAAATATGTTTGGATTCAGAACAGTACCGAAGTAACTCGCTCTGTAATTCGAGGTAAGGGTCATCAGCTACATATTTGGATCCATATGGGGGTACATATACAGTACCACATTGTATGTCGTCTTCTAATCTACAGAGGTGTCGGGAAATGGTAAATAACAAGACGAGTTTAGAATTTCTTACTTGATCAATCTTAATAAAGGGAGCGATTTCGTTTTTTACAATTAAGATAATTCCGCCCGACCTGAACCTCGAAATACGAGCTCTGTTATGTGAAAACACAGAATATCCAGGGATATTTATTACATCAGTATTGTCTGTTTTCGATTCCTGAATCCCAACTATGTCAAACTGATTAATCAAATTAATGAACTCAGGAAACTTCAATTTAGAAACCAATCCACACACATTTAAAGATAAAAACTTAATTTGTGCTTTTCCAGCAAATGTTGCTGAATTAGAACAATCATCGTTTGGCGAGTAATAGTTGTCTCCCGCGCCATCCTAGGCTGTCTCTACTTCCTTAGTGTTAGCGGTCACAGTTTGACTGGAGATAGAGTTATTCATAATACCAGAATTATTTGGCATATCCCGGCCCACATTTTCAGTTGGTACTGGCCTATTATGCTCATTTGAAATAGCTGATGGTCCGTAATATAAAGTATTACTGTCTACTGGCGTGGGCATCTGCATTTGGGTTTGATGTTTATGTGGAGATGATAAAAACGATATTTTCTCAGTTAAGTTCTGTGGTGTTAAATGATGTTCATTCTCATCCGTAACAACATTGTCGCTCATTTCGATCACATTGTTTAAACCATTTGTCTCCGTGTCGCATTCTTTTTGTTTTTTCATTGTTATTTCTTGATCTAATGGTGATGTGTCTTTCTTTTTACCAGCCCGCTGTGGTGTGTTACATTCTTGCGAGTATGTTTCGAATCGATTGAATGTCGGAATTTCCCATGAATCTCGCTGGGTCACAAATTTCCTAGACCAAAGCCAGGAAGTTTTATTTACCGATGTATTTGTCCGAAAATCAGACCTATTTTTCTGTTGGTGCCAGTTCAAATGTGGCTGGGTTTGAACTTGCTGTTGTTGCCATCGTTGTGTACTCTTGTTCTGTAAGTTTATTTGTTGTTGTCGATATTCATTACGTCGATCAAATCTTCGCGGAGGTCCATATCTTGACTGACTGTCGTTATTTGCATTACTATTATTTTGCTGATTATGTGACTGGTTGTCAGTTGTGTTTGGAATAAATTGCCGCCCGTTTATAAACAGTTTATCTCGGACCAATTTCACTTCATTGTTTTTGTTCTGTTTGGCTTGTTTTGCTTCTGGATATAATAACTTTCTTCTATTTTCAATTTCTGGTGGAAAGTGTTCATTTACTCTATATTGTGTTCCTATCAGAGTTCTTGGGGCGGACCTCCTAATATATTCTTTGTCCTTGTAATTTGTAAATTTGGCAATTATAGGTCTTGGATACTGTTGAGTTTGTTTGTATGTTCCCAGGCGATGAACCCTGTCAAATTTTATATCCATGGTTATTCTCATTTCAGACCTCAGAAACTCTTTGATTAATTCCTTACAGTCCTCTTGTTCACCCCGTCTTACATCAGATTCAGGTATTCCGCTAAATATTAAATTTTCACGCATGGTTCTCCATTGGATATCAATTAATTTTTCCTCGGTTTGAGATTGTTTAGTTTCCAAGCGACTTTGACTTTCTTCAAGTGTGTTTACTCGGTCCATTAGGAAATTTATTTGTGATTCAGTTTCATTGTTTGTAGATGTTATTCCATCACATATGTCACTATAACTTTGAATACTTCTTTCATAATCATTCATTTTTGTTTGCAAGGATTTCACATCATAGTTCAGTGTGTCAACTTTATTTGTTGTTTGAGTCAAAGTTTGTTTAAACGAATTTAACTGACTCATTTGGGCTTCCATATTTGTCATTCGTTGGTTCTGATTTTCAATTTTAGACTCAATAGCTTGCAATCGTTGATTTTGACCCTCAAGTTGACCTTGAATACTCTGCAGTTGCTGGCTCAGATTTTGTATCATATTGACAGCCCATGAGGGCGTTGTGCTACACTCGGTGTTTGTATTTAAGGATTGCTGAGTTTCATTCAATCTATCGATATGTCTACAATTATGTTGGTAATTCTGCTGTGAGTATTGATTTTGTGAAGTTTGCATATTTTGTTCAGTTCGTCTTGGTACTGGCATACCAGAATCCAAGTAACGCCCCTTAGCGGATTGAAGCAAAAAAAAAAAAAAAAAAAAAAAAAACATCAACAACAACAACAAAAAAAAACAACAGTTCTATGATAAGAGTTTACCATTTTTCACAACTTCCGAATGTTCAGTGCTGCCGGATAGTTATAGAATAATCATAACGCTTGGTCGTGCACTTCTGCTGAAAGTTGATTTTGATATGTGATTGTATGTGATTGATGTCATTTATATGTTAGTGATTTTATTTTTCATGCCCATTGCACTGGGGAACAGTATTCGAGCAGAGGAACGAACAATAGCAGTTATAAGCAGTTTCTTTGATCTTTTGGCTTTTGGTTTAACAGTCCTTCTTGCGAATTTTCTGGTACTAATAGCTGTCGTAGAGACCTTTCCAATTAAAACTCTATAGTTAATCATTACTCCTAACTATTTGCACCTGTTCTACAACTCTCTGGGTAAATTAAGCAGACGAGAAATTGATGATACACAATTTTTATTTATGTTTCCCAGAATCTTTGCATGAACTACCAGGGCCTATTTTCTGTAAAAAATAAGACGAACATTTCAAAATGTCTTCTGCTGAAATTATTAGCCAGCACGCACAGCATTAATTCACATCACGAAATCATACCTATATGATTTTGACCCCCTTAAACCCCACTTTTATATAGTACATTTAGCGGGGTATACATTATTTTTCTTATTTCTTCTCAAAAACATAGATTGTGAGTACTCGTTAGAACCGCCTCGGCGAGGCGGTTCTAACGAGTACCCACAATCTATGTTTTGAGAAGAAATATGAAAAATATTTTTGTTTTTTTATCCGAAAACTTCCAGTTTTTGGTGGTGAAATTTTCAGCATATTTGAATCGTGAAGCTTTATGACTAGACAATAGAACTGTTCTTTTTGGACACTCAAGTTACCTCAAATATATATTTCGGGGATCATTTCTTACGATCAATTTTCTTCACCTTTTACAAGTTTATGGGATTTCGGGGACTGAAATAAGAGGAGGGTATAAAATATATAGTCTGCGCCATGCGAAATAGTGTCTTCGGGCGTGCGGACAGCGAAAACCCAGATCAGCCTGCGCGTCCGCGCAGTCTGATCAGGGCCTTCACTGTTCGTTTACAGAATCATTGGATACCACAGAATGTATGAAATGAGAGCAAATGCCCGGCTGAGACTTTGCGCATACATGGGATGATCTGAATGAGCATCAGCGCAGTCTGATCAGGGCCTTCACTTTCGCTAACCGACTCATTGTATACAACAGAATGTATGAATGGAGGCCAAATGCCCGGATAATACTTTGCGCATGCACAGGATGATCTGAAGCTGCGCATTTAAAGATTGCGCATGTTCGAAGACTCATTTTCGGTTGACGCGAATATAATTGCACCGTATTTATCCTAAGTATTCGGATGGGCAGGTCTGAGCAAACTGTAGACTCGGATTAAATGGAATTTAGGAGTAGTATGGAAAGGAGTTGAGTATACCTTTATTTTTAACATTTCCACAAATCGGGCTTAGTGATCTGAAAGGATCAGACACTTTATTCTACACTATAATGAAGTACGGGGAGACATCCTATGGCCACAACATGCAGTTTGACCTCCACTACAGTGGAATTAAATATTATAGGGATCAAACATGGTTTTTCATGCATTAACATTCGCCAGGTCCCGTGGGAGGTGTTGAAAACCGAGGCCGAAGGCCGCGGTTTTCAACACCTCCCAAGGGACCTGGCGAATTTAATGCATTGAAAAACCATGTTCGATCGCTATTATTGCACAAAAATTGAAAACATTTGCTACATTTTGCGTTATATCTTGCACTATTTTGTTTCGCCTTTTCACCGATGTCGCGCGAACGCTATTTCCACGTACTATGCTTGCTCTATGGCAGGGCAGTACATATCTCGTGACGGCAGCAATTCTGTGGCCCGGTATGAGCATATTGAAAGTGGCGTAACCGTGCATTAACAGCGCGTGAATTGCCTTGTTAATGCGCGGCTTTTCGCCGGTTAATGCACGGCTATTAATAACGTGTGACACTGCTTTTTATGCAATAAGTTTCGTTAATAGGTATCCTTCGGAAACAATGAATACGTCAATGAACACATCAATGAATCCATTAAGGTTTTATTGAGTATGTTCATGAACAGCTATATAAAATGGATGACAGCTCATGTCCTCTGACCACGTGTTGAGCAGAACTCTATTTACTCATTTTTCACAATTAAATCCCAGAGGGTACATGATGTTTATACAACGTCACATAAACGTCGATGCAACGTCATGACGTTGCATCGACGTTACTGCGACGTTGTTTAAATCGCCATGTGCCCTCTGGGATAAAAGGGGCTCAGTGGTCCCAGAAATATACTCTGCACTATGATGAAATGCAGGAAAACGTTTACGGTCACCAAAGGGCACTTGACCAGCTGTAGTGAAGTTAAACGCACCTACATAAACTTCAAATTAGAACTCCATCATTATCCAATGGAAGCAAGGAATAGCGAGATTGTTTCTAAACTGAAAATATATATAAAACAATATCTTAATTTTTTATTACAGTTTCACTTTCTGTATCCTTACCATGTGGTGCCACTGTAATTTTCACATTTAATGTGGGTTTGTGAAAAAGATGACTTGCACATTTTTTCTTAAACCTTGTAATTGTTAAAACTATAAAATGAAAAATATTAGCAGAAAAGTTAGGCATTCAAGATCATGTTTATCAAAGAACAAATAAACAAAGCAACTTTAACCTTTTGAATTTGTAAACATGGTTTCCTCGAAGGTTTTTGAAATGGAGTAAAAATACTATGTAACGACAATACCAAAATGTTAACATTTGTGGACATGGTTATAGCATTAGTGTAGGTCTGACATAGATGTTGGAAGAGTCCAATTTCAGTTTTAAATATGTCAGACTATATGATTTAGACATATCTAGAGAACACTATTTGCAAACAGGAAGACCTTGATCAGGTTCCGCATTTAGCGGACTCTGATCTGGGTCTGCATTGTTTGCCAGTTACCCTTTTAGAAGTCTCCAGACCAAACGTGACAGGTCAGCACATGTAAAACTACAAAATATTTTTCTGCTATCCAGAACATAAAATGATAATAATAATAAACAAAAAAAAACAACAACAACAAATCGCTACACAGTATCAGTATCACATACCAGATTGTTGAGCAGGTGGAAAAGACTAAAAATCTCAATATTCAGGTCATCTTAATTTTCGTCAAGCGATCAATGAACATTTCTTCTTTCTCCCAATCTTCAGTAAATGCTAAATAAGTTAGAGTGGATTCTCTTTTTTATGCCTGTTCGTTAGAAGTGAAATAATAATAAATTATTCGGGCCGTTGAGAAAAGGGTCCTTATCATAACGAAGGGCGAGATCAGCCTGCGCATCTGGGCCTTCGCCGTCCGTCGATGTATTTTGCAGTATCCACTGTTTGTGCAACGGGCAGCGATGGCACTGATAGCTTGCGTGGTCTATGCGCCAGCTGATCTGGTTGAATCTTATTGTGAGAAAACGTACCTTCTGATATGTGCGCCCTAACGAAGACTCAGATCAGCCTGCGCATTCGCGCAGTCTGATCAGAGTCTTCGTTATTCGCATGAAGAAACTTTGCATCCTTGGCTATCCAAATGCGCAGAGTGAAGATTCTGATCAGACTGCGCGAATGCGCAGGCTGATCTGAATCTTCTCTGTGCGCACACCACCGCAGATACGTTTTTGGTCTTTTTGGCTTAATTATAACGTACTGTATTGAAAAGAGGACAAGAGGTATCTGTTGCAAAAAGCAATAATTAGAAGTAAGAGGTTCGACTTATTGATCATTTACCTTCTTATATAAAATTATTTCGATATTTTAGGAAAATATTTTATCATGTTCTATTAAATACAAAGAACAACTGTCACTGTGTAAACCCCATTTACAGTTATTATAAAGTTCAAGTTCACGATGTTGTGATAGGGGATAGGTTTTATGGTAAGACGCCTCCGCAAAACGTTCTTTTTTTTTCAGACAAAGGTGGTAATTCTGTCCAACGGTAACCCCGTCAACTGCACCCCTATAACGGTGTGAAGTACAACCTCTATGAAACTTCAATTAATTCCGAAATAAACAGAACCTACAGTAAGTGGACATAGGCTAATTATTTGCCACTTAATGACGATATATATATATATATATATATATATATATATATATATATATATATATATATATATATATATATATATATATATATATATATATATATATATATATATGTGTGTGTGTGTGTGTGTGTGTGTGTGTGTGTTTTGCGACATTGCGTGTATACTATTTTCGGTATTATTTTCAATGCTGTATGTATGTATGTATGTATGTATTTCAATGTCGCCGAAACGTCCCTCTGCAGGCGACGTGGAAACGGCGTTATCTGTTTATTGGGACACTGCACCATTAACAGCGTATAAAAAGGATAGGATATAAAAATATGCGATGAGTTAAGTAAATCCCTACGCGGACCTAACAATCGTGTAGATTGATCATAAAGTATTTTCTGTGACTATTCTCTCCCTTCCGCTGATTCAAGAAGGGCAGTTGTCGGTTATTGTTGGAAGAATGTGCACAAGTACTGGTTAACCGCTTAGAGGAATAAGCCCAAGAAAAAAAGTGTGGTTGAGTAACTTACCGGCTCGACATGACCTAAATATTATTGACTGGGCCGTTAAACTCAAACCAAATGTAACTGGAACCGTGCCGAGATTTAGGGGGAGGGCTAAGCACGCGTAAAACCAGGTCTAAGCCCCCATCCCCACCTCCTCACTCTAGCAGTTTTACTGTTTGCAAAGCAAAATTAACGAAATCACAACTAACAACAAAGAATAACTAGAACTAGGCATTTAGTTAATCGAACGGTGTAACCGTTCTAAGGAATTAAATGCCTATTTGTAGTTCGGCTTTGTCGGTTAGTTCTTTTAGGGTGTCATTACGAAAACATACCTATTCAAATATACTGAAAATTTTACCTCCAAAAAATTAAATTTTCAGATAAAAATTCTGACATTTTTCATATTTCTGCTCAAAACATAGATTGATGGTACTCGTTAGAACCGCCTCGACGAGGCGGTTCTAACGAGTACCGACAATCTATGTTGCTGATCAGAAATAAGAAAAATAATGTATACCCCAGTTACCAAAAGTGGGGTTTATGAGTGTCAAAACTATTTAGCATGTTTTTGTGGTGTTTCGTGTCATCCAAGTCTTTACTGGTGTCTTGGAATGGTTGTGCTTCGTAACTGCGGCCTTTCCAGGGTATCCCCATATTAACTTTTCGTGCCTTCCCATTGCGAAAACACACCTATTTAAATATATTGAGAATTTTACCACCAAAATATGAAAAATTTCAGATGAAAAATTCTGGCAGTTTTCATATTTCTGCTAAAAATATAGATTGTGCGTACTCGTTAGAACCGCCTGGACGAGGCGGTTCTAACGAGTACTCACAATCTATGTTTTTGAGCAGAAATAATAAAATTACTGTATATCCCTATAAACCCCAGTTTAACTGTATAAAAGTGGGGTTTAAGGTGGTCAAAACTATATAGGCATGTTTTCGTGGTGCTCTACATCACAAAACTGAGGCTTCGGGACACGTACACACGGGTAGGAAACTTCATAACCGGAGCCAGTGGCTCTGATAAGCAAATGTTGTGTGCGTCTTCCGGAGCATGTGCGGCTCTGAATATAGCGGCTGAAAAAAGTAAACAAAAGAGGTAGGTCAGTCACTCGTCTAAAGAATCGGTTTTTGTGGGGTAGTTTTTCTCAAAAAGGAGAATTACATGCTACTCTCAAGTCTTTTAACAGTTTTCTCACCTAATAGATAGTTTGTAAATGTGTACGATCTCGTCTGAATTACTTGTGGCGTGGGCTGATCGATGCTGAATAAAGTGATCGTCGAAGGTTCAGCGACGCTATTCCCGGTTATTTTTTCATAAAATGCATATGCGCCTGGACTGTTTTTTAGATGGAAATTTGCAAGATGAAGAAATAACCCATATGGCATACTTCTAGCAAGAACAATTCCTTAGAAAGCTAAAACAAAAATAAATTTGTGAGACAAAAAATCTTGAAACATGAATTGGTTGATATGATACTCTAAAACTTCTTCCAAACGCCATTCTTGTACTTATTTATGGTACTTCTTTATCACCTTAGATTTCATTCTGAGTGTTTATGGAAGAAAAGTGTCTACGTCTAGATCGCTTGTTCAGAGATTTGAAACATTATGTATGTCTCTATCCCCTATCATACATAGTTACCCCTACCGCTAAAACGAGACCACAAAAATTGCACCTATGACGTGATCGATTTCATCGCATATCTTGAAACAGAAAAAATCTACGTAAATCCACTACCAGAGGCCATAATCAGTTTCTGTGCTTATTTTGATATGGTTGCACGTCCCCGTCAAGACATTTTAGAGGAAAAATCAACTGTTATAGCACAGAATATATGTCCAAAGATCAGAAGAGACAAATTTCGCTGCAAGGCTTCAATACTCGCAACTGGACAGAGGTTGTCTTTTATAATAATAGTTCTGCAAACATTAGCCCTCAGCTATCAGAGCCGGGCCGATATATTCAGAGCCGCCCTACACCATCGGAGCCATTGTTTATTTGCCCTCCATTTCCATTAGTTTGTTGTCAATTTTTATCTTTCGGTAAGCGAGACAGGTCAAACAATAATTTCACACATAAAAAATGCCAAACAGTCCAGGCGCATATGCATTTTATGAAAAAAAAATAACCGGGAATAGCGTCGCTGAACCTTCGACGATCACTTTATTCAGCATCGATCAGCCCACGCCACAAGTAATTCAGACGAGATCGTACACATTTACAAACTATCTATTAGGTAAGAAAACTGTTAAAAGACTTGAGAGTAGCATGTAATTCTCCTTTTTGAGAAAAACTACCCCATAAAAACCGATTCTTTAGACGAGTGACTGACCTACCTCTTTTGTTTACTTTTTTCAGCCGCTATATTCAGGGCGGCACGTGCTCCGGAAGACGCACACGACATTTGCTTATCAGAGCCACTGGCTCCGATTATGAAGTTTCCTACCCGTGTACAATCTATGGTTGTGCTATAATTATACCACATTGGAATGATATACAGTAACTGTGGTTAAAATTAGTAGCGAAGATGTCATAGAAGAGCCACAATCACAGATCATAGCCTGTCAAGAAGGAGAGCCTACAAGACTAACGGTGCAAAAAAAAAAAAAATTGTGACTATACCCAGGAAACGTCAGAATCGCGAAGCACAGCCTTCCCGAGGCCACAAACCAAAGGAAAGTAAAGCAACCAGTTCCCCATTACGAAAACAAGCCTATTGAAATATATTGAAAATTTCACCACCGAAAACTGAAAGTTTTCAGATAAAAAAAATCTGATATTTTTCATATTTCTGCTCAATATATAGATTGTGGGTACTCGTTAGAACCGCCTCGGCGAGGCGGTTCTAACGAGTACCACAATCTATGTTTTGAGCAGAAATAAGAAAAATAATGTATACCCCTGTAAACCCCAGTTTTACTATATAAAAGTGGTAAAACTACAAAAGGATTTTGTTCGGTTCCCATAGAGGCTCCCTGACTCAATCAGTGAACCATCAAAAACGCATATAGATCAAAATAAATCACTTTGATGAAACGTGGCAGTCACCTTAGACACTGGGAACCAGAGCTAAAGAAAACCAATAGTTGAACCACCCAGGGTCTGAACAGGTTTAACATCAGACATCAGCCCTCTTAAAAAGGTTTAGGTCGGCACCTTCATAGAGTCTGAGACCCGACCCACCGGCGTGCAATTAAAGAGGAAAGCATAGCTATCAACCTTAACTGGGTAAAAAAAAAAAACACTAAGCATATCAGCCTTTTATAACGGGTAACATTTCTTTTTTATTTTTTCTAAAAAATATTCTCAGTAATATCTTGAATTAATAAACTAGGTAACCGTCCAAATAGGGAAAAGCATTACATTATGCAATAGCCTATATACAGGAAGAAACTGATATTCATCAGACATGCGAAATCTTCGATTGGTACACCTTGCGTGGCCTAGCGCGACCAATGAACTATGTCTCCTTACTATAAAGGATGTATTTATAAAGGGTAGAAAAATGTATGATGACAAACCGGTTTCTCGAAAATAGCTAAAATCTAAGTTTATTCAAAACATCAATGATTGACCAAAATAGAGTTTTACACGGTCTTTTATATATTTTAAAGGCTCCATATTCCTAAAAAAATAGACATTTTTTTTACCCAAGAAAGGTTTAATAAAAAATGTATATAGTGTTAAATACGATCCTAAAATGTGGCATCTGACAGCCTGTAAAATTTCAGTTAGTCTCTCGTTTTTGAACTGGATAAAAAATGATATGATTTTTTTTATCGCGTCTCTAAATTAATGTTGGCAACAATCATTCAGAGATACGCTAAGAAACATTTCACTTTTTATCCAGTTCAAGAACAAGGGACTAACTGAAATTTTGCAGGCTGTTAGATGCCACATTTTGTGATTGTATTAGTACCAGATATCAATTTATTAACCTCTCTTGGATAATAAAATCTCTATTTTTGAAGAATATGGAGGCTTTAAGTATTAAATAGGAAAGCTTTCTTCAGAAAGCGGTAAAGATGTGGAGTTATAGAGTAGAATAAAATACATTTTAAAGACGCTTCCCAGCGGGCACATGACGTAAATATAACGTCGCCTCAACGTCGATGTAACGTCATGACGTTGCATCGACGTTGAGGCGACGTTATATTTACGTCATGTGCCTGCGGGGTTACATTTAATTTCCCTAAACCTAAGACAGATAGAGGAACACAATCTTGGATTATATTAGTGACATGCTGTGAAAACTAAACATGATAACTAATGGTAAGACATTTATTTTCACCTATAATAAAGTATTTGAAGAACATTAAAAACGATATAACATCACCTCAAGCTTGCCTGATAAATAAGTAGACCAAATAATATGCAGATGCAGGGGAGGTAACTTATACAATCATAAACAAATACTAAGCTTTCGATTGGTGCTCTTTACTCTGTTTAAACACATCATTTCTATATCAAGAAACAATATTTAAAACCAAAAACTGGATCAAGCAATCTAATTGGCTGACAAATAGAAGTGGGCTTGGCATCTTAGATTATTCAGCATGACAAGGGTTCATATATCTAAAGGCTATGGTGCAATACCGGGGTGAGCCGTAGTGTGGTGGGTTATACCACAGTACTTACATCTGAGACTAAAGCAGCTGTTCTCCTCGTCCAGGAAAGCTTCGGCTGACCAGGCGGGAAACCACCATACTAACTCGATACTCACCTTTTTCGTTTATTTCTTATTTTTAACACTTCTAACAACAACAACAAAAACAAAACAACAAATAATAACTTTTATTGTTAAACCATAAAATACTTAGGGAAATTTTAGGAAACGACATACTATTTTTTTTTTTTCAGAGAAAATAAGACTTGGCTTTTTCACATGAAGTGCCGGGTCTTATTTGTCTGGAAAATAAACAAAAATAAAATATAATTAAAATAACGTTGTCTCCTGCAGTCGCGATTAGCATTTTAAGGGTAACTTATTGATAGGGAAAAAAAGTAATAATTGTGCAAACGTAGTTTCGTGCTTTTAGTTATTGTACTGTTTATATATTATAAATCTATGGTGCAATACCGGGGTGAGCCGTAGTGTGGTGGGTTATACCACAGTACTTACATCTGAGACTAAAGCAGCTGTTCTCCTCGTCCAGGAAAGCTTCGGTGGACCTGGCGGGGAACCGCCATACTAAATCGACACTCATCCTTTTTATTTATTTATTTATTTATTTATTTATTTATTTGTTTATTTATTTATTTATTTATTTCTAGCTTCCCAGTGGGCACACAACGTTAAGACTACGATGCATCAACGGCGATAAACTTCATGCGCCCGCTGGGCTACATTTATTTTGTGTCCAGTATTTATGTTATGCGCGAGTTAATGCTTAACTCTTTCACTGCCGTCTCATCTGGATCTGCGCTGTTTGACATTCAGTCTTTCAACTTTACTTATAAACTTCTTTTCAACCGATAGTCTGTTAAAATAAAAAAAAAAGAAAAGAAAAAGAAAAGCAGACGACAAGTGTCGTCTGAAATTTGGCACCGAAAGAGTTAATGATTTCATTGTTGTTTTCTTGGCTTAAACGACACAGTAGTCAGTATTTCAATCTTGATAGCGTTGGGTACGGAGAAACACTGATCTATCCTGTTGCAAGTGCAGCAGATTACTGTCCTTCATTTACAGTCGACTCTCGTTATCTCGAATTCCAAGGAACTCCCTTAAACACTTCGAGATATCCGTACCTCGACATATCAGATTTGCGGAAATGAGGAAACAATAAATTGAACAACTACATCTAACAAATAAATAGGTAATTTGACTCCTTATTTAGAGATATATTGAAAATATTGTGAAAATGAGGAGAAATTTATCCCCTCTTTTCCACAATATTTTGTTACCAGTTGCTAGATTTCCATGTTAAAACAGAGACCAGCTGATCACATCGAAATAAGCGTTTATTCGAGATAAGCGATGTCGAGATAACGAGAGTCGACTATATTATAGGCTGCAGGATGCACTGGCATATAGCAAACTACAACTGGCCACGAGGTTATAAAACTTTTTTTCATGCTCAATTCAGCTGAGCATGAAATTTTCTCTGCTAATAAATATGAAAATGCCAACAATAGTTGGCATTTTCATAATTATTAGCAGAGAAATTTTCATGCTCAGCTATGTTTAGCAATGTTGAAGTTAAAGAAAGTACCTTAATCACAGATCGCCGTCTACATTTTCTATCTCCGTATATACCGAGAAGAGCAAACGAAAGTAAACATCCAAAGCGAGAATATATGAGCCATAAACATTAAGAGAATAAATGTTTTGTCTGTCTGTCTGTCTGTCTGTCCAAGCAACAAAAGTGTCTTCAAGCATGCACCAAATGCACAGATTCAGATCATCCTGCGCATGATAAAGTCTCATCCAGGTTTTTGTTCTCCATTGATATATATTTTATAGTGTCCAATGATTCTGTCTGTCCTGGGCCTTCGCTGTCCGCATATGCCCGACTTTCGATGTCCGCATATGCTCGACCTTCACTGTCCGCATATGCCTGACCTTTGCCATCCGCATACGCCCGAAGACACGTCTTCGCAAGGCGCGGCCCATATCACGAAACGACTAGCCAAGTGACCAACCCCCTCTCCTCTAAGTGAGGTGATCACAAAGTTAGATAAGACAGAGCAAATACAAGACCAAGACACTTAATAGGGAGGAACAAAAATAACTTCGCAGCCAGAGGCAATAAAGTGATACAAAGAATAATCATTAAGACCACCACCTCAGAATTGCCAGCGGTTTAAAGAACACCGGAGGTTTGGAAACCCATTTTCAGAATCCTTATCTGCAAGCTAGATTTTGTCAATATTCAAATTTCACAGAATTTGATGGTTCGCGTACATGCTTCCTATTCAATCAGTATACAATCACAGAAAAAAAGAAACAAGAGAAAAAAAAAAAAAAACAAAAAAAAAACAGATAAATCACATATAACTAATTTGTTTAAAAAAAAAAACAAAAAAAAAAAACACATTTTATTTCAACACTTTCAATAGTACATATAACAAATAACGCACTATATGGGATTGGAACGAAAACATCGGTTCCTCCTACTCTGTAACCTTATTGCGATGATACAAAGACAAGGCTTGGTGACTAAAAAGTATATTCATTAAGAAAGCCACGGAAGGCTAGGCCAAGGACATAGTAGCAAGCATCTACAAACTTAGATGAGATTTAGGTCGGGACCGTCAGTGAGTTCGAACCGTCATCCATGTCTTAAGGAGGTAAGCATAACTATCAACCAAGACTGAGTTAATAGTTAATGATTAGGCATGTGTTCTACCGCATGATATCAATGTTATAACCTATTATTTATAACGCTTAGCTATTTTTTCTTTATTCCGAAAAATAAAATTTCCACTAGATAATCACAAAACAGGCTCTGATATAACTTGCTGAAGAAGCGACAATGCTATACAGTTGGCTGGCACTTCTGCCATACTGCTTGTGATCTTCATTACGGAAACAAGCCTATTCAAATATCTTGAAAATTTTACATGATAAAAATATCGGATATTTTTCAAATTTATGCTGGAAACATTGATTGTGGGTACTCGTTAGAACTGCCTCGACGAGGCGGTTCTAAAGAGTACCCACAATCTATGTTTTAAGCAGAAATATGAAAACTATCAGAATTTTTATCGGAAAACTTTCAAATTTTGGTTGTGAAAGTTTCAATATATTTGAATAGGCGTGTTTTCGTAATGGATTCTTTAGATAGTATGCGATTAACCCAAAAACCTTGAGAATAGAGTTATGTTCGGAGACAACAGTTTGTGGGTTTACAACTTTTTAGTTCAACGTGCGGTTTGATTTCACTGGTCACAGTCAACCCTCATTATCTCGAGTTCGCTGATCTCGAATAATCGTTCATTTCAAAATGACAATCGGTCCCTTTGTAAGCATGAAAATCTTAAACAGGTAACAAAATATTCTGGTAAAGAGGAGTCCTCTTCGAAAATATCTTACTTCAGAAGTCAAATTATTTTTTCATCTGTGAAATGCGGTTGTTTGATTTGTTTTTTCCTCAACCCTGCAAATATAATATGTCAAGGTACGGATATCTCGAAGTATTTCAGAGAGTCCCTTAAATGTTGAGATAACGAGAGTCGACTGTATATGAGAATGCACCTTATGACATTCCCACCGACAAATCAAAACAGATAAAGACATGGGCCAAGTCAAGCGAAAAAGTGCCTTTGAGCATGCGCAAAATGTGCGGATTCACATCATCCTGCACATGCGCAAAGTCTCATGCGGGCATTTGCTTTCCTTTGAAACATTCTATAGTATCCAATGATAATGTTTGCGGACTGCGAAGCCCCTGATAAGACTGCGCGGATGCGCAGTCTGATCTGGGCCTTCGCTGTACGCACATGCTGGAAGACACGTTTGAGCATGGCGCGGCCCGTACAATGTTGCCAGAATGCCTTAAAATAGTTCTTTTTTCCTTGTTTTCTCCATTTTTGCTCATGAAAGCAGTGGGAAATCTCCTCCAGATTCAAGCTAAGCAATATAAAACTGAATATTAGAAGAGGAACAAAATAAGCTCTTATGCTTTCGTTCTAATCCTATTGTTGTATTTTTGTATGTGTTGTACGTACAGTCGACTCTCGTTATCTCGAATTCCAAGAGATTCTCTGAAATACTTCGAGGTATCCGTACCTAGACATATCAGATTTGCAGGATTGAGAAAAAAATAATTCGAACAACCACATTTAACAAATATATGTGTAATTGGTCTCTTAAAGTTAGAGAGATATCGATAATATATTGTGGAAAAGAGGAAGGATTTCTTCTCTTTTCCACTATTTTTTTACCTGTTGTTAGATTTTCTTATTTAGGCAGGAACCAGATTTTCACTTCGAGATAAGCGGTTATTCAAGATAAGCGAGGTCGAGATAACGAGAGTCAATTGTATATGTCAACATTTTGGAAATAAATATGTTTAAAATAATTTTTCACTCAGGAAAGCAATAGGGAATCTTCTCCAGATTCAAGTTAAGCAATATATAAGCACAGGCGCTTGAAGTTTGGTCCATCAAACGTACTGAAAATGTCCAAATATAAAAAAAAATATGAAACAATTTACGAAATGGCTCACTGTCAGTTTTGATTTTTGACATTATGATTTATTTATGGGCAGAACTTCAAGCTCCTGTGATATAAGTGAATCTCCGAGACATATGAAAGAACGCACGCACGTAAAAATAGGTGAAGGTATCCAAAAATGCCACAATCACGGAGCACAGCCGATCGGGATATTGCTATAGGGTCATAAATGAGTCGGGCACAGCATTTCCTACAAGATTGTATGTGCGCCTGGCGGATGCGCAGTCTGATCAGACTTCACAGGGCACTCTTTGGCTAGCCAAGGATCCAAAGCATCTTCAGGTGGACAACGTAGACTCTGATCAGAAGCGCAGGCTGATCTGTGTTTTCGCTGGGCGCACATGCAATCATCATTACGAAAACATGCCTATTCAAATATACTGAAAATTTCACCACCAAAATCTGAAAGCCGAGGCAGTTCTAACGAGTACCCACAATCTATGTTTTGAGCAGAAATATAAAAAAAAATATCAGAAGTTTTATCTGAAAATTTTCATTTTTTTTTTTTTTTGGTGGCAAAATTTTCAGTATATTTGAATATGCTTGTTTTCGTAATGAAACCTGTAAGCGGACAAAGGCTGTCCTGATCACACTGAGCGTATATTTTTGGTCCGCCCTACCGTATTCATCCTAAATATTCAGCAAACTTAACTCTTTACTATATACTTGTCCTAAATGTGAACAAGTGTCTATAACCCACTAAATAAGTAGCAAACAATACAGATCCTGGTGAGACGTGGCTTCTGATGCGAGACTGCACCGTTTGCTCAGGCTTCTCTATCCGAACATTTAGGATGAATACAGTAATTGCATTTTATGGGCGATGACTTTTTTTCGTTTGTTTATTCTATCTAATGTTGTTGTTTTTTTTTTTTTGTTTTGTTTTTTTTTTTTTTTTTGTTTTTTTGTTTTTTTTTTTTGTTTTTTTTGCCATACCGTCTTTGCCTTAAAACATCTCTATATATAATTAAAACAATACTTAAGTCAACCTGCTTTCTTTTTGTTTTATTTTCAACAGTATAAGTAGATATTTAACTAAAACAAAAATATGGCTATGATATACATATACATAGATTGTACAGTCAACCATACACATGCATATGTATATTGGCATTCTGTCTATGTCAAAACTCCATGCTTTGATGTAGACAGAATACCAATGTTTTCATATATATATATATATATATATATATATATATATATATATATATATATATATATATATATATATATATATATATATATATAAACTAGAAGACTAGATACTATTCAAGATACTTAGCACCGGTATACATACAAACACTACATTTGCTTCAATGTAAATGTGAGAAACTCTACGTCTTGGCTTATAGGGACTACATTTGCTTCAGTGTAAATGTCAGAAACTCTACGTCTTGGCTTATAGACACAGCGAAGACTAAGCTTAGTTTGCTCGTCCGTTCCAGCGATTCGCCTCCGTGCCTGCATGTATCAACAGAACCTCAACGAAAACTGACAGATGCGTTGACCGCACATAACATAACGTAAATTCTCATATTGCGACCCAAAGAAAGCAACTTGCAAGTAGAATATGTTTTGGCGGGATACGCGGACAACAGTCCCAGATCAGCCTGATCCGTTTCGCTGGCCGCTTACAGAATCACTGGATACTGTGTACTATAAGTGTTTCATGCACCAACACATTAATATAATTGCACAACTTTAAGCTCTATCAGTTCTCACAAAATATGAACAGCTTACTATGTCTTAACCCTTTCATCCCTGAAGACCTGAAGTGGACTCTTTCATTCTTGAATTTGGACTTCTTCACTAATGATCAAAATAAAAAAAAAAAGAATGGCAAACAGTGTGGACCCTGATGAGACGGCTTGTTACGGGCCGTCTCATCTGGATCTACACTGTTTGCACAGGTATTGGCTTTGGTTTGCCCGGCTGAAAGGGTTAAATTATCAGCATTTAACAGGTTAAGCGTGCCTCTGAATTACTACAGATCTGTAACCCAACAAACGTTTCAGCACTTTGTACATGGTACTGCGTGCACAGAATCATAACTTCCACCTAACATGTTTAGACACACGACATATTCTGACAGACAGAAATATATTCGCATCGTTGTCATTTCTTCCGATGACTGTTTCTATTAAAAATTTTGTCCACCTTGGTTTAGTGTATGCGTTCCAAACGTCAAACATGTTACGGTATTTCTGTTTACTTCTGCTTCTCTTGATATAATTCATAATCCTCTGGCGATTTTGTTTTTCCTGACCGAATTCGATGACACTAATTTTACTTTGTCCATACGCGACAGAAGGTCAGCTATAGGCCAGTTCTCCTCTGCGTCTGCCTCAACTTTCCATGTGACAAACCTGACTGTCTCATGCATGGTCTTTAAGCGATCTTTATCTGCATATGCCTGAAATAATAAATATTACAAAATCACTTGCTGTTCTGTGAAGCTACAGGCTAAGTCTGCGGACAGACAGGCCTTAGCAAACGGTATAAAACCAGATCAGATGCCAAAGAAAACGCGTCTAATCAGGGTTTGCACTGTTTGCTGTTTAGCTGTCCGCTTTACCCCGGAGCACATTTTGAAATGAAACAGTTCATATTTGTTTACAACATACAAAAAAAAAAAAAAAAAAAAAAAAAAAAACAAACATAAAAAGAACAGACAAACTGTTTTTGTTAAGTTTCGAAGGCTATATTTGGTACAAGTTATGGCATACAAAGAAACAATGACTTGCTTGCGACAGCTTTAAGAAATTGTATAGGTCAGACCAATTTATGGTCATAAGTTTTATTTTAGAGTAAATATTTTGAATGGAAAGCACAAAGACAGAACAGACTAATAGTTTCTAATAGGACATAGTGAATTAGAACTAACTGCATTCATTACGAATATGTTTCTAAGTGACGTCGAAAGGAATGTAGACTTTAGAGTGACAGACGGATAAAATAAATTGCAATTCGTTTTACTGTAGATGTGTGATTTAGCCATTTAAGGAATGATGATAAATGTGAAGATACCTCCAAAATTGTGCGAATACACCGTACACGGAATAAACACAAAACCAGACAGTTGGATACAATCCAACGGGCACGCAACGTTTAAACAACGTTCGTCACAACGTTAATTTGACTTTGATACATAATTTGCTTGCTCGGAAGGTAATATTAGGTACCCCAGGATGTATAATTACCTTCAGTCCTTTAAACAATTGCTTCATGCTGTAACCAGGACGACCAAATCGCAAACCTCTCCGTATCTTATGCACATGGGACCTTTGTTTTGTAGCAAGTGGCATACCCGACCAAGGGTTCTTCAGATTTCTGTGTTGGCAGGTTTTCAGTGCAGGCTTATCTTTGGAGTGAACTTTGTTGCCATTGCTCTGTTGTAGAGAAGAATAAATACAGATAAACTTCAAGTATGGCAGCAGTTTACGAGTCGTATTCAGCATATAGCTCCAGATACGTTTTTTTTACAACCAAAAAGTATTGATATATTTCTGTATGAAAATATATGTTGTGAGTACTTATTAGAAGCGCCTCGCTTCTAATGAGTACTCACAACATATATTTTCGTTGAGAAATAAGAAAAAAAAACTGTACGTGATAACCCTTTTATCTATAGCTAAGAGTAGCATTCGAGAAACTTTACATATCCAAACGCGCAAAAATATTTTGCTTTCTGCTGAATTTAAGAAGAAGTAATTATAGTTTGTTTCATAGTTAATTGTACTTTAAAAAAAAAAAGAAAAAAGAAAAAAGAAAGAAAAACAAATGTTGTAAAAACTAAAATGCACTTAAGGTATAAACGCTTAGCACTCTGGGTAAAATTTTCAGCAGAAGACATAATGAAATATTTTTATTATTTTCCTAAGAAAACAGGATTAGACATTTCATGCAAATTGTCTTCAATGGCGACACTTTGCATGAAATGTTAAATCCTGTTTTCTGAGGAAATAAGAACGTGCTGAATTCGCTTAGAGGGTGGTAAAAGTTAAGTCATTAAAGCAGTGAGAATTTGGCCAAGTAAAATGCAGGGCTTCTAAAACCTTCAACTGCTGTCATTCGCATGGTTCGTGACGTTGCTATTGAATATTCCAACTGCTCAATTTGTCCAAGATGAACAGAGCTAGACTGCATCAAAATTACATATTGATCTAGTCTATTCTTTAGAATGCGCAAACTGGTTTGGGCCTTCGAGGAATATTTGTATCAGCAGACATCTTTAGTTTTACTACCCAGCGGGCCCATGTTGTTTACAGAACGTCATATCAACGTCGATGCAACCTCATGACGTTTCATCGACGTTGACGCGACGTTGTCTCAACCTTGTGTGCCCGCTAGGTATTTGTTCGGTAGCTAGAAGACAATAAGATATATTTACATGTACATCCAAGTCATCGTGACTTTTTTCTCTGCAATATAGAGACATGATATCTAGAGGAGCGATTCCTTTTGATGATGAGAAGAGAGGTTCCTTTATTCAATGTTTGCTGTCCTCTGGACCTAATTGATGCTTCTGGTACTCTAAGCTGGTTGTTATCTGTACCTGGGTTGAAATTCGACTGTAAAGAAAAAGCATAAATCTTATAATGAAGAAGTCCAGGAAATGCCACAATCAAAGATCACAGTCTATCTCTGATAGTGAGAAGAAGAGCGAACGAATAGGGGAATCCACAACCAGAATAAAAAGGGAAAAAAAAAAAAAAAAATAATAATACGCTTAGCACCCTGTGCATTTTTTTTTTTCAGCAGACAACATACTGAAACATTTTTCTTATTTTTCCTTGAAAACAGGTTTTGACAGTTCACGCTAATTGTCTCCAACTGAAACAATTAGCACGGAATGTCAAATCCTGTTTTCTGGGTAAAAAAAAAAGCACCAGTTTGGCGTCTGCTGAATTAGCTAGAGATTGGTAAAGCTTCACCCTAGGTTTCGATTTGCATAAAACTGTTTAGTTCGCGTAGACACACGAAAACAATTTACCCATTTTGGACTGAATAAACTCCCGAATTTTAATGTTATGTATGCCAGGCTATGCGATTTAGATATTCCTATTGAAAAGTGGCTGACTATTTGCAAATAGTGGAGACCCTGATGAGACACTGTTCTGGATCTGCACTGTTTGCCTATTAACCTTTTCGGAGTCTCCAGATTAAAATGGGTTAAATCACCCTTAAAGCGCAAATCACAACTGCAGCAGATGACATGTTTTTTTTTTATTATTTTTCAGAGAAAACAAGTCTTGACATTTCATGTGAATCGTCTGCCAAGCAGACGATTCACATGAAATGTCAAGACTTGTTTTCTCTGAAAAATAGAAAAAGAAAATGAATGTGATCTGCTACTAATTTTGCTTGGCGCTTTAAGGGTTAAAATAGACAAAAAGTATATATACTGGCAAACTGTATTTTGTTTTATGTAATCCACTGATAAATTAATGAGAGAAAAGGCCAGAGAGAGAGAGAGAGAGGAATACATACACTATGATTTTTTTTCTCACTTTAAACTCGTTTACTATTAACACTGTGCTATTGATTGACTGTATTGAGTGACTGATTCAAATCAGCGATATCGTCTGCTTTTATACTATACGTCAATAGCAAGTCCAAACATGCGGATATATGTTTTAACTGATTTCAGTGACGTACACCCGTATAATAAGGACAGAGTGCTATTTTTGGAACCAGTAAACATATATTTAGAAACCAACTGACATAATGTGTATTTTTAGAAAAACATTCTTTACACAAAAATAAAAAAAAAAATAAATAACACACACACACACACACACACACACACACACACACACACACACACACACACACACACACACACACACACACACACACACACACACACACACAAATGGTTACTTTAATTATTAACCCTTAAAACGCTAAGAGAAATTTTAGCAGACGACATACTATTTTATATTTTTGTCTATTTTTTTTTTTAAGAGAAAATAAGACTTGGCATTTCAATCGTCTGCTTTAAGTGTAAACTATTGATAGAAAATTAATAGTTTATTCTTGTGCATACTCGTAGTTTCGTATTTTTAGGTATTGTACTGTTTATATATGTTAACTCTATGGCGCAATACTGGGGTGAGCCGTAGTTTGGTGGGTTATACTACTTACTTGTACCTCTGAGACGAAAGCAGCTGTACTCCTCGTCCAGGAAAGCTTCGGTGGACCTGGCGGGGAACCGCCATACTAACTCGATACTCACCTTTTTTTTTTTTTTTTTTTATCAACAACAACAAAAATAAAATAATTCATTATTAATCCTTAAAGCGCAAAGCAAAACTTTTGCAGACCACATACAATTTTTATATCTTTTTTTTTTTCAGAGAAAATAAGACATGCCATTTATATAAATCGTCTGCAGACGATTCATATGAAATACCATCATTGTTTTTTTTCTGAAAAATAGAAAAATTAACACGTTGTCTGCTGCAGTCGTGATTAGCAATACAAAATATAATAAAATAATAATAATAATCATTCAACATATCGTCTGCTTCAGTCGTTACCAGCACTTTAAGGGCTAATCATTGATAGAAAAATATAGAAGAAAAGTATGTTTCCATAAGTACCACTGATTTGCTGTCCGCTGAATCGCTGAATTGCCAAGGAAATATGGGTATTTATTCATATAGCATAACCCTTAAAGCGCTAATTACAAGTGCTGCAGACTAATTATTTTAAAATATTGTTTTGTCAGAAAAATGAGTTGACCCTTTTGACCCTTACGACCGAGACAGATTCCTTTGCAAACATTGTAGATTCAGATGAGACGGCTCATGATGAGCCGTCTCATCTGGATCTACACTGTTTGCCATTCTGGTCTTGATTTATGACTAGCATTCCTATATGTAGCTATGGACATATCCAAATTTTAAGATGACAGAGTCCACTTCAGAAACCCAGGGGTGAAAGGGTTAAAAATAAACTGTCGTCTGCTATAATTTTGCTTGGCCCTGTAACCCTAGGTCCAAAACCAACGCGGTTCCTGGCGGAGAACCAATACACCAAATATGTGTCCTTCTGTAAATTAAGTCTTTCACCCTGAGTTTCTGAAGTGGACCCTTCCATCTTTAAACTGGGATATGTCCATTGTTACAACCAGGGATGTCAGCGTAACCATAAATCAAAACCAGAATGGCAAACAATGTGGATCCTGATGAGAAAGCTGGATCTACACTGTTTGCAAAATAATTTGTATGGATCTACAGGTTGAAAGGATGAGATGAAGACGATCGACCAGTGTTCGCGTTCCATCTCTCTCTCTCTCTCTCTCTCTCTCTCTCTCTCTCTCTCTCTGAATGAAAATATAACATTTCCAGTAAGAAATGAGATGTTTTCCATTTTGAAGACGCAAATATACGGTAAAATGCTGCTGTTAAGACCACATTTGGGACTGCATAAAGGTGGTCCTGTTAGCGGGGTGGTCTTAACATTGAATACACAGTAGAAATCATTTTGGACTGGCAAAAGATGCTTTTAATATATTTTGAGTGATCTTAATAGCTAAATTTTACAGTAATTATACGCAAATATATTCTCCATTTATGTTACGCAAACTAACTGAGACATGTCGATGAAGGATTTCAATGAACAATGTTACAAGCAAAAAATAAAAATGGAGATACGAGCCCATGAAGTACCAGTATTAAGGACCACGGCCAAGGCAAGCCTGTGCAATTTGTGTGACCTCGTTAATTCTTAATGTATACTGGAGAAGAAATACGTCTCTGTTTCGAAATGCGTAGTTTCAGACGGTTACAGCTCGCTTGTATGCTTTTATTGATTTCATTAAAGTACTAGAGAGCAAGTGTCTATAGGAGATGTAATAACAGGCTATACTCTGGTTGGACTGAACATTTGTTGTCTGGCTCTCAGGTGGGTACTTCATCAGCAACATAGAGAGTTAGTACTTAGGAGAAGGGATAACAATCTATACTCTGTTGTAAGACTGGCCATTTGATGACTGGCTCTAATGAGGGTAATTCATCAGCAATATAGACAGCAAGTAGGAGATGTAATAACAGGCTAAACTGGTGGAAGACAGATCATTTGATGCCAGGTTCTTAGAAGGGTACTTCATCAGCAGCATAGAGAGCAAGTGCCTTGGAGATTTGGTGACAGGCTTTACTCTGGTGGAAGACGGGCCATTTCAAGTCTGGCTCTCAGAAGGGTACTTTATCAGCAGCGTATAGAGCAAGTGCCTAGGAGATATGGTGACAGGCTATACTCTGATGGAAGACGGGCCATTTCAAGTCTGGCTCTCAGAAGGGTACTTTATCAGCAGCGTATAGAGCAAGTGCCTAGGAGATATGTTGACAGGCTTTACTCTGGTGGAAGACGGGCCATTTCAAGTCTGGCTCTCAGAAGGGTACTTTATCAGCAGCGTATAGAGCAAGTGCCTAGGAGATATGTTGACAGGCTTTACTCTGGTGGAAGACGGGCCATTTCAAGTCTGGCTCTCAGAAGGGTACTTTATCAGCAGCGTATAGAGCAAGTGCCTAGGAGATATGTTGACAGGCTTTACTCTGGTGGAAGACGGGCCATTTCAAGTCTGGCTCTCAGAAGGGTACTTTATCAGCAGCGTATAGAGCAAGTGCCTAGGAGATATGGTGACAGGCTATACTCTGGTGGAAGACGGGCCATTTCAAGTCTGGCTCTCAGAAGGGTACTTTATCAGCAGCGTATAGAGCAAGTGCCTAGGAGATATGGTGACAGGCTATACTCTGGTGGAAGACGGGCCATTTCAAGTCTGGCTCTCAGAAGGGTACTTTATCAGCAGCGTATAGAGCAAGTGCCTAGGAGATATGTTGACAGGCTTTACTCTAGAGGAAGACGGGCCATTTCAAGTCTGACTCTCAGAAGGGTACATTATTAGCAGCGTATAGAGCAAGTGCCTAGGAGATATGGTGACAGGCTATACTCTGATGGAAGACGGGCCATTTGATGCCTGGCTCTCAGAAGGGTACTTTATCAGCAGCGTATAGAGCAAGTGCCAAGGAGATATGGTGACAGGCTATACTCTGATGTAAGACGGGCCATTTGATGCCTGGCTCTCAGAAGGGTACTTCATCAGCAGCGTGTAGAACAAATGCCAAGGAGATATGGTGACAGGCTATACTCTGATGGATGACGGGCCATTTCAAGTCTGACTCTCAGAAGGGTACTTTATCAGCAGCGTATAGAGCAAGTGCCTAGGAGATATGGTGACAGGCTATACTCTGATGGATGACGGGCCATTTCAAGTCTGACTCTCAGAAGGGTACTTTATCAGCAGCGTATAGAGCCAGTGCCTAGGAGATATGGTGACAGGCTATACTGGTGGAAGACGGGCCATTTCAAGTCTGACTCTCAGAAGGGTACTTTATCAGCAGCGTATAGAGCAAGTGCCTAGGAGATATGGTGACAGGCTATACTCTGATGGAAGACGGGCCATTTGATGCCTGGCTCTCAGAAGGGTACTTTATCAGCAGCGTATAGAGCAAGTGCCCAAAGATACTGATAACGGGTGTATACACATTTGGAAGACGGACTAGATGATGCCTGACTCTCAGACGGGTACTTCATCAGCAGCAAAGAGAGCAAGTCTCTAGAAGATATAGTAACAGGCTTTACGCTGGTGGAAGACGGGCCATTTGATGTCTGCCTCTCAGAAGGATACTTTATTGCAGCATAAAGAGAAAGTGCCCAGAAGATATGATAATGGGCTATACTCTGGTGGAAGAGACCGACCAATTGACGCCTGGTTCTCAAAAGAGTTCTTCATCAGCAGCATAGAGAATAAGTGCCTAGGAGATCTGATAACAGGCTATACTCTAGTTGACCGTTTGATGCTTGGCTCTCAAAAGGCTACTTTATCGGCAGCATATAGAGCATGTGCCTAGGCACATGCTCTATATGCTGCCGATAAAGTAGCCTTTTGAGATATGATAACAGGCTGTATTCTGGTGGAAGACAGACCTGTTGATACCTGGCTTTAAGAGAGGTACTTTATCAGCAGCATACGGAGCAAGTAGCGGTAAAAGCTATACTCTGGTGTAAGACGGGCCAGTTGATGCCTGGCTTTCAGAAGGGTACTTTATCAGCAGCACAGAGTTCAAGTGCCTAGGAGATATGCTAACAGGTTATACTCTGGTGGAAGACGGACCAGTTGACGCCTGGCTCTTAGAAGGGCCCTTTATCAGCAGCACAGAGTGCAAGTGCCTAGGAGATATGATAACAGGTTATACTCTGGTGGAAGACGGACTAGTTGACGCCTGGCTCTCAGAAAGGCACTTTATTAGCATCATGAAGAATATGTGCCTAGGAGATCTAGGAGACATGATAACAGGATGTACTAGGGTGGAAGACTGACCAGTTGACGTCTCGGCTCTCAGAAGGGTACTTCATCAGTAGCATAAAGAATAAATGCCTAGGGGATATGGTAACGGGCTATATTCTGGTGGAAAGCATCGTCCTGTTGACCGGGTGAGTCCCCGCACATGAGAGTGATACCTAACACTAGTGGATAATCGAGGGGGTCCCGTATTGGTTGTGCTAGTTCTAAACAAGAAATCGGCATGTTTTCTGTGCATACCGACGTCCTCCGTATCTTGCGGCTTCACTAATTAGGAAGGGACAAAATTAATCATCTTCTTTGGATTTGGTGTAACTATCCAATTTTTGCCATGCCTATAGGTCGTCATTACCTACCTGAGCTTCCAGATGGTCAATGAAAACCAGTCACATTCTGGAGTGGTCTCTCTTCTAAACCTTTCTCCAGGACATACATATGTATCAACTATAATAGTCAGTCATCTACTAGAATATAGCCTGTTACCATATCTCCTAGGCACTTCTTCTCTATGCTATTTTGCTTTCTATGCTGTCGATGAAAAACCCTTCTGATAGCCATTTATCAACGGGTTTGTCTTCAACCAGAGTATAGCTTTTTACCATATCTCCTAGGCACTAGCTCTTTATGTTGCTGCTGAAGAATCTTTCTAAGAGCCAGGCATCAAAGGGTCTGTCTTCTACCAGAATACAGCTTGTTACCGTATCTCCTAGGCACTTGCTCTTTATGTCCGTCTGAGAGTCAGGCATCAAATGGTCCATCTTCCACCAGACTATAGCTTGTTACCATATCTCCTAGGCATCTTTATGTTGCTGCTGAAGAATCTTTCTGAGAGCCAGGCATCAACGGTTCTGTCTTCCACCAGAATAAATAGAAAGGAAGGCAATGATCAGGAATCGATACAATTACCTAACGTCACCACAATCAAAACACTTTAAGCAGAAAGCCAAAAGAACAGTTTCTTTCCCAAATAATTGGCCAACCGGCTATCCGAATAAAACAATCTCCAGGACATACATGAAAAGACATACAATTGCAGAAATAGTAAACCACAACAGAAGCACTGCCTTGGAACGGTCAGTAAAACTATTAGGGTGTGTGTGCGTGTGCGGGCGGGGGGTGGGGGGGGGGGGGCCGGGGTGAGGGGGTGCTTAAATCGATTTTACGTGGCCACACAAGCCTGCATCACAAAAACATGCCTATATAATTTTGACCCCCCTTAAACCCCACCTTTATATAGTAAAACTTGGGTTTACAGGGGTATACATTATTTTTCTTATTTTGCTAAAAAAACATAGATTGTGGGTACTTGACGGTCAGTAAAACTATTAGGGCGTGTGTGCGTGTGCGGGCGGGGGGTGGGGGGGGGGCCGGGGTGAGGGGGTGCTTAAATCGATTTTACGTGGCCACACAAGCCTGCATCACAAAAACATGCCTATATAATTTTGACCCCCCTTAAACCCCACCTTTATATAGTAAAACTTGGGTTTACAGGGGTATACATTATTTTTCTTATTTTGCTAAAAAAACATAGATTGTGGGTACTTGACGGTCAGTAAAACTATTAGGGCGTGTGTGCGTGTGCGGGCGGGGGGTGGGGGGGGGGCCGGGGTGAGGGGGTGCTTAAATCGATTTTACGTGGCCACACAAGCCTGCATCACAAAAACACGCCTATATAATTTTGACCCCCCTTAAACCCCACCTTTATATAGTAAAACTTGGGTTTACAGGGGTATACATTATTTTTCTTATTTTGCTAAAAAAACATAGATTGTTGGTACTTGTTAGAACCGCCTCGTCGAGGCGGTTCTAACAAGTACCCACAATCTATGTTTTGAGTAGAAATATGAAAAAAAAAGATCAGATATTTTTTATCTGAAAATTTTCCTTTTTTGATTGTAAAATTTTCAATACATTTGAATATGCGTGTTTACGTAATGTGTTATCATATTTTTAGGCAGCTGCTGATAAAATACCTTTTTGTAACCCAGGCATCAACTGGCCCGTCTTCCGACAGTGTATAGTTTGGTATCATACATCCTAAGCACTTGTTCTTTATGTTGCTGATGAAGTATCGTTTTGAGAATCAGGCATGAACTGGTCCACCTTCCATCAGAATATAGCCCTTTACCATATCTTCCAGGCACTTATTCTTTACGTTGCTAATAAAGTACCCTTCTGATAGTCAGGCTTCAACTAGTCCATCTCACCATAGTATAGCCTGTTATGAACTATCCTAGACACTTGCGATGGAATACCCTTCTAGGGCCGGTTAACTGGTCCGGGCTAATAAAATGAGAAAGGATGTACTGATTGTTGGAACATACCGATCTACAGGCGATTCGGGTCATTGGAGGTACGAGGATCTCGGATGACCCGAATCACTTCGAAATGGACCGGAATGTACCTATAATCAATATACTCATTTTCAACTTATCTGAAAAGCTCTGGTACTGCACTGGACACGTCTCCAGCAAACAACGACAAGGATTGTTGACGGCATCTGGCCTGGACAGCTATCTAATGTAACATATAACTGCCATATCTTGGTTGACTTGAAAGTTCAACGCGTTCATTATAAAGGGTTAAGATCTCAAAATAGACAGACATATGATATATGCCAATTATGGATTCATTATATATTAAGTTATAATAAGCTAATAGAATCTGTTTTGTCGATAACTTGCCTTTATAAAAGGTTTCATTTCAATATCGGAAAATGAAATGCTCTCGAGCCGTTAACAATAGAGCATAATAATAACGGCCGCGCCAAGTGAAACGGTGTCTCCAAGCATATATTGACAGAACTCTGAGGGACAGAAAAGTCCCCGAGCAGATTGCGCTTCCACTTACAGAAACAGCAGATACTGTATGATATGTCAGTGGAGGACAGAGATCAGGATGAGACTGTTTGGATGCGCATGGCGATCAGAATCTGCATTTACTGTGAGCTGGAAGACACTTTTTTAGTTTGACTGGCATGTATTATGTTGTTACCAGGATTTATGAGCCAAACAACTACAGAATAGACTTAAAATTAATGTCAGTAAAATAGTTTATTTTTCTTTCTTTTTATTCATTTATTTGTTGTTTTATCTGAGCCTCTTCGGATACAAGTGAGGAAAATACGTATTCACGCACTCTGATCAGAGATTTCGCTTTCTGCTTAGGAAATCATTATATTATGAAGAACGACAAAGACCCTGATGAGACTGTGTGAATGCGTAGGTTTGTTTGAATCTGCTCATTTTAAAAATGCTCAAAGACTTCTTCGTCTGTCGTAACACATATATTAACCCATTTCAGTCCGAATAAACTCCCCTACACGATATATTGGAAGAGTCCAATTTCAATTTTATGAATGTCAGGCTATGTGATTTTGACATTCTTGGAGAAAATGGCTAATGTTTTTGTAAACAGTGCTGAACCTGATCAGACGCTGCATTCTGCGACGTCTGAACTGGGCATGTACTATTTGCCAATTACCCTTTTGGGGTCTCCAGACTAAAATGGGTTAAGAAGAAAGGACATACTTGGTAAATATTTCACCTTTGATTACAAAGGAGACAAATGTTGTGACTTCCTGTTTACTTTCCTGTTCCTACCCTCCTATGAAAAGGATAAGAATTTGCTTCCAGGCGGAGCAAACTCTTTCCCTTTAGAGTAGACCCTTTTTCAGAAGGGAGAAGATATAATTTTGAAAGAGTTGCCTCCTGAAAATCTATGCATTCTCTTTTAAAAATAAATGGTGGATACAACACACTTCTGACCTTTACTGTACATAAAGGAATGGTTTAACCCTTGTCCTGCTGAACCCGGATATACCCTGCCTTTGCAAACAGTGTAGATCCAGTTGAAGAAGCCACCTGACCTTGATCTGCACTGTGCCACTCAATTTATGAATTTATGTCAACACTCTTGATCAAGGCATCTGATTGGCTGATATTTAGAAGTGGGCGGGACATCTTAATTTATTCAGCATGACAAGGGTTAAGTAAAAGCTGATCAGACGGAACTTTACAAATACTTATTTCAGTGGCTTAATGGTTTAACACGATCAGTGCTATTGTGTGTATTATTATTTTGGCAATGTTAATAGGTAGTTTATTTTGTCCATGTAAACATGCTTAAATTACTTTCACCCATTTGTGAAATCCGAGAAGATATTAAAAAGTACAACTTTTAGTCAGTTCAAATAACATTTTGTTTAAACTAAACCCGCGGAGAAACTCGACATTGTTTTAAGATTTTTATCTTGATATATCTTTAAAGCTACCTGCTGTTATCATTACATATTAGCTAGTAATAAATTCTTGCTGTAGCCCCGGACACCATCTGGAAACATAACACCATTCCGATAGTTGTGATAATAAATGCTCAGCACATGCAAAGATATGATCAATTATTATCTAAACGAACCTTGAATAAGATTTTCAATAATACATCGATTTACCGTTTTTTTAAGGGATTATATATATATATATATATATATATATATTTTTTCTTTTGAAAAGGGTGACAGCAGAATCAAGATCAAGAATGATGTCTTAATCAAGGTAAGAATTTTAACTGTATATTTTTCTTTGAGATTTTAAAGTCAGTGTGTATAGATAACAAAAAGATGATTTTTGGCTTTTCACTATACATGTAGACTACAAGCAGGTTTCAGGGGATTAGGTACGTGTTCAATAGAGGCAAGTGTCATATTTTTATCTCCATTCTGGAAAGGGGTCTACTCTAAAAAGAAAGAATTTGCTCCCCATGGGAGCAAATTCTTTCCTTTTAGAGTAGACTTCTTTTCACATGGAACTTTGTGTCCAGGGAAGCAAACAGGACGTCATAATAGTTATCTCCCTTGTAAAATGGAGGACAATCCAAAGTCACTACAGCCCCTTTAATCTACTTCAAAAGCTTAGTTTATATAAATTTGGAATGGTATCTGTCTTTAAAACGAAAATGATTCTATGGAATTATTCATTCAATTCCCAGTTATAGAGAAATATCACTGTATACGTGGGAGTCATAAGTATGGAAGCGTCCTAGTGCCAGGTGAAAAAAAAAAATTTTAAGTCCTACTAGGAGATAATAACTCCTACATAGGAGCTAATAAGTCCTACCAAGCTCTTGGTTCTACATAGGAGATAGTAACTCCTACGTAGGAGATAATAAGTCATACGTGGGAGATAGTAAGTCCTACGTAGGAGATAGTATTTAGTTACACATGTAGATAATTCAATACGATTTTGAAAGGAAGATCAATAGTTTAACCTAAGAAAACAAAATTAACTGATTAATTAAAAAAGTAATATATTTAGTGAACGATAATTCAGGAAGACCAATAGTTAATGTAAGAAAACATGTTATCGTCTGCTGAATTAGCCCAGAGAGTGGTAAAGGTTAAGGGACCCCCCCCCCTCACACACACACACACACACACACACACACACACACACACAAGAAAGGGTTTGACAGTTGGAAACAATTTGCTTGCAATGTCAAATCCTATTTTCTGGGTAAAATAAGACAAATATCGCCCATTTATCATCTGCTGAATTAGCCCAAGGAGTGGTAAAGTTTAAAGGTTAAACTATTTAACCCCAAATATTGGTTTGACAGTTCATGCAAACTGTCTCTATTGGAGACAATTTGTATGATATGTCAAAGCCTACTTTCTGGGAAAATTAAGAATATCATCAGTTTGTCCTTGAATGTTGCCTTACAATCATTTTTCAGTTAATCAGTCAAACTTGAGAAATTTTATTGATCTGACAGATTAAAGAATTGTAGTGACCTGTCTCAGATAAAGGATAGTTGTGTTCTCAGAGGTTGTGTCAGATTATGAGAAAGGGAGATTGTGTGTTATGCAAACACGAAATACCCAGATCAGACAGCACATCTGCACATTCTGATCAGGATTTTCACTGTTTATCAATGTATTCTGCAGTAACCAGTGTTTGCTTGGTATGTGCAATGATATTGTGGAGATCTGGTTTGGAAATTTTGACAGAGGTATCTGCCCACCGCACGATTGTGGCGGGGTATTATTGTCACACGTTTTCATTCCGTTTCCTGTTTCTAGTATCTCCGTGCCGTGTTCCTACAAAGCAAGTCACAACTACGGAAATGCATACACCTGATATAGTTTCCCATTACGAAAACACGCCTATTCAAATATATTGAAAATTTTACAACCAAAAAAGGAAAATTTTCAGATAAAAAAAATCTGATATTTTTCATATTTCTGCTCAAAACATAGATTGTGGGTACTCGTTAGAACCGCCTCAGCGAGGCGGTTCTAACGAGTACCACAATCAATGTTTTTGAGCAGAAATAAGAAAAATAATGCATACCCCTGCAAACCCCAGTTTTACTATATTAAAGTGGGGTTTAAGGGGATTAAAATTATATAGGTGTGTTTTCGTGATGCGGATTTTTACAAGGGAGGCAGCTAGTATGCTTTCCTGTTTACTTTCCTGCAAACAAGCCCCTTCTGAAAAGGGATCTACTCTAATCTTTCCTTTTAGAATGGAAGACAAAACAATTTTGACAGAGTTCTCACCTATGAAAGTGAATCAATACCTGAAAAACTGCGACATGGGGGCAGATGTGTGAGTTTCTATGTCCGCGTGACCGAAAACCATTATTCAGAATGTACCCCAGGGTCGGATCCAGGATTATTTAATAGGACATTACGAAAACATACCTTTTCAAGTATACTGAAAATTTTACCACTAAAAAAAGAAAATTTTCACATAAAAATTCTGATATTTTTCATATTTCTGCTCAAAACATAGATTGTGGGTACTCAATAGAACCGCCTCGGCGAGGCGGTTCTCACGAGTACCCACAATCTATGTTTTTGAGCAGAAATAAGAGAAATAATGTATACCCCTGTAAACCCCAGTTTTCCTGTATAAAAGTGGGGTTTAAGGGAGTTAAAACTATATAGGCGTGTTTTCGTGATGAGGTGAAAGGGTGTGGGTATCGTTTGGGTCAAATTACCATACATAATTACTTTATGTATTCGGACAGACAGACCAGGGCAAACACTTTAGACCCAAATCAGATGCCGCTTTCTGCGGCGTCTGATCTTGGTCTATACCGTTTGACACTCATCCTGCAATTTAGACACGTTCACAGATAGTCAAATGGACTTGTTGAAATTAGAAGTTTAAGGTAAAGAGTAAGGTGAGCGAATATTTATTAGGGTAAATACGGTATCAAAAAATTATAACCATTGAACCCCCCCGCCCCCCCCCCCCCCCCCCCCACACACACACACACACTCCCCGTCCCCAACGAACCGCCTTTGTGTCTGCTCCTGAATCATCTTCTCGTCTCTCTCTCTCTCTCATGGTTTAACCTCTCATGATTACACATACAATCTTTAAGAATTGCTTACATTAATGAAACTGTCGCCATGTTAACAAATCATGCTTATCAAAGTCATGTCTTAACCTACACTCACTGGGTTAATTCAGCAAACGACAAATTGACAACATTCTAGCTAACCTAAGCCTTTGGCTCACTGGTAAACTTATAGTATGACTAGCCACTGTTGTCGTCGTCTGTAGTCTGTAAACCTTTTCAAACATATTCTCTGAAACCACTGGGTCGATTGAAGTCAAATTTCATGCGGAGCATTCATGGGATGGGGGAACGAAAGTTTGTTCGCGAGGTCCAGGTCACATGACCAAGATGGCCGCCATGCCCAAATAAGGCAAAAACCCTTCAAAATTCTTCTTCTCCTGAACGAGTAAGCCGATTATCATGAAACTTGGTGTGTAGCATTGGGAACTTGAGCCAATCATAGCTTGTTCAAATGATGACATTTGAATGACCTCGACCTATTTTAGGCCAAGGTCAAATTAGTTCTGACTGACTTTTGTATGGGAAAAAGTCAAAACCTTGTATTTTTCAGAAACTATTGCAGCCTCTGGTTTGAAAATTGGTAGATGCAATGAGCTTAATAAGTAAATGATACTAAATGAGTATTCAGGGTCAAGGTCATTCCTTGACCTTGGCCCTAGGTCATTCAGATATGAAAATTAAAAATTGTTTTTCTCAGAAACTACTGGGCCACTTGTAACTTCATATGAAAATTGTTTGAATAAGAAAATGAAAATTAATTAATATGAGTTTGGTCACATGACCAGTATGGCCGCCATGCCCATATAAGGTTAAAACCCTTTAAAAATCTTCTTCTCAGGAACCAGTGGGCGGATTGTCATCAAACTTGGTATGTAGCATTGGGGACTCAAGCCAGTAGTAGTTTATTCAAATGATGACCTCTGGATGGCCTTGACCTATTTTAGGCCAAGGTCAACTTTTGTTGCATAGGCTTTTGAATGGGAGAAAGTCAACACGGTATTTTTCAGAAACTATTCCAGCCTGTGATCTTAAAATTTGTAGATGCAGGTAGCAAAATAAGTAAGTATCAAGGTAAAGGTCATTCCTTGATTTTGTTTTTGCTTTGGGCTATACAGGCCCTTTCAAGAATATTTTACATATCGAGCCGATCGTTCGTCAAAGGTGGGCGAAAACCGGAGAATCCGGGGAAAAACCACCTGACCATCCGTAAGCAGAACTTGGCTTTCCCACATATGACCCGAGCGAGGCTCGAACCACAGCGGTGAGAAACCTAATGGATTAAGAGTCAGCTCTCTTATCCACTAGACTACGGTGGCCCGCCATTCCTTGATTTTGGCCCAAGGTCAGTCAGATATGAAAATTAAAACTTGTTTTTCTCAGAAACCACTAGGTCATTTGTAACCAAATTTCATAGGAAAGCTTTCAGGAACAAGGAAATGAAAATTCATAAATATGAGTTTGGTCACATGACAAATATGGCTGCCATGCCCGTATATGGTAAAATCATTTAATAAAACCTTCTTCTCCGGAACCAATGGACCGATTGCCTTGAAACTCGGTTTGTAGTATTGGGATCTCGGGGCCCATCGTAGTTTATTCAAATGATGACTGGATAGACCTTGACCCGATTTATATGAAGGTCAAATTTGGTCGCATATGCTTTTGTATGGGAAAAAGTGGAAATTGTTATTTTTTTGTTTGTTTGGAAACTATTGTTGCATGTGAACTTTAATTTTATATTTGCAACCAACTATATGAGTAAATGAAGCTACATGAGTATCAAAGCTCAAGGTCACTGCTTAACCTTCGACCCTAGCACAGAATTTAACATAATCAGCAAATAAACTCATGGTACAGACCCTGGGTTCAGGATCCTAAGAAGGGGCATAAAGCCTCATAACATGGGCCTGGCTTCCAATAAGCATATTAACAGTCCATGGGACAGTCTTCTATAATGATCTTCAAATTCATTTGAAAAAAACACTCAGCATTCAGGTGAGCGGTTAAGGACCATAGGTCCTCTGGTTCTTATTTTTCCCAGAAAGCAGGATTTGATATTTGAAGCAAATTGTATCCATTGGAGACAATGTGCATAAAAATGTCAAAACCTGTTTTCTGTGACAATGAGAGAAAATATTTCAAAATATCATCTGCCTGCTGAATTTTTATCCATTGTGTCAAGCGTTAAGTGCCATGAAGATTTTCTACTCCCAGAATATATGGAGGCGCTCGGACCTTCAACAAAAGAACGGCGTATGCCGTCGTCCATGTTGCACATTTTTTTTCTGCATAAATTCCACTTGCATCACTCTTGCATCCCTCTGGGAGCAAGGGTCTCTCCTTTAAAGGTAACTTCCATTTTTAAAAATTTTGAAATACTATGGAGAAAAAAAAAATGGAGGAAATACCTGCCTGTAAGTTATCTCCCTTTGCAAAATGATTGAAGAAACTATCAGGTAGTCTCATGAAATATTTAACTCTCTCTCTCTCTCTCTCTCTCTCTCTCTCTCTCTCTCTCTCTCATTCTCTCTCTCCTGATCTTGCAACTTAAAGCGCTAAGTAAAATAGTAGCAGATGACAGTAAAAATCTTTTATTTTATTTATTTATTTATTTTTTTTTTTTTTTTTTTTTTTTTTTTTTTTTTCAGAGAAAATAAGGATTGATATTTTATGTGAATCCATTCACTTAAAATGTCAAATAGACGTCAAAAAGATTGCCTTTGGAAACAAAGAACAAACCACAGATCAGAAAATGGGACTCACGGTTTTATTGAGACTCTTCATAAGCAGTAATGAAGTTTGCAACACTGCTTACGCCCTCTAGCGTATACATGAGCAGAACTCCATTTTCAAATATACCACAATGGGCCCAATGATCCCAGAGGAAATGAAATATAATCTGCTATATGGTAAAGTACGGGGAGACGTTCCACCGTCGCCACACGGCACTAATACCAGCTGCAGTGTAGTAAAATAAACGTCAAAAAGATTGCCTTTGGAAACAAAGAACAAACCACAGATCAGAAAATGGGAGTCTCGGTTTTACTGAGACTCTTCATAAGCAGTAAAGAAGTTTGCAACACTGCTTACGCCCTCTAGCGTATACATGAGCAGAACTCCACTTTCAGATATACCTTAATAGGCCCAGTGATCCCAAAGGAAATGAAATATAATCTGCACTATGGTAAAGTACGGGGAGACGTTCCACCGTCGCCACACGGCACTAACACCAGCTGCAGTGTAGTAAAATAAACGTCAAAAAGATTGCCTTTGGAAACAAAGAACACACCACAGATAAGAAAATGGGAGTGTCGGTTTTATTGAGACTCTTCATAAGCAGTAATGAAGTTTGCAACATTGCTTACGCCCTCTAGCGTATACACGAGCAGCTCCACTTTCAAATGTACCATAATGGGCCCAATGATCCCAAAGGAAATGAAATATAATCTGCCCCATGGTAAAGTACGGGGAGACGTTCTACCGTCAAGCCTTATTTTCTCTGAAAAAAAAAATCAAAATGTCACTCTTGTGCATTAGTAATTTGCATGTGACTCGTCTGCCTAGTTATGAAAATAAAAATAAGAACGAAATGTCATATTAAGGCTTTAAGTGTTAAACTAATGTTGAACTTATCTATTTGATATCAACCTTACTTGACCTTCTTAACAGTATTTACATAATCATATTTGAATTATTCTCATGTTTAAATATAGAAGTTTTCTATGACCAATATTTAACCATAAATACCATATTTCCCCTAAGTATTCGGATAGGCAGACCTGAGCAAAAAGCGTAGACCCAGATCAGGGCCCAATTGCTCAAAACTAACGATGTCGGTAGTCAACGTATCGTTAAAACTTTGTTCACTAAATATGGCATATACGCTAATATATTTGCTGAAAAAATGTGAGTAGCTTTTGCATTTGCAAAAGCTACTCACATTTTTTTTCAGCAAAAATACTTGTGAAGTAGATATTGAATTTACTAGAACAGTAAACATTTTGATAACTAACAAGCTCGTTAAGCTAACGATGCTTTGAACAACTGAGCCCAGATGCCGCAGAACGTTATTTCAGCAGATAACAAATTGATATATTTATTTTTTCCCTATTGTTTCTCCATTGGTGACAATTTGCATGAAATGCCAAAATCTGTTTTCTTCGAAAATAAGCAAAATATTTCAATATGCCATCTGCTGAAATTTTTTAAGTGTTCAGGTGTCCGAATATTTATAGTAGATATGGTATATATTTAACCTTAACAATCACAAATGCAGCAGGCGACATTTATCTTTCATTTTAAAAGAAAATAATGATTGCCACTTTCAGAGAAAATAAGGCTTGACAATTCATGTCAATCGTCTGTTGGCAGATGATTCACATGAAACACCATTGTTGTCTCTGAAAATACAAAAAAGGATCATCGCCTGCTACATTTTTTCTTAGCGCTTTAAGGTTAAAATATCAATAATAATCGTTACAGGTAGAATTATGGATATTTGCAGTAGCGGGTAAAAACAGAATAACTACGACAGTGCTTGCGTGACTTGCTCGGATTCGGCTCTGCAGATTTACTTTAAGATGGGTCTTGGTGAGGATGTAGCTGTTAAAAAACGTAAAGTGGTGTGGGATGATTATACAGGTGGGTTTTATGCTGAATCCAAAGTTGAGGCGCTTCAGAGACTGTGCGACTATCGCGCTAAACTTACTGACGTCATCAACAAAAATGAGGCCACCAGGTGTCGGAATGCCATTAGGCAGGTAAATGCAGAGAAACAAATGTTTTTACTGAGGAAAGAACGTGAAGCTCAGAAACATAATGAAACTTGGCAGGACCACAAAGCTCATTTAAACGTTTTAGAGCGATTAGCAAAAGAAAGAGAAAAGATATTTGAATCAGAAGTCGATAACTACGGCCGGTATCCACCTGGGAGTTTACGAAGTGATCTTGATAGCATGGTTGAATCAGAACTGCGGGAGATGTCGCCGGTTGTACAAAGAAAACGTGAAGCTTCGAGACTTCTCGAGAAAAGAACGGAGATAAGCATGATTGATAGAACAAAAACAACAGAAGATGTATTTGACGAGCTGAAAAAGAGGAAAAGTCGGGCACCAAGCCCGGCAAAAACACCAGCTTTTAAATCAAAATCAGCACCGAAACTAATACTGCCGGCTATAACAGTGAAATTGAACACATCTGCAGACCGTATAAAAATGGTTGAACCAGTTTCTCAAGTGAAGAAACAAAATATAAATGAGTCAAATAACAGTAAAACTGGGAGAGATACTAATTTACCATCGGTGTTTGTCACCCAATTCAAATGACAAGTTTTGATTCAATTATCAGCATTAACTGGATGTCAAATGATTCGCAACATCTGAAAAAGGCCCTTATGCCTTTACGAAGAGCGAAGATCCAGATGAGCGTGCGCTTACGCAGTGTCATCACGAATACATGCCTATATAATGTGACCCCCTTAAAACCCACTTTTATATAGTAAAACTGGGGTTTACAGGGGTATAAATTATTTTTCTTATTTCTGCTCAACACATAAATTGTGGGTACTCGTTAGAACCGCCTCACCGTGACGGTACTAACGAGTACCCACAATCTATGTTTTGAGAAGGAATATGAAAAAATATCAGATTTTTTTTCTGAAAATTTTCATTTTTTGGTGGTAAAATTTTCAGAATATTTTATTAGGCTTGTTTTCGTAATGGATTAGGGCATTCTCTGGTCGTCGACATATACTACAGTATCCAATGATTCTGAAAGCGGGCAATGAAGGATGCGCAGGCTGATCTGGGCCTGCATTTTTCGCAGGTTGCATAAGGGCCTTCTTCGTGCGTTGCGCATCAAATAATTTATCCAGACTTATTCCGATTACTTATACGAAAATCCACAGCCAATTACAATCGGAAAAATATATATTAAGAGGGTGTCCCTATCGCATATGCGGACAACGCAGCAGGGGTGGATTCAGGATGATTTCTGAGGGGATTCAATTTGATCAAATTACCACACTTACTCTATGTATTCGGACAGACAGGCTTGAGCAAACAGTGTAAACCCAGATACCGCGGCGTCTGATCTGGGTCTACACCGTTAACTACTCAGCCAGCAATTTAACGCACAATCATAGTTAGTAAAACATATTGTTGAAGAGAAGTATGAGGTAAAGAGTAAAGGGTTTGAATATTTAGGGTAGATATGATGTCCCAAATTTATCCGAAATTTCTCACGAATATGAAATTTTGAGTCAATCTGGGCCTTCGTTGTCTGCTTATAGAATCATTGATTGTGGTAGCATATAATGATGACTAGAGAACGCCCGGATTAGACAGCGTGAATTACGTACGCTGTAGGACGGATTTAGAGGGGCTCGCCTGCAGGGGCAGATTCAGAGGGGGTTCGGGTCGGGGTGGTGGGTCAGTCGACCCTTCTCCCCCTCACCCTTTGATTCAAATTTTCATTTTCGTGGGAAATTTTGGATACATTTGATAAATTTGGGATACCGAATTTACCCTAACTATTCACACCCCTCACTCTTTACTTTATACTTCTCTTTAACCAGTTCATTTCGCTACCTGAGAATGTGTGTAAAATTGCTGGGTGAGTGGCGAACACTGTATACCCTGACCAGAAGCTGCATTCTGTGGCATCTGACTCTACACTGTTTACCCAGGCCTGTGCGTTCGAATACTTAAGAGTATGTATAATAATTTGAACCCCCTCAGAAATCATCCTGTATCGCCCCTAGGCTGATCTCCAGTGAACCCTCGTTACAACGACAGCATTTGTTCCCGAAGATGTTGCCATTATAATGCATTTGCTGTTGTAAAGAATTCTAAATGGACAGAATGATCTGTAAGAAACACAGTTTTATTTTTATTACCTCACTGAACATGTTTTGGATATTTGTAAGAATCGCCTCAGTGGGGCGATTCAACAAATATCCAAAACACGTTGCTTGAAATTTTAATGCATTACTCATGCATATTTTCTCATTAACTGTCACCTCTTGAGCGAATGTTTGTGACATTCAAATTGCCATTATAACGAATTTTGTCGTTGTATCGAGTGTCGGTATAAAGAGGGTTGACTGTATATTTTCGCAACCGGACTTTTTTCAGGTACATTTTCCAACGTTGCCGCTTAAACCATAGCTGGTATTCAGTAAAAAAGAAAAAAAATAATAAAAATAAATTAACCCTTATCCTGCAGGGTAGAATATCAAGAAGACATTCATTACAAAAACACGCTTATTCAAATAGAATGAAAATTTTACCACCAAAAAATTCAGATAAAAATTCTGATATTTTTCATATTTCTGCTCAAAACATAGATTGTGGGCACTCGTTAGAACCGCCTCGGCGAGGCGGTTCTAACGAGTACTCACAATCTGTTTTTTGAGCAGAAATAAGAAAAATAACGTATACCCCTGTGAACCCCAGTTTCACTATATAAAAGTGGGGTTTACGGGGTCAAAATTACATAGGCGTGTTTTCGTGATGTTATTTTTCCATCACTGTCCTGAGAAATAGAGTTTGGTATCTCATGCAAATTGTCATCAAATGAGAAAATTTTCTCGAAAGGTCAAACCCTATTTTCTTGGAACAAATAAGAAAAAAAATAAAAAAATGTCATCATTTGCCGTTTGTTGACGGAGAGCGCTAAAGATTAATGACATGGAATACATATAGGGTGTTTCCATGCAGATTACGTACCCAACCTCTACCACATAAACCAATTTTATATTCTTGCAGAGAGAAAAAGCTGAAATGCCATTCAAGAAAGAAAATGCATTTGAGCAGGATCATATGAAAATGTACTTTCGGGACATAGACAGAAAACAAAGGCCCAAATCAGCCTGCATATCTACACAGTTTGATTAGGGCCTTCGCTATTCGCTTACAGAATCATTGGATACTGAAGATTTGTACTGACAAGCACCTGGAAGAAACTGGCCAGACATGGTTCATGAATAGGCAGATTTGTGTTTTCTGGCCTTGATGACCCTTTTTCACATGCAGATATCTAGTCTGATTGCCAACCTATTTCCCAACAGTACAAATACTTTTTTTTATGTTAAGCCATTTACGTCGAGTGGCCTCTTGTATCATAACGTTTTGGACCGGTCTATTGCCAATGGCAGGTTGTCTGGTTAATTTTTACTATTACTTTGTTTTGTAGAAAAACCTCTTCAATACAAACCATGTAGACCCTGATCAGGCGCCGCGTCCTGCGGCGTCTGATCTGGGTCTGCACTGTGTCAATTTACCCTTTTGGGAGTCTCCAGACTATAAATGGGTTAAGCCATTAATGGGTTAAGCCATAACGGTTCAAACATTTTACCACATTTACTATAAATATTCAGACATCTTAACTCCTTACCCGTTTGCTCAGGCCTCTTGGTCCGAACACCGGATAAATACAGTAGTCAGAGCAGTTGTCATTTTATGTACTATTTTGTTATTTAACACATATTATTGCATAAAAAGCAATGTCGCACGTTATTAACAGCCGTGCATTAACTGGCGAAAAGCCGTGTATTAACAAGGCAATTCACGCGCTGTTAATGCACGGCTACGGAACTTTCAATATGCTCGTACCGGGGCCACAGAATTGCTGCCGTCACGAGATGTATACTGCCCTGCCCAGAACGAGCATAGTCCGTGGAAATAGCATTCGCGCGACATCGGTGAAAAGGCGATACAAAATAGTGCAAGAAATAACGCGAATGTAGCAAATATTTTCAGTTTTTATGCAATAATAGCGATCGAACATGGTTTTTCAATGCATTAACATTCGCCAGGTCCCTTGGGAGGTGTTGAAAACCGCGGCCTTCGGCCTCGGTTTTCAACACCTCCCACGGGACCTGGCGAATGTTAATGCATGAAAAACCATGTTTGATCCCTATAGTATACTCTGGAAAAAATTCAGCAGGAGGCATTTTGAAATATTTTTCTTAATTTTTCCAGAAAATAGGCTTTAACATTTCATGAAAATTGTCTCCTTGTCTAAAAGTTTATTTGCTGGAAAAATTAAGAAAGATATAATCAGTTTGTCGTCTGCTGAATTTGTCCTGAGAGTGGTTAATATAAAATATGAAATTGTTGGTTCATGTGTTCATTTCCAGAAATGTTATCGTTGTTTTCTTTTGAAAGCGTTTTTATAGCACCGAAAACAAACTTTCTATTAACATTGTAAAAAAAAATATTTAGTTGTGCATTTATAAAACCCAACTTTTTACTTTTGTTCAGATGATTTTTTTTTTTTTTTTTTTTGTCTCATAAACTGATTGCTCAGTCTTCTCGAACCATTAACGACCCCATATTCCTCAAAAATAGACATTTTTTTTTAATCCAAAAAAGATTTAATAAATTGATACTTTATATAGTATTAATACGATCATAAAATGTGGCATCTGACAGCCTGTAAAATTTCAGTTAGTCTCTGGTTTTTGAACTGGATCAAAAATGAAATGATTTTTATCGTATCTCTGAATTAATGTTGCCAACATTAATTCAGAGAGAGATAGGATAGAAAATCTTTTCATTTCAAGAACGAGGTACTAATTGAAATTTTACAGGCTGTCAAGTGTCACATTTTATGATTGTATTAATACCATATATCAATTTATTAAACCTTTCTTGAAATATAAAATGTCTATTTTTAATGAATATTGAGTCTTTAATTTAGCTGTTCAGTCACACCAACCTGATAATTTTTGCTTCAGCAGAAATAACCTATTCAGGTGGAAGAGATAGCAAAGACATTGAGCATTGCACACGGTGGCGTTTCAAGTCTTGCATGACAATTTAGGAATGCGCAAGCGAACAGTCCGTTGTCCTCAGATACCTCAGCGAAGAGCAAATGGTAGACTGGCTCCAGTCGTTTTTGTTTTATATCTATTTCTCTCTTTCTCTACATTATTTTTTTATCATGATCCTCTTTAATCCATCTTCAAGTTACCTATGGCTGAACAAACTTTCTTTCTAGCCAAGGGACTGAAGTAAACAAAAATTCTACAAGCTATACAAGTGTTGTGCCCCCTCAAAAAAAAAAAAAAAAAAAAGAAGAAAAAGAAAGAAAAGAAAATAAAGAAAGGGTCTGGGGGCCAGACTAAGCAAATGGCAACTGGAGCGTCAGTACAGGTAAGCAGCGGACTGTTGAAGCGGCTCAGGTTGAAGGGAGATAATTTTCGTCTGCGTCTGATAACTGTTGATGTGACCTAACTCTATTACGTACCTTGAGCCAGAAAAACAAAGAGTCGTCCGTGCATAGGATGACCTGGTTCCCCGAAGGCCAAGAAGTTCAATATGCAATCCTCGTCTGACAAGTTGATGACCACCGTATTTTGGGACAGTAAAGAAGTAATTACCAGAGAGACGTATAGTAGCTAGCGAGTACTATGCACGTTAACTTCATTACGCAAACACGCTTATCAAATATATAGAAAATTTCAACTCCAAATACTGAAAAATTTCAGATAAAAACTCTGATATTTTTCATATTTCTACTACAAATGAAGTTTTTATAAGTAAAACATATTTTAACAAGCAATACTTAACATATAGATAATGTGCTATATTCTATTTTGTTCAAATCTTCCACACACAAAAACAAAAAAAAAAACAAAACAAAAAAACAAAAAAAAAAAAAAAAAACAAAAAAAAAAAAACGACCGTACAGTCGTCCCGTATACAGTCTTAATCCAGAAGGCCCCTTAGGCAGTCACCTGTGTGACGTCATTCCACCCGCTCTTTTGATCACGTGTCAGTTTCTTTGAACGTAAAGCCCTAAAGGGTAGAGCTAAGCGGGGATAAGGAGGCGGGATTATCTTATCTATAGGTTAAGTATTGCTTGTTAAAATATGTTTTACTTTTAAAAACTACACTTTAACTGCACAATACATTAACTTATAGATAATGTGCTAGAATTAGCATAAAATGGTGGGAAGGAGCTCCCAATTCTAACACCAAACAGGTAGATACCTCCACTTCTGGATTTAGGCTCAGGAAACTCTTAGAATAAGCCCATTCTTGAGATAAATCCTGAGAGTAAGCTTATTCCAACATATATATAAGATATTAATCACCTTAATATATATATTGTAGGGTTTGGAGGCTGTTAGTCTTCTTTAGGCATCCAAGGCACTGTTAACTTGGCCCCACCACTTTTTGGGCCACAACAATTGGACCCAAATTATGCAGGTTTGAAGTTGCTGAGACATATCCCTTAGATAGAACTTAGCAAACGTAGGAGATTGATTCCATACTGCTGCTTAGAATCTCATTGAGAGGAACCTTATCGAAAAAGGCCCAAGAGGAAGATAGAGCCCTAACTTCATGGGCTTACATCTTAAAGGGAAAGTCTTTATGAATGAGTTTCCTGTAGGCAAGCTTAATAGTATAAGATATCCATCTCGAGACAGAGGATTTAGAAATATCTAGTTTGCCTTTAATTGGTAGAAATAGTGTAGTTCTTTTTTAACGGTAAGGTCTAGTCATGTTAAGATAGAATTTTAAGGCTCTTATCGGGCATAAAAATCTATCCAAATGTCCCTTTTTGCATATACGGGCAAAATTAGGGATAAGAATAGGATCTGGGCAAATGAACGGAAGCTGATTCATAGCCATAAACTCAGTTTGAACTATCAAAGATACTGATCCATCAGACTAATTGAATCTTAAATGATTTGAATCCATTGCCAGGGCATGAATCTCGCTACATGTTTTGGCAGTGACAAGAACTAAAGAAAGGCTGTCTATAACGTTATATGGCATTTAGAAGCCTTATGAAAAGGTTCATATGGGGCTTTCTATAAACAGACTAAGACCCAAGATAAATCCCATTTAGGAATAAGAGATCTTTGTACAGGGCGTTGTAATTCAAAAGATCTTATTAATTCTGACAAGACAGGGTTAGATCTGATTCTATTACCATTCTTAAATTTAAGAGTACTATATATCATAGATCTATATTCCTTAATAGTACTAATCTGATACTTTTTCTCAGAGAAAAGGTAAATGGGGAAACCGGCTACAAGTATAACAGTAAAATGGGCAGAGACCAGATTAAGCTTTCTTTTATGACATCAATGGGTATATACGATCCATTTCGCGTAAAAGACTTTCTGAGTTGATGTTTATCTTCATTTGGAGACAAAATCTGCTGCAACGTTCGCGAAAATCTTCTATTTCTAACTGATTGCTTGATAACTCCCAGGTGTGAAGGTTGAGTACTGGTTGCTTGTGTTAATAGTTTGGAAAGAGAGGAAGACGAACTGGAGCTGAGACAAGAAGTTGTAGAACCTCTGAGAACCATGGACGTTGGGGCCAAAGAGGAGCTATAAGAACTATTCTGCACTGAGATTAGCGTATCTTGTTCAGGACAGAAGGAATTAGTATTGTTGAAGGAAATGCATAAGCATGATTATTGTTCCAGTTCATGGAAAATGCGTCTATTGCAAAGGCTAGATTGTCCAGAACTGGGGACATATAAAGTGGAAGTTTGTGATTGAAACGTGTCGCAAACAAATCCAGATTGGGATAGTTAAACCTTTGGAAAATTGAATTTGTTATTAACTGATCCAATGCCAACTCTGTTTTGACTATTTGTCGATTCTCGATAACCTATCTGCCAAAACATTGAATTTGCCTGGGATATGACAAATCCTGATGTCAATATGATGTTTTAGGAACCATTGGAGGATCTTCCATACCTCTACACATAGGTTGGGAGAATGTGTTCCTCCTTGCTTGTTGATATATGAGACCACTATTGTATTGTCGGTAGAAATCATGACACAAGAATGGTAAATATATTTTAAGGCTTTATAAGTGCGAAACGAATGGCCATTATTTCCAACATGTTGATATGGAGCCGGGATTGAGTCTTCTGACCAGCAACCATGAAAGGATAGACTCGTCGGATCTGGATGAGCTCTCCCATCTGTATTGACTGGCATCCGTAAAAGGAATGTTTTGGGGTCTGGAGGGTGAATGGACATTCCTTGAACGAATCGATTGGTGTTCATCCACCATTTCAAATGGAATTTGATTATAATGTTGATTAAAACCTGATGATCTAAGGGAAGAATAAGAGGTTTCTATACCAATAATAGGCACATTTGCAGACGTCGAAATGCAATCTGCCTAAAAGAATTAAGTCTGCTGCTGCACTGAGTTTGCCCAAAAGAATAAACTAAAGTTTGTGCCGAAACCGGAGCCTGAGAGAGAATTGTTTTGATGGTCCGAATAAGAGCTTTACTCGATTCGCTGGTACTCTGACTATTTCTGTTGAAAAGCCTTACCTATAAAGGTGAATTCTTGTGTTGGTATCAAATCTGACTTCTTTAGATTTGGTATGAAACCCAGATTTTGTACCGTTTGAAGAGTGTATTTTGTGAGAGATAAGTCGATTGAGAATCAGATCTCTTATTAGTCAGTCGTCTAGGAATGGAAAGAGAGATACGGCACGTAGGGTCGGGTATGAAAGCCACGGCCGAGCTGAGCCGAAAAAGCCGAGCCTGATATAGTGTTCTTGTATTTGTTCAAACGCATTTGTGATACTTATTTCTTTTTAATCTTATATTACCATATATGTAAAATGCTGTATTCACAATTAAAATTTGTAGAATAACTTGCTTATTTATGACTTTATATTCAATTTTCCATTCAACAGGGGTATGAAAGCCACGGTCGCGAAAGAGATATGTTTTGGTCAGTTTGTAAACAAATGGCGATATTTTATAATCTGAGCATTTGACAGAGGCTGCAAAAAGATATTTAAAATTGCTTTGAGTCATTATAACATGCAGAAACTGTTTATATATCCCACTTTTTTTATTCCTCCAAATAACGAGGATCGGCAGAATCTAAAAATAGAATAGACTTAAACTAAACGAAAATAACCGAAACGGTTGAAAGGGCCTAAGGACTTAAGTGATCTAATAATAAAGTCTGTTTGTGTTGAGGTTTTACGGCCCAGTCAACCCAATAGGGTCATGTCGAGCGCGGTCAGTTTACCTAACCACACGTTTACTGGGCAGGCTTAGCCCTCTAAGCGGTTAACCAATATTGTGCACATTCTTTTGCCAGAAACTGACAACTGCCCTTCTTGAATCAGCGGAAGGGAGAAAATGACCGTAGAAAATATTTCATGATCAACCTCCACGAAAGAATGTTGACGACCTCGGCGGGGGTTGAACCCGCGACCTCCTGGTCTCCAGTCGGACGGCGCATCCAATTGGGCCGCCGAGGCCGGCAAATAATAAAGTCATTTGTGACTCCACATCTATAACAAATTTGATAGTTTTTTTTCCACTAATGCTGGTCATCATACTGGTATTAGATGTAATTATTAAGTTTAGGTCCTTTCAATGCTCTTGCTTTCCGTATCGGTTATCTTCATTTAGTTTTCTCAGTTCTATATTTAGATCCTGCCGATCCTCGATATTTGGATGAAAAAGAAGAATTATGGGAAATATAAACAGTTTCTGCATGTTATAATGATTCAAAGTTGTTGTAAATATCTTTTTGCAACCTCTGTCAAATACTCAGATTTTAAAATATCGCCATTTGTTCACAAAATAGCCAAAATATACCCATTTCGCGGCCGTGGCTTTCTTACACCTGTTGAATGGAAAATTGGATATTACGTCATAAAAAAAGCAAATAATTATACAAATTTTAATTGTGAATACAGCATTTTACATATATGGTAATATGAGATTAAAAGATATAGGTATCTTGAACTTGTTTGAACAAATTCAAGAAAACACTATATCAGGCTCGGCTTTTTCGGCTCGGCTCGGCCGTGGCTTTCATACCCGACCGGCACCTAGTCGTAAGTGTGCTGCTATTACATTCATTAATTTTGTGAAAATCCACACACTTAGGGACATTTCGAACAGTAAGACGAACCGAAGGTATTTTCTGGATCTCGGAGGTATTGTGAACACAAAGATATGCATCCGTCAGATCTGTGGAGACAGCCCAGTCGTTGGCCATTATCGATAGTCTTACTGACTTGACCATCTCCAACTTGAAATGCTGTTTGTTTATATACTGATTTAGTAAGGAAAGATCTATTACTGGGCGTAACTTTCCGTTCTTTTTTTTTGCACTAGAAATAGCCGGGAATAAAAAACGGGAGTTCCCGGATTCCATACCCCTTCCACTACCCGTTTCTTGAGAAGTTCTGCGTTCTCTTCTCACAATAATTGGGAGGAAGATAGACTCAGATTTATCGGAACAACTGATAGGGGAGGAACTGACTTGAATGGATCTTGAACCCGTTTTGGACGATAAAGAGGACCCACTTGTTGTCTGTCAATTCTTCCCATTATTCCACAAAATGGGCCAACCTTCCTCCCACTGGAATGTCTGGACGTGGTAGGACTGGCAGTGAAAGGGTTGGACTTCAGAATTTGTAGAGGATGAGGTTTGCTTAGAGGAGGAGAACTGTTTCTGATTTCCACTTCTCTTAGCATATTCCTTTTTACTTGATGAGTACGACTGTGTCTGACTTTTAAGTATCAAGACAATACTGTAAACTCTCGTTACAACAGTATTTGTTCCCAAAGACGTTGCCATTATTAAAATGAATTTGCTGTTGTACAGAATACTTAATGAGCAGATTGATATGTAAGAAAGGTCTTATTTTGCTCTTATTTCCTCATAGAACATGTTTTGAATATTTGTTACAATCGCCTCACTGAGGCAATTCTAACAAATATCCAAAACATATGTTTCTTTAAAGTATTAAATACAATATTATTGTATTATTTGTAACTAATTGTTACCTCTGAAGTGAAGGTTTCGAGACAGTCAAATTGTCATTTTAACGAATTTTGTCATTGAATCGAGTGTCTGTATTAAAGAGGGTTGTCTGTGACTCTTAAAAGGACCAGAAAAGAACTTAATAGTAGCAATTATTTAGATTAAAGGTGTCGCACATTAATTCCTAGATAAGATGGACTGACAAATGGACATGTGGATGAATAAATGAAACTTGCATACTCAGGTGTCCTACCTAAATGAAATATATTTCTACATGCATGATCACCGACCACTCACCCACCAACCTACCAATCTATCCCAGGCCGAGTTGACCCGGCCGAAATGACTCAGACCGACTTGAGCCATGGCCGAGTTGATCCGGATTCCCAAGAAGTCATGGCAGTGGTTGATGAATGGGTTAAGGCAAAGGGTCCCGAGTTCTTCAATTTGGGGTCGAAGGCACAGGAATGCCGTTGGGCCAAATGTATCGTGCTGAAGAGTAATTACACAGAAAAAGAAGAGGTCGATCTCGAACGGAAGTAAGGTGGACGGGTTCCTTTTTGACCCGCCCTCATAGTTATTGTTCTGCTTAGTTTCACCTATTTCAATGCTCAGGAAAGGTCTCCTTTTCTTCCAAACATTTGTCACGCCTATCAAATGCGTAACAGTCAATTTAATAAGCAGATCAATCAAGGGTTTTCAACATTTCTCTTCAAGGTTTCTCAGTCATGCTGCATTGTCAACCAAAAGGATGTGCAGTGAACAAGAACCATAAGTTCCTTTCATTTTTTTTTCAGAATTATGCCCCCTAAGCCTGGTAACTTTAATATAGAATTTGTGTTTTTCCAAAACTTTAATGGTGTTGAATGTAAATTCAGGAAACCTGTAATATCATCATGTGGAGAATAAGAACATAGTTGCAGAAATATTGCAACATATTTCATTCAGGTAAACTTTTGACATGAAGTTCTGCTTGTGAGGCAAAGACGTATAAAATTACAAGATTCGCAACTAAACGAAATCCCGCAATATCTCGTGCGTCCCTGTGTTAAGAGTCCTACGGTCGCGAGAGCCGCGCGAGACTTTCGTTACCAAGACAACACAGGTACGCTATCGCCGGTATCACTCGAAAGAGCGAACAACCACGACCGTAATTCTTGATTGTTTTCTCTCACAGCATTAATAAACATTACCTTTTTTTTCTTGATTGTTTTCTCTCACAGCATAAATAAACATAATCTTTCTTTTTTTTTTTTTAACAAGGCGTCATTCATATTATTTAATTGATAAAAAGGAGAAATGAATTTGTAAACGTCGGCGATTTTCAAGAGGCGAAAGACATCGAAGATTCACAGCTGCCGGTAAAAATCTGTCAGGTGTTTTCATTTCGATTATTTTCTGTCCCGATCAGCATCAGAATCTCAATGATACTTGATTTTTTTTAATTTATTCATTCGGGGTTTTACGTTTCTTTCAAGATTATTTCACTTATATCGAGGCGACCGTTAATCAGATGCGGGTCTGACAGTGTTTTTGGAGTTACAAAACTGGCAATGCCCTACAACTGTGTTCCATAACAAATAATGGGTAGGGTGTGTGAAATAAACATTTTCACCTGTTCTATGATGATTTAAGACCTGAATTGCTGGCCAACACAGGATAAGATATAATTTTAACTAATAATAATATCTGACATAAAAATCAGAAAACTGAAAAGTTTTATGTGTTACAAAATGGGCAATGCCCCGTCAACTATTCCATAACAAACAATGGGAGGGCGTTTGGAATAAACATATAAACTCATAAATATTACATATTTTAGGATGATACAGGGCTTGAAATGCGGGCCAACACAGGTTCAGGTATAACTGTAACTAACAGTAATAATATCTGACAGAAAATTTAGAAAACTGAAATGTTTTTTGCGTTACAAAATGGGTAATGCCTTGGCAACAACCAGTGGTTCCAGTGCATATAACGGGTGGGGGTATATGAAATACAACACACGTTTAATGCATGGTTTGGCCGATTTAGCACTTTAAAATGCTGGCCAACACAGGATCAGATATAATTTTAACTAAAATTAAATTCCCTACATAAAGTAAGAAGTTATATAAAACTTACTTGAAATCTGCTAAAAATTCATGCTCCAGTCTACATGATGAAACCCGTTTTTGTTGGTAAAACGATGTTGTTTTGACTAATTCATGACATAAACGGACACAGTTGATTAAATAAAATCTATTGAAGGCAACAGTTTTTAACAGTAACGATCATACGATAGTATTTCATCAACAAATATTTCTTGGCGAAGAAAAAAACAAGATGGCGGCAAGTGACGCTATCGGTTCTTGAACGTCTCTCGCGGTTTCTCGGGGTATCACGAGGTGTGTTGGTTCTTTCTATTACGCAGAGAACAAGTTGCAAATCCTTGTATTATTTACGTCCTTGTTGTGAGGGGACATGTTTAACCCTTTCAGCCTGGTAGACCAAAACCAATACCTGTGCAAAAAGTGTAGGCCCAGATGAGATGGCTTGTAACAAGGCATCTCATCAGGATCTACACTGTTTGCCATTCTGCTTTTGACTTTAGACTGAAACCCTTTTTGCATCAGAAGACATATCCAAATTCAAGGATGGAAGGATCCACTTCAAAACTCAGGGATAAAATGATTAACCCTTGTCCTGCTGAATAAATTAAGATGCCATGCCTACTTCTAATTTTCCGCCCATCAGATTACTTGATCTGGATTATTGCTTTAAATTCAAATACTTAATGGCAAACACTGCAGATCCAGATCAGGTGGTTTCTTCAGAAGCCAACTGATCTGGATCTACGTATGCTGTTTGCAAAGGCAGGGTGTATCCGCGTTCAGCAGGACAAGGGTTAACATATCTCCCCATAAATAGCACTTCATTATCAAAAGTTTACATCGTTTGTCATGTTTGTTTGTCAAAAACAGTCTCTGATTGGAATTCAAAAACACTTATTTCAGAACTGGTCACTCTGTTGTATATCTCATTCATAACAAATGGTATAAGTCAGAGAGAGTAAAATGTTGTTAATTATCACTAATTAACTTGGCTAAATTCTGTCAACAGACAACCGAAATATTTTAACACCATTTTGCAAAAGCAGACAATTTTTTTTCAGACAGAAAATGGGGACTATGGTTAAAGAGAAGAAGCAGCCAATTCTTTCCTTTAACTCTTTCCCCGCTAGTGGCAACTTTTGTCATCTGCCAATAACACAGTTTGGACCCAGATCAGGCCCCACTAAACTGTTCTGAATTCAAACAGTTTGGACCAAGATCAGGCTCGACTAAACTATTCTGAATTCAAACTGTTTGACACTCTACTAGTATTCTAGAAAGATTTTTTTTGAAAAAGTTAATTATAAAAAAATTCACGACAAAAAAGCATGCAAAATTATCCAGCATGCAAAGAGTTAAGAGTGAGCCCCAAGTTAGAAGGGAGGCAAATATTTCCATGTACCTAAGAGTTATTTGCGTTCCCTGGTCCATCAATTTCCCTTAAAATAAACCATAGATTATATCATTTAACTGCACCTTATTATGCTGCAATGATGAAAATACTATCAATTCTCAATATGATCATCAAAAAGGGAACTTGTGGACATGAAAACAAATCCTTGAAATAAAAAGATGAAACAATAACACCCATGTGGGGATAGATAAGTTTAAGATAATGCTGTCAAAAATTGATGAAATTTGCCCATCAGCAATCCCCAACCAGATCTCCACAATATCAAAGCACATACAAAGTTTGGTGAAAATCCATTGATATTTACTTAAGTTATTGTCCATAAATGAAAATACAGATGGACAGACATACAGACACACAGATGACCAATGTGAATCCAGAACTCTCTGTCGGGGTTGGGTATAAAAAAATAGAAATCCTCTAATAGAGACCATTTAGAATACAGACAAAGAATTTTGCTGTATTTATTCTTTTTAATTATATCATAAAATATAATGATTTGTTTGTGTTGAGGTTTTGACAGCCCAGTCAACCTAATAGGGCCATGTCGAGAGCAGTCAGTTTACCTAACCACACGTTTACTGGGCAGGCTTAGTCCTCTAAGTGGTTAACCAGTATTGTGCACATTCTTTCGCCAGAAACTGACAGCTGCCCTTCTTGAATCAGCGGAAGGGAGAGAATGACCGTAGAAAATATATCATGATCATTCACCACGAAAGAATGTTGCCGACCTCGGCGGGGCTGAACTCGCGACCTCCTGGTCTCCAGTCGGACGACGCATCCAATTGGGCCGCCGAGGCCGGCTCAAATATAATGATTAATTCAGCATAATTTAAACAATCCCATACCAGAGACAGCAAGTAAATAACCCTTAAAGCACCAGTTAAAATTAGTGTCTGCCTGGCAGACAATTCATATGAAATGCCAAGCCTAATTTTCTTGGTGATATAAAAATATGGTAGAATATGGTAGAATGTTGCCTGCTGACAATTCACATGAAATGCCAAGACCCAGATCAGATGTTGCAGAATGCTGTAATGATCAGGGTCTACATGGATTGCATTAATTTCTATAAAATATAGTAATATAAAAAGTAACCAGACACCCTGCTAATTGGAAACATATCAGTCCAAAGAGTTGTGGTAGAAGAGTCCACACAATGTAAACTGGTTAACCCTTTCATCCCTGCAGACCAGTACAGATACTTTTGCAAACAGTGCAGATCCAGATGAGACCACTCATAACAAGCTGTCTCATCAGGATCAACACTGTTTTCCATTCTGTTACTGATTTTTGACTGAAACCCCTATTTGCAGCAAGGCATGTGTCCAAATTTGGAGATGAAAGGGTCCATGTAAGAAACTCTGCATTATGAAAACACGCCTATGCAAATATATTGAAAAATTCACTACCAAATCCTGAAAGTTTTCTAATAAAAATTCTGATATTTTTCATATTTCTGCTCATAACATAGACTGAGGGTACTCGTTAGAACTGCCTCTCCAAGGCAGTTCTAAAGAGTACCCACAATCTACCTTTCTGAGCAGAAATAAAAAAAAATATTGTATACCCCTGTTAACCCCAGTTTTTCTATATAAAAGTTGGGTTTAAGGGGGTCAAAATTATACAGGCATGTTTTCGTGATGGGGGTGAAAGGGTTATGGGTTAATCATATCACAAGGGTGTCTGGACGAGACAGGAAAGTCTACACTTACTTTCATAATGCTAAAATATTACATCACAGACACAGCATATCATATTCCTCCCAGGCCACACTAACACACTATCCTGATTCAGTGTGGTAGGTTGACCCTATGCCACCAAGGAGCTGTCTGTAAAATTTTTATGGAAAGCTCCTGTGTGATCGCAAGGTACTGTTTGAATCATTGTACAATGATTAGACCTGGACAGAGAAGAAATAAGCCAGGCTTAGCTCTAATGCCTTTTTGCTGAACAGTATAGCTGTGCTAAGATCAAAACACCGTATCGTGCGCGACATAGGAAAAGGCCCCTATGCCATCTGAGAACAGCAACTGTCCAGATTAGTGTGCAGTCCTGATCAGCCTGTGCAAATGCACAAGCAGATCAGGGCAGGTGTTGTCCGCAAATTACATATGGGCCCATTTTGTATGTTGCACATCATGGCCCAGTTGTTCAAACTAACGATGTCGTTAGTTAACATATCGTTAAAACTTTTATCATTAAATATGGCACATACGCAAATATTTTTGCTGAAAAAATGTGAGTAGCTTTTGCATTTGCAAAAGCTACTCACATTTTTTCAGCAAAAATACCTGTAAATTTGATACTTTACTTATTAGAACAGTTAACATTTTGACCACTAACAAGCTTGTTAAGCTAACGATGCTTCGAACAACTGGGCCCATATTGTTATCATCTTAAAAGTGAGCTCTAGGTTGCTCCTTCTTGCTAAAGCAGTCACGACAACAATAAAAATCACATTCACTGAAGACACACTGTCAAAATTGTTTTGTTTCCCTTCTGTAAGGGGTCTATTCCAAAAGAAAACAATTTGCCCCCTGGGAGCAAATTGTTTCTTTTGAGAGTAGACCCCTTTTAGAATTTCGAACTGGAAGTCATAAAAGTTGTGTCCCGAGTGACAAGTTGTGGAAAACACACTAAGAGTATCCAGTCCCCTTAAAATCAGAAAATTAAACTTCAAATCACATGAATAAATTAACAGTGTAAATAAGTTCTGCATAAATTAACAGTGTAAATAAGTTCTGCATCATTTCTCTTCTTGAATATACTTGCATGTTGTTTATTTTTTTCTCACAGATTCTCCCAGAATGTAAAGTGGTTGGAAAGCATGCATTCTTTCCTTATTTTCAGTAACCTCTCTTGATATCCAATACATATTTTAATGGCTTGTTATCACAGTACAGCTGGTAGTTGCTGGCAAATGATTCTGCAAGCTAATGAAAATAAACTGAGTTGAATTAGTTGACATGTAATGTGACAATTTACTCTCAGACATGTGCACCCAGATTTTTGGATCAATCTCTGCATCAGCATAAACTGATATCAGATTCTTTGCTCTCTACCTCATCATTTAAATGTACCTATATAATTTTGACCCTCTTAAACCCCACTTTTATATAATAAAATTGGGGTTTACAGGGGTACACATTATTTTTCTTATTTCTGCTCAAAAACACAGATTGTGGGTGCCTGTTAGAATTGCCTCAATGAGGCAGTTCTAACGAATACCCACAATCTATGTTTTGAGCAGAAATATGAAAAATATCAGAATTTTTATCTGAAAACTTTCAGTTTTTGGTGTGGAAATTTCCAATATATTTGGATAGGCGTGTTTTCATAATGTGAACAAAACTTGGATCCTTGGCTACCAAATTAGCATCAGTGAATTCACTGATCAGACTATATACATGCACAGGTTAATTGGAGCCTTCAATGGGTGCACATGTCAGAGTATAGCTCCAAATAGGGTGCTTTTTCCAAACAAAAAGTTGTAATTTTTTTGTATTTCTCCATGAAGTGCTTCACCAAGGCACTTCTAATGAACACCCACAATATATGTTTTTCGTGGAGAAAAATGAAAAATATTATGTGGATACATACTCTTATTTGGAGCTATGGCTGAAGATATATTTTCTTGTACTGGGGCTCAGTTGATTAGAGATATGAGTCATATGTTTAAGACTTGTCACATATCAAATTATTTAATATAAAACACCTATTATAACTATGCAATTGTGGCATTTTCCTATATATTTAATCTCTCCACAACAACCACCGCTTGACAATAACCAGTTTTAAGCCTTGCAAAGAGTGGTTGTTGTAAATGGTTACATAGTATTATCTGAGTTTCCACATTACCTATTTTAGTTTTTATGTATAGGGAATCGAAAGGGCCTCTCAATGACAATTATCTGTATGCTTTCATATAAATAAAGCTAAATGCTTAGCATGCTGGGTAAAAATTTCAGCAGATGACATTCTGAAATATTTTTTTTCATTTTTCCCAGAAAACAGGCTTTGAAATGTCAATGCCTGTTTTCTGGGAAGCATAAGAAAAATATCATCAATTTGTTGTCTGCTGATAAAGGTTAAGTAACCTTTAGTGTCTTTCTGGAAACAGGATTTAAGTATACTTTTCTATGTCACCTTAACCTGAGGAGCTCTTAAGGTGAAGCAAATAATAAAAAATAAATGCTGCCTTTCTTATGCTTCAGAAGTGGCCAACTTGACCTTGACCTTTATTATCCATGATTAAGGAATGCATCAGAAATAACTGTTGCATGTAAATGGCATGAACTTGCCCCTTTATATATGTCTTTTCAAAATATAAACAACTATTATCTCAGAAAGGTCTTAAACAAAAAAAATAATATATATATATGATACAATGTATGACACCTGTTTTTAAAATAAAATCCCTAATTTTCACCCCCAATGTCACACTTTTGCTTCATTTTTTAGAAAAAAAAAACAACAAAAAAAAAACATATATAAAGTAACTGAAATAAAATGAAAAGTAATTGGCATTTTTTGGCTTATAATTAATTAAATTACCATTACAGGTAATGAAAAAATCTTCTTACACATTACTTTCAATTACTTTGAAATTTGTAAAGACTTACAATTAATTACCATTACACATTACCATTACCCAATCTCTGACTGCAACAGGAATGTAAGTGCAGCTGCCCATGGAATAAAAGTGTCAAGCAAAATTGTAGTAGACAACTGTTTATTTTGTTGATAAAATAAGGCTTGACATTTTATGTGAATTGTCTGCTGGGCAGACAATTCACATCAAATGTCATGCTTTATTTTCTATGAAAAATAATAAAAGAAATAATTGAAAAAAAAATGTCAGCTACTGCTGTTGTGATTGGTGCTTTAAGAGTCAAGTCTAACCTGCTTTGAGAGTGATACCCCTGAAAGATGTGGTGTTATATACACTCCTGGTAGTGTCCACAATGGGCTGTCAGACCGTAGTGGCTCTGGGGAGAACACATCTAGTACTGCACCAACTATCCACTTCTCCCTGGAATAAATGTATTTTCTGTTGCTTTTGAAACATTTCACATGTCTTCCAATGGCTCTTATCAACAGTTCAGACTAGGCACCTGCTAGGAACCAGGCCATCAAAAGTATTCTATTAAACCTCATGGTACCAGTCACAACTGAAGCAGATGACATTCTGAAAAAATCTTTTTTACTTTTCAGGGAAAATAAGATATGACATTTATGTGAATCATGAAATGTTAAGCCTTACTTTTTAAGAAACATAAATATATTTTAGAATGTCAGTTGCTACAATTCTGAATGGTGCTTAAACCTTTACCACTCTCTGGGCAAATTCAGCAGATAATTGATGGCATTTTCCTTATTTTTGGAGAAAATAAGAAAAAGAATTTCAAAATTTGTCCGCTTAAATTTTTACCCAGCATGCTGAGTTTTGAGGGTAAAAAGTGCATCCTAACTTACTATGATTTAACCTTTCAAAGCCGAAGCTTTTGCCAAGATTGTAGATACAGACATCATAGCTAGAACTACATCACTGAAGGTTATTAGCAATTTCCACTCTCTGGGCTAATTCAGCAGACAACATATTAGTAATATTTTTCTTATTTTTTCCAAGAAAACAAGATTTGACATTTCATGCAAACAGTCTCCAACTGAGATAATTTGCATGAAATAAAAATCCTGTTTTTTTTTTGGAAAAATAAGAAAAATATGTCAGTATGTTGTGTGCTGAAAAATTTACCCAGAGTGCTAAGCGCCAACAATGCCCCAGCACAACATTTACATAATAGCATGGGCAAAATGGCAAGGACAGGTAAACCTGGTAAAAATAAACTTACCAGTAATAAAAATTGTTTAACATTACAAACTGCTACTCCTGCTGATAATTTCTGTGAATATGATAAAAATCTAACAAAACCTGTAGAAGTAGTTCCAGAAACTATGCTCAGAGGACTAAAGTGCCATGGGCAGATAAACCTGGATAGAACAGATTTTAAGTCAAATAAAAATCACATAATTCTGAAATAATCAAGTGGTCAAAACTCAAAGATGAAGAATCCTCTTTTTCTGATAGTTAATGCTGAATATTAAAATTTTATATAAACAAATTTACAGCAAAGAGCTTACATTAATGTTCTAGTATATTATTATTAAAAAAATACCCATTCCCCTCTAAATATGGCATATCGAGGGTTGAGCGCAAGACTATGGTAACTCAAACATATTTTTGAAACCCTTTTTTAGGGGCAACTTGGACCCCTTTGTAAACAATGCAAATTTAGGTGCCATTGCTCGTACGAGCAATGGCACCTAAATTTTCATTGTTTACAGAAAGAAATGTCGTAATCTTCATAATGCCTTCATGGTGAGGAGATTAGGTTTGGGGAAAAACAACCATCTGAGTTATGCTAGTCTTGCGCTCAACCCTCGATATGGATTTTTTTATCTATGATTATGGACAAGTCCATTATTTTAAAAGTAAGTTTTTGATAAAAATCACAAACTGAAATTTAGACAGTCTAAATACTTGAGCTAAATGTGTAAACCTAGATCAGATTAGTGGTTTAATGCTAAACATGCTGGGGTAAAATTTCAATAAAAAAAACCTTATTTTTTTTTTATTATTTTCCCCAGAAAACAGCATTTGACATCTCATACAGAAGTTGACATTTGAATATCTGCTCAAAACCATAGATTGTGGGTACTCATTAGAACTGCCTCACTGAGGAAAGCAAACAAGAAGCCACAAAAGTTGTCTCCCTTGTAAAAATGTTGGAAAATCTACTAAGTGTATTAAGTCCCCTAAAACTCGGTCAGTACTGTTTGCAATTCAGTTTCGGTTTGGAGTTTACCAGCCCAGTTAACAGTGTTAAGGTCATGTTGAGCCTGTCAGTAAGCCTATGCACACTTTTCCTGAGCAAGCTTAGTCCCTTAAATGATCAACCAGTACTTTGTGCACATACTTTTGCCAGTAACTGACTACTGCCCTTCTTGATTCTGTGGAAGGGAGAGAATGACCATAGAAATTATTTCATGATCAATCTCCAAGAAAGTTACGAGGCCCAGCTGGGAGTCAAACTTGGGACCCTGGATCTGAGGAAAGTCATGCTACCAGCTGGGTTATGGAGCATGGCCACTCAGTCTGCAGTGTTTGGAATACTGGGTGCATTGATAGGTAGTTTTAAGATAAGTACAGGAATTCAATGCCTGAATATTCCGGGTAGTTATTATATGTCCTATGGACTGAGCCCCTTTTCTCAAAACTCGTAATATTTTTCTTAATTCTCCATGAAAATATATGTTGTCGGTACTCATTAGTACCCACAACATATGTTTTTGTGAAGAAATAAGACAAAATACACTACATCCTATTTATAACACTGTTCGTTATGACACGGTTTTGGATATAACACGGTTCAAAGATGGATCCCAAAAATGTATAGATTATATTGAAAAAATGACCATAAATGGTCATTTTTCAATATAATCTAAAAAAATCCCAAAAATGTATAGATTATATTGAAAAATGACCATAAATGGTCATTTTTCAATATAATCTATATATTTTTGTTTGGATATAACACGACTGTTTTACTAACACGGTTTATGGTATGGACCCCATCTATAGTGTTATAAAGAGATTGTGGTGTATCAATTCTTTTTGGCTAAAAACGGAAATTATCTGGGGATATGATGGCCTTGTTCAGCAGTAGTTGTTTTGTTATTGGTAGTAAAAACTAAACAAGTACATGTACTGACCTTAATGCCTTGACAAGACTCTCTTCAGATATTATATCACCTCTTCCAATGTTTATAAGTACACTTTTCTGTAACACAAACAGGCATATATTAACTTTTACAATACTCTGGAAATTCAGAGAGATACTTCAGCAGATGACACATTAATGATATTTTCTTATTTTTACCAGAAAACATGTAGGTTCTGGCATTCCTGACAATTTGCATGAAATGTCAAAACCTGTTTTCTGGGAAAAATACAAAAAAATATTTCAATATGTGTACATGGTCCGCTGAAATTTTTACTCAGAGTGCTTAGTGTTAATCTTTAACCTATAGACTTTAAATAGCAGATGGTATTTAAAAATAAATTCTTATTTTTCACAGAAATTAAGGCTTGAAATATCAGGCTTTTATTTTCAGTGAAAAAATAAGAAAACTCTCCATTCATACATTCTTTAGTATCCGATTCTTCTGTTAGAAGACAGTGTATGCCCTGATCAGATGCACAGGCTGATCTGGGACTTCACTGTCCACATATGCTCGATGTCACTTTTTCGCATGGCGCGGCCTTTATTGTCTTGAGGCCACAGTTCTCACACTGGGGTATTCAAGATACAAGTCAAGTCAAGTCAAAGTACTTTTATTCTCTCAAAGTCAAGTATAACATGACATCAGAGGAAATGGAAATACAAAGTTGCAGTCAGGACGGTAACCGTAATTTCATATATATAATAACTGGGGTAAGAACTAGGACACATTCTAAAAATTATTGCAATTCGTTGCAGTGACCCAAATTACAGGTGGATGTACAATGTAACTCGGGGGAGCAGAATTGCTGGTGTATAGATAGATAGGTAGATAGATAGATAGATAAATAGATAGATAACATTTATTAAACTGGTAACTATTCAGATAGATAGATAGATAAATAGATAGATAGACAGATAGATAGACAGACAGATAGACGGATAGATAGACAGATAGATAATATTTATTAAACTGGTAACTATTCAGGTAGATAAATAGATAGATAGATAGATAGATAGATAGATAGATAGACAGAGAGATAGATAGATAGATAGTGAGCACTTAAACCTTGAAACTGATGACTAACAACACAATACCTGTACATATCAAACTGTGTCACCTGTGTTCAATGACCAGTGACAACCAATTAATGAGGCCCGCTTCGCCATGACGAAACCAGGCCACGCCTTAAGAGACCTGTCAACGCAATATTAAGCACGTGCAACACGTAGAAAATTATGAATGAAAAGTGAAACAGACTATGCAATTTTACGCATTCAGTACTGGATTATTTTTCTGATGTAAGTAGAATTGTTTTAATTATTGTTTTATTATAGAAGCTTCCGTCCCAAGTATTCTTTCTTTTTATCCGCATAGAACAAGGAAGTGACCCGGTTTCCCATGGCGAATAACGTGTATTGGGTGGCGTACACTGACGTACACTGACGCGCGAGCTGAATAATGGCAACGATGCATTCCAAACTGACTGCAAACATCCAGTGTGCATTCAGTGCAGATGCATCGGCTAAGCGATCCATGAGTGGACGATTTATCATCTCGCCACCAGTTTTCTCCAAACTTTACATACATACATTCATACATATGCATATATAACATTTTTACATAATTTACGGAGAAAAAGAAAGAAAGAAAACAGCAGTACATAACGTAGTAAAAACGTCGCATCAATGTTGCCGTGATATATTGACCGATAAGGTTAGACACATTCTATTATTGGTTATAATAAAAACACGTCAAGTCCTTTAAAGAAAAAAAAAAAGTCGTCTAACAACATGGCCCCCGGTCACACGGTCAGCTATTTCTTTACCATAAATAAATAACAGTAAATAAAGAAACTTTAACCCATTTAAGAGCCCAATTTAGCTATCATCCCTTCTTTAAAATATTTTTACCCATGGCGCACCCCTCTCACATAGCAATCACTAAAATCACCTCGACATTGATCACGTGCTCGATCCAAGAACACACCCATCTCGCCTGTTTACATTCAGTAAAATATTTGATTGGCTATGAGAGATGGACACGCCCAGGTACATGATCGCTCCTCTATCTATCAAAACGACATTGACACAGTATTACCTATAATAGTGTACTATACATACAGTCATGTTTTCAATTCGAGATATTTGCGTATTTGAAACAAGCAGAATTCAAATTAATTCTACCATGTGGACCAGCTAAAAAAATTAAATAAGATAAAATTGGGGGACCCTGGCCGATCAGGTACTTAGGTCTGCAAGGCGGCCTCTGAGCAATGCCGTGCAGCTGTTGGGGCTTTACCGTAAATACACAAAATTAAATACATTTTTCACCCATTTAAGCCTAGCGTTCCACAAAAGGGACAGTAGCAGACAGTGTAGACCCAGATCGGACGCCGCAATGTGCGGCGTCCGATCAGGGTCCACACTGTTTGCATTAGGCTAAGGAATTTCTACAAATCATGAAAATAGGAAAGACTAGTCAGTTACCACATATATAGAAAATTGACGTGACCAAAATATAATTATGGTAGAAGAGTCCACTGGGCATAAATAGGTTAACCACCTATTAGTGCGCACCGAGCTGCTGAATGCATGACATCCGATACAGTCGAACCTCGTTATCTCGAACTCGCTTATTTCGAATTACCGCTTATCTCGAAGTGAAAATCTGGTCCCTGTTTTAACATGGAACTATGACAACAGGTAACAAAATAATGTGGAAAAGAGGAGGGAGCAATTTCTCCTCTTTTCCACAATATTTTCAGTATATATCTATTTTCAGGAGTCAAATTACATTTCATTTATGAAATGTGGTTGTTTGATTTATTTTTTTTTCCTCAATTCTGCAAATCTGATATGTTGAGATACGGAAATCTCGAAGTATTTCAGAGAGTCCCTTGGACTTCGAGATAACGAGAGTCGACTGTATGTGTGACCTATATTAGCCTGTGTATCAATAAAGTGAGGTCAGTGTCTTTGTTATTGCTCCCCGACATTATCTTGTAGACTATATCAATGAAGAGCAATGCCCTTAATGGATTGCATGGAAACTCACATGAGCCACAACATGAGAGAGATGTACCTCAAGACAAGTGTCCAGCTGACTGCTCACACAATAGTGCAGTCTGATTAGCTTTCATTGGTGCCCTGTGGACAGTCAGTGGTAGAAGGCTTCTTCAGACTGACAGGGAAAAATCTATTCAGACTGTGCAGATGATGCACAAAGCATGTAAAAGACCCATTATCTAGATCAGCCTGTGTATCGTTAGAATATGCCAATGAACAGAGAATGTCCTGATCAGACTGCAAGGATATGCATGCTGATCTAGGCCTTCGATGCTTGCATATGGCATACAGGCCTTTTTCCCATTGTGTGTATCTTATCATAAAATACATTATCTCACACTGCAGCTTACCGTATTTGACCTAATTACTGCACTGTACACTAAAGTTTTTCAAAAATAGTTGTGCTAAAATATGTACCTACCTATATAAAGGAACCCTTTGAACAAAAATCGGAGAAGGACTAATTAAATGATGCTAAGGCAATGTTGTTTTTTTATTTGTTTTTTTTTCTGACTTTATTTATAAAAAAAGATATGCTGTGAGTACTCATTTGAACTTCATCGACAAGTCGATGCAATTCAAATGGGTACCCACAACATTTGTTTGTTTTGAGGTTTTACGGCCCAGTCAACCCAATGGGGTCATGTCGAGCACTGTCAGTCTACCTAACCACACGTGTACTGGGCAGGCTTAGTCCTCTAAGCGGTTAACCAGTATTGTGCATATTCTTTCGCCAGAAACTGACAACTGCCCTTCTTGAATCAGCGGAAGGGAGAGACTGACTGTAGAAAATATTTCATGATCAATCTCCACAAAAGAATATTGCTGACAGGTACCCACAACATATGCCTTTATAAAGTACTAGACAAAATGTACTCTGGCTGTAATCTAAAGACTACGGAATTGCTTTACTGTATGCTTATAAGGGCATGTGCGGTGATTAGGTTGAATATGGTATATCTGAACAGAAAAGATACCATAGCTCTAGATAAGGCACTTTTTCAACCAAAAAGTATTGATATTTTCTTAATTCAACTTGAAAACATTATGTTGTGTGTACTCATTAGAAGCGCTTCATCAGCATATGTTTCTTGAAGTATTATATACAATGGTATTACATAATTTCTGATTAACTGTCACCTCTTGAGCAAAGGTTTTGTCAAATTGTCACTATAAAGAATTTTGTCTCTGTATCAAAAGTGGCCGTATAAAGAGGGATGGCTGTACTTACTTTATGCTTACAATTTGATAACATATCCCCTGAGAGCAGACCCCGAGTTTCTGAAGTACTGGGTAGAATATTACACACATAATCACAGGATTTCAACACTTCAGCTAGGTCTGTTGTACATCTAATAAGAAATGTCAAAAGACAATTTAGTCCCATGAAAATTTAGTTGTGACATTTATAAGAAACAGTCTTATGGTTCTACTTGAGTTGCAAAGAAGTATATCTCTTATCATCTTCCCCACATCAAATGAACAGGTACTTTAACCCTTAACACTTGCATGCTGGGTAATTTTGCATGCTTTTTTGTCGTCTGTGGAGTTTTTTTACATTAACTTTTTCAAAAACAACTTTAAGAAATACCATCAGAGTGTCAAACAGTTTAGATCCAGATCAGGCCCGATGTTTTGTCTTGCCTGACCTGGGTCCAAACTGTTTGCAAAGGTTATCAGCAGATAACAAAAGTCACCAGTAGCAGGGAAAGAGTTACACCACAAATCACTATATAAAAGCAGATATTTTGAATTTTACTTTTATTTTTTAAGGAAAATAAGGTTGATGTTTCATGTGAATTGTCTGCCTATCAGATAATTCACATGAAATGCCAAACCTTATCTTAAGATTTCATGTGAATCATCTGCCTAGCAGTAAATTCACATGAAATGTCTAACTTTTTTCATCAGAAGACCAACATGCAATGTCAAGTCTTATTTTCTTTCGGAAAATAAAAAAGAAATGTATTTTCAGAATGCCATCTACTTCAAGAGGATTATTGTAAATATCTGTCTGTGTAAAACTACCATTACTTATCATATAAATATGCTATCATATACAAAGGTTCAAGCACTTCAGTGCTCATTTATCACCATTACTTGGGGGATGTTGACAACTTAATAGCTTAGAGATAACAATATTAACCAACTAATATGTCTTTTTAAAACTGGTAGAGGCAACATTCTAAAACAAGAGCTCCACAAGCAGAGGCATTATACGCCCATGGTAAGTAATAAGATGTATAGCACATAAACTGACTCCTGTATAATTCAGTACTCCGGATGTAAACTGTAAGTGGAGTTAATTGGAAACAAAGAAATTTAAAAACATTTTCAAAGGTGCATAACTCTGCTGATATTTGGTGAACTGTAACCTCAGGGTCCAAGCTGGTCCAGAAATTTAGGGAGAAGTGACTTCCCCATCCTGGGAAAAAAGGGAGAAGTTTGCTGCATCTAGGGAGAAGTGATTTCGGACAGAGGACGGACGACAGAAGCACGGCTATATTATAAGCTAATATGAGCCTTTGGCTGATTTGTCTTTCCTATACTTCAATATCTGACCAAACAATAACAAAACAAAAATAAACAAACAAACAAAAAAAAATATAAAAAATACAGCAAGAAAATATTTTTGTAAAGCTTTAACTTGTTTTATACCGATTTTATTTTTGTACTTCAAGGGAGGCAACTCAGAAGAGCATTTAAAAAAACCCAAAAAGAATTATGTTTATAAGTTTTGATATTAGTCAAGCTTCTTAATTCTATATCATTTAATAAACTTATTTATAAAGATTTAATAATGGCAACATTTCCGTGCAAATCTAATAAAAGAAGATGAAAAAAAAAAAGAATAAATAAATAACTTGCCAATATGGCCATAACTTAAGTTATTTACAAAAAATATACCTATTATAAAATAAAATTTGCACACGATTACCTCTAAACAATATGCTGCTAATAGTTTACAGAAATTTTCAAAGGGGCATAACTCTGCTAATATTTGGTGTACTGTAACCTCAAAATAATATGCGCTGCTCCACATTATCATGTGTTTTTTCCTATACTTCAATATCTGACCAAACAATAACAAAACAAAAAAGCTACAAGAAAATATTTTGTAAAGCTTTAACTTGTTTTATACTGATTTTACTTTTTTTTTTTTTTTTGTAGTTCAAGGGAGGCAACTTAGGAAAGTATTTAAAAAAAAATCCAAAAAGAATTATGTTAATAAGTTTTGATACTAGTCAAGCTTCTTTATTCTATATCATTTAATAAACTTATTTATAAAGATTTAATAATGGCAACATTTCTGTGCAAATCTAATAAAAGAAGATGAAAAAAAAAAAAATAAATAAAAATAAAATAACTTGCCCAAATGGCCATACAAAAATATACCTATTATAAAATAAAATTTGCACCTAGTTAGTTCCAAACAATATGCAGCAAAAAGTTAACGGAAATTTTCAAAATGGCATAACTATTTAGTGTACTGTAACCTCGAAATAATATGCGCTGCTCCACATCATTGTGTAACTATTTACTAAGTTTCAGCTTGATCAGATGTAAACTGTAGAAGGAGTTAGCCGGAAACGAAAAGTTTACAGAAATTGTTAAATGGGTATAACTCTGTTAATGTTTGGGGAACTGTAACCTCAAAATAATATGTGCTGCTCCACATCATGGTCTAACTATAAATCAAGTTTCAGCTTGATGGGATGTAAACTTTAGGAGGAATTAGCCGGAAACGAAAAGTTTACAGAAATTTACAAAGGGGCACAACTCTACTAATATTTGGTGGATTGCAACCACGAAACAATATGCGCTGCTCCACATCATGGTCTAACTATGCATGAAGTTTCAGCTTGATCGGATGTAAACTGTAGGAGAAACGGAAAGGAAAAGTTTACAAAAATTTTCAAAGGGGCATAACTCTGCTAATATTTGGGGGACTGTAACCTCGAAACCATACACGCTGTTCCACATCATGGTCTAACTATAAACCAAGTTTCAGCTTGATCGGATGTAAACTGTAGGAGGAGTTAGCCAGAAACAAAAAGTTTACAGAAATTTTCAAAAGGGCATAACTCTGCTAATATTTGGTGGACTGTAACCCTGAAACAATATGTGCTGCTCCACATCATGTTGTAACTATATACCAAGTTTCAGCTTGATCAGATGTAAACTGTAGGAGGAGTTAGCCAGAAACAAAAAAGTTTACGGACAGACGGGTGGACTGATGCCAGACCCTGTAACATAATATGTCCTGTTTTTCAAACGGGCGTATAAAAAATTCAGAAATTACTGGCTCAGTCTGTCTTAATGTGCTGAGGAACAAAAATCTTCCTCATTTCCCATATTATATAGTGAAAAATGTCATGGCTTACATAGCTCTAGTACACATTTTCTTCACAAGTATTACTATAACATAAGATTAAAATTGTATTTGTAACCTTTATAAGACTGTTCGTAATAAGACAGTTTTGGATATAAAATGATTTAATGGTAGACCCCAAAAAGAGTATCAAAACAAAAATATATGGGAAATGCCCTAAAATTTCATACATGAAAGTGTCTGACAACATTGCATATGCAAATTTTGTAGACCCAGATCTGACTGCTCTGGAGTAGTCTGATCAGGGTCTACACTGTTTGCCATTCCACTATTAAAGTATTTTAAGAAACAACTGCACAAAAAGCAAAAATGAAGCCAAAAAAGGATGGAATTAAGTGTTCGAAATTTTTGGAAATTTACCATATACATTCTATAGAAAAATGATCAAATAAAAATCTATAGATTATATAGACAAATTAAGGCCATTTTTCTCTATAATCTATACATTTTTGATTGGATTCAACACGTTAATTTAGCTAACATAGTTTTTGCCTCAGAACCCAGCAATAGTGATATAAAGAGGTTGTGGTGTATTTGTAAAACTCTTTTAGACTTTATGTGGTGGTGAAGAATGATAGTAAGCTCTACTACCTGTATTCATTCACAGCAGGACATCTGCTGTCTCCTGTAGGTATGGATCGTGTTACACCTATCACCCGCATACCCAAACACTGACATGTCTGAGCAACTGAAATCAATTGTAAAACATTATAGATCTGGCATATTTTCAGCATTATTTTGAAGTCATATCAAAATAATGAAGGGGTGATAATGAAAGGCTCCGTGCAATGAAGCACCATGAAGTCATGCTTTGAAATCTGGGACCCTGCTAAACTACTGGAAACATGACTATGATCAATAAATTAAATACTGTATCTGAAGTCGCAAGCTAAACTGAGAAATGGAATTAAGCTGATTTTAAGGGGAATGAATACACTTTGAAAGGGAAGCAATTCTTTCAAAACTTTTGGCTCCCTTCTGAAAATGTGAACAGCCAACAACTGTACAGGAGCATCTGTGCATTGCGATGAGAAGCTACAAGCGGTTTGCTGGATAGATTCTTCGGCATTAAAAATCAGTACGAGAACAACACTTTATTTAAGGGGACTGGATACACTTAGTAGATTTTTTGTTCTGTTTTACTACAAGGGAGACAACTCCAGTCCCTTCTGAAAAGCAATCTTCTCTAAAAGGAAAGAATTTCTCCCTTTGCCCCTTCTAAAAAGGATCTAATCTAAAAGGAAAGAATGTGCTCCCAAAGAGAAGACCCCTTTTCAGCATCACTGACAAATCAGAGTATTTCTTGCTAGTTTTTCCAGTTATTTCATAGAAAATATGCCAAGCAGATGATTCACATGAAATGTCTCGACTTATTTTCTATGAAAAATAATAAAAGAAGTTTAAATGTCATCTGCTACAAATTGTACACCTGGCATCTGTAAAAAGGTACTTTTTCATCTATCAGAACTCTTACCAGTAACTTTTTGGTTTCAGACCTTATACCTACCATGCTTGCCTATATCTCCAACACCAAGAATTCCAATTGTCAATCCATTTATACTTCTGTAGTCTCTATAATCTGTACTAGTAGAAAGAAGGTAAGTTCATTTTCAGTGATGATGCTCTAACTCTGTAATCTAAGAAAACATGAAGGGGACTGGATACGCATGGGGGAGTTTCTTCCATTTTTTACAAGAAATACAACTTTTGTGACTTCCTGTCTGGCAACTGCACACCAAATCCCTTCTGAAAGGGGTCTACTCTAAAGGGAAAGAATTTGCTCCCCCTTTTTGCACATCAAGCCCATCTGTAAAGGGTTTTTACTCTAAAAGGAAATAATTTGCTCCCAAGAGTGAGACCCCTTTTCAGAAGGGCTTGGTGTGCAGAATATCCAAAACAGGAAGTCAAAAGAGTTGTCTCCCTTTGAACAAAGAAAAGGACATAAAAATTTAACAGCTGCACAGATGGGTGGTTTAGTAAAAATAAAAGGAAAAAAACAATTTTGTTTGCTTAGCCTTTAGCACTGTGCAATCAAAACAGGATGTGAAAGTTTGGGAAAATTTGCAAGCATTATTAGTTTTTCATATTTATTAGCAAAGAAATGTTCATGCTCAGTTATGTTTAGCAAGAAAGAATTTGCAATGAGATTTATTAGCAGGACAAATTTCATGCTCATCTGAGTTGAGCAGTTTTAGAACCTCGGTGCAAGACTGAATGGACATCGTAAGTTTTATTTTCTTACACTGAGGTTCAACTGAAGGCATCAACTATTGATCCTGAAGGGAATGCCAGGGAGTTTTCAAAACTAATAACAAACCTTTCTCTTACTCTGCACTCTTAACCCTTGTCCTGTTGAATAAATTAAGATGCCATGCCCACTTCTAATTTTCAGCCAATCAGATTACTTTATCCAGATTGTTGCTGTAAATTTACATACTTAATGGCAAACAGTGCAGATCCAGATCAGTTGGATTTTTCAGAAGCCAACTGATCTGGATCTATACTGTTTTCAAAGGCAGGGTATATCCGGGTTCAGAATGAAAAATAAACTACAGAGGACCCCTCTCAACAACAACCCCCTTCATACAACAGCCACTTTTCTAATATTTCAAAATTCAGTTTTACTATATATGGTAGATATCCAAAAGTTTTTTGAACACTTTATTCCATACTTTTTTGGCTTAAATTTTGCTTTTTATGCAGTTGTTTCTGAAAATACTTTGTGGAATGGCAAACAGAGTAGGCCCTGATCAGACTGCTCCTTCAGGAACAGTCTGATCTGGGTCTGCACTGTTTACATATGCATTTTGTCAGAAACTTTGGTGTACACAATTTTAGGACATTTACCATATTTAAATCTCTACAACACTCACCTCCCTACAACAGTTAATTTTATTTGTTCCCAATGGTTGCTATTGTAGGGAAGTTGCACTGTTCAAATATTGAAATAAAAGTTTGCTAAAATGATGCACAAGTATTTTCAGTATGTTACAAAGCCAATCTGCTTCAGTTGTGATGGTCTAGGAACCCACATCAATGACTTCAGTAGCTGGTGAGTAACCATTTGATTCTGAACACGATGCTCACATTCAGAATCAAATGGGTACTCCCTAACTACTGAAGTTACCCACCTGTTCCAGTGTGTATTTTCTTGCTCCTTCCAGAGTTCTATTAATGATCTCTCCCTAGCCAATATATAAGCCAGAACATACTCTGCCATCAGTGATCCAAATGCTCCTCCCATCCTAGTGATCTGACAGGCTGGTGGCTGAAGAATATACTGTCGAACTTCAATGGCTCGAACATCTATGGGACCACAGAAAATTGTTCGAGACATGGGTTGTTCGAGCTACTGAGGGCTAATCATGGAGCCAGGTCAGGAGGCAAATAGTGATAATTTAGTAAAATATTTTTGAATTTCTAAAAGACAATTGTATGTTGAGTGTACTCATTAGAATCATCTCATAGAGGCAATTCTAATGAGTACACATAACATACAATTTCATGATATAATAAGAAAATTTCCCATAATATTTGTTTTCGTGAGCTAGCAGAAGAATTTCGTAGGGACTCAAAAATGAGTTCGAATTAGCCATATGGTAAACGAGCCATCGGTGTTCGAGCTATTGAGGTTCGACTGTATATGATTCTTTAACCTCAGGCATACTAAAAGTAAAATCAGCTAAAATTATAAAATATTTGAAAATCAATAAAAGAAAATAAACATTAACATTAAACAGACATCAAAAACTTCCGACCTTGTGACAATGACCCTGAGGTTATGTCACTGTCACTGTTAATCATTGGATTACTCACAGGGTCAACCAGACTGAAACTGAAACGGTTTAACCATGCAAAATTTGCCAAAGAAATAAAACAAATGAAATAAAATTTCCATGTCCATAGCACTGAACCTCAGATCACTGGAAATAGTAATGTCAGACTAAATCAAATAAGTGGAATGAATAAAATATTGTTACAATGTCTGACAATAACGACACTTCTGAAGTATGAGACTTATGTAAACTCCATAACTGGAACCTGTCCTTTTCAAAAAAATTAATAATGGTCATAACTCTGTAAAAAAAAGTTATCAAAATTTGTACATTCCAAACCCAATACTTCCCCATGAGAAGTTTCAATCAAATACAGGAATAACAATTGAAGTTAACCTATAAAAAGCCAGCCAAAATAGCAGCAGACAAAATTCCAAAATATATCCTTTTACCAGTTTACTTACTTGGGAAAATAAGGTTTGACATTTCATGTGAATTGTCTGCCTAGAAGACAATTCACATGAAATGGAATTGTCTGCAAATGTCAATCCTTATTTTCCAAGGTAAGTAAACTGGTAAAGTATACAGACAATCCACATGAAATGTCAAGCCATTTTTGTCTCTGAAAAATTTAAAAAAAAAAAAAATTGAATGTTGTTTACTACAATTTTGAATGGGGTTTGAAGGATTAATGCAAAAAAAAAAAAAAAAAAAAAAATGAACTTACGAACACATGGACAGACACCTGGACATTCAACAGGAGCACATAATCATGTAGCGGTACATGTACTACCCTACCACTATTATTTGGCATGGTACAAAAGCTTTAAAATAAACATTGCTAACTGGGTGACCTTGGCTTTTGGGTCACTGAAGGGGTAGGAGAGGCTGAAAGAAATACCAAATTGAATGTATTTCAAATGCCAGAACCAAAAGAAAAATGAAATGCTCATTAGAAGTATCTCAGTAAGGCACTTCTAATGAGTACCCCAAAATTTTTTTTTTTCTGCACATATGGGGATATTATCTCACAATTATCACTTAACAAGTCCTCTGTGAGAATAAAAAAAAATATCTAAAATTCTGAGATCATGACCTGCATGTTACAGGATGGGGTGTGGATGTGACAGAAAATTCTGCAATGATATGTTGCAACAGCCAAGTATAATTAAAATATCGAAAGCACTGCAGAAGATCCCAACATAAAAAATGTCTTTTCAAGTGATGTAAAACATAAAGAAATTTGTTAAGTTTTTATCGCATCTGTGTATTAAAATGTGACTGTTACATTTTCAGCAGTGATTTACTGAGATTTATCAGTGAATTATAATGTATAATTCACCAAGTGAATTATTTCATTTCGAACATTTTGACCTCATAATTGCTAGGCGACGTTGCTGATGTAGTTGGTAACAACAATAACAATAGCTGAAGTTTCGCGGAAAATTTGATAAAATCATGGAAATCAGACTGCAATTTTCATGTCCAGTTGGCGTTTTTGAGGTAAGACCTGCAACACAAATATAAAGCATGATTTTCCTGATAATCCAGTTCAAGTGACATTTTTGTGTCTGTATTTCAAGCACAGGATGATTTTTGCATTAAAGTGAAAACAAGATGGCGACTGATTTTCAAACTAATCCTCTTGAAATTTTATGCACTGACTGGAACTATTTTGGTAGGAAATCATAACGGCTGAATGTAAAAATTCAAAGATAAAACATGGATGAAAATGTAATAAACAGTTTATTTGGTTGTTTTGATCGATTATATAAAGAAATAATTCACTCGTGTTCTATGGTTTGCTTGTAAAAAACTTGTTCGCTTCCCTCTCGTTTTTTACGCTCAAGCCTTAGAACACTAATGAATTATTTCTCCGTAATCAATCAAAACATCCAAATAAACTCTATATAAAAGCACCAGAAAATTGCAAATTGTCATCCTTGTTTAGCTCAGAGAGTTAAAACAATCAATGAAGTGAAACTATATGTAAAGTTTTCCAGTTTGTAGTTTGTTTGTGTTGAGGTTTTACGGCCCAGTCAACCCAATGGGGTCATGTTGAGCGTGGTCAGTTTACCTAGCCACAAGTTTACTAAGCAGGCTTAGTCCTCTAAGCAGTTACCCAGTATTGTGCACATTCCTTCGCCAGAAACTGACAACTGCCCTTCTTGAATCAGCGGGAAGGGAGATCCAGTTTGTAGACTTCATTTGGGATGAACACAAGGTTGGATGCTAGGTTGGACATACAATGAATCAGCCAAACGAATCTTGCATGATTAAGTCACCTATGCTAAAGCAGGTGTGACAAAAAGGCAGTGAACATACCATGTCTGGACTCAGGCCTTTGATCAAGTTATCTACACCTAAAACAGATCAGAACGTAATGATTATTGTACATTGTTGCTAAATTAACAGGTTTCATACTGGGTAAAATTTTCAGCAGACAACATTGTGAAATATTTCCTTAGTTTTCCCAGAAAATAAGGGTTGACATTTCATGCAAATTGTCTCATAAATGTCACATGCAATTTTCTAAAAAAAAATTAAGAAAAATATTATCATTTTGTTGTCTGATGAATTAGTCCAGAGGGTCATAAAGGTTAAAATTGTATGTGTGTGTGGTTTGTGTTTGTGTTGAGGTTTTACAGCCCAGTCAACCCAATGGGGTCATGTCGAGCGCGGTCAGTTTACCTAACCACACGTTTACTGGGCAGGCTTAGTCCTCTAAGCAGTTAACCAGTATTGTGCACATTCTTTCACCAGAAACTGACAACTGCCCTTCTTGAATCAGCGGAAGGGAGAGAATGACTGTAGAAAATATTTCATGATCAATCTCCACGAAAGAATGTTGCCGACCTCAGCGGGGGTTGAACCAGCGATCTCCTGGTATTGTGAATGTGTGTGTGAGAGTATGTGCGTGTGTAGGGGGGGGGTTAGGGGGGGGGTGGATGGAGTAAGGTTGTGTTGGAGTTAAGCATTCTTGTAGAATCTGACAACTGTCCTTCTTGAATCAGCAGAAGAGTGAAAATGACTGTAGAAAATATTTCATGATCAAACTCCACGAAAGAATGTTACCGGACCCATATGGGATCCAATCCTCAACCTCCTGATCACCAGACGGACATGCATCCGACTGAGCCACCAATGTGTGTGTTTGTGTGTGTGTGTGTGTTTTCTTTTTGTTCTCCTTTAAATCTTTAATACACTTCTGCTATTCTGCTAAGAGATACTGCATAATACATATATATTGTAATTTTAGCACAGTACATGGTTGTTGTTTTTGTTTTATTTTTTTTTTTCACAAAAAAGATAACCTTACATGGTTTTAAGCCCTATTTTCAAAGAAAAACCTGTAAAAACTGTTTTTAATTTAATACACCCTAAATATTTGGACAGATTAATTGTCATCAGGTAGTCAGATGGAATTGTTCACATTTCAGGATAAGTATGAATTATTTAAGCGCTCTACTGCCTAAATACAGTTGACTCTCATTATCTCGACCATGCTTATCTGGAATAACCACTTATCTCGAAGGGAAAATCTGGTCCCAGCTTAAACATGAAAATCTAACAACAGGTAACAAAATATTGTGGAAAAGACGAGAAACTGCCCCTAAGGAGCAATTTCACCTCTTTTCCACAATATTTTCAATATATCTCTATCTTCAAGAGTCAAATTACATCTACATATGTTAAATGTGATTGATTTATTTTTTCCAAAATTCTGCAAATCTGATATGTTGAGATATGGATATCTCGAAGTATTTCAGAGCGTCCCTTGGAATTTGAGACAGAGAGTTGACTGTAGCTAAGACATTACTACAATGTAATTATCTACAAAAGGAGAAAGTGAATGGATACACCTGAAAGCTTTTGCCATCAGTTTACTTAGAAAGACAACTTTTGCTGAAGTTGCTTCAAAAGCAGTTGAAATGTTTCATAAATGGGGATATATATAACGGAAAGAATTAGCTGATTCTTGAAAGAACTTGCTCCAACAGGAAGCAAATTCTTTCCTTTAAGCATGTTAAGAGTACTCCAAATGAAGGATTAATTTCCACATCAGCTTGTACATGTTCATCTGTGAATGGTAGGGCATTAGCTGACTGAGTTCTTGTTTAAGAACACATCATCCTTGTGGTTCTTTTTGTGTTGTCTCCCAAAGAAAGGGAGGTGAAAAGGGCAAGTAGAACCAGTAGTGGTGGTGAAACTGTGGATGAAGGGGAAAGCAAATGAAACGACTGCAGAAACAGAAGAATTACTGAGATTCCCCACTGCCCCCACCTGCTGCAGTTCCCACCAGTCCACCCTACCAACCACAAATGGTGCCACATAGACAATATCAGGGAGCTAATGTGATGTTAAAATTTCTATCTTGAACTATAGCAAATATTTTGATACTTTTTGCTGACTGCAAAAGCCACTCAAATTTTGGCAGCAAAAAATATCAATGTTTTTGAAAATACCTTAGCTATAACAGTTAACCAGCTGGTCATTAATGAGATTGTTAAGCTAATGATGCTTTGAACAACATTTAAACAGACACTAAATTTGATCAGATTGCAGGCTGCTTGTACAAATGTGACATTTTATAAATTCTTATCGGTTCTGTGCCTTGGTTAAGTTGGTCATTTTCATGTAAGGGCTTGGAATTACAATGGATATAAAAAGTCTACAGTTAAGCTCTGCTGAGAATAAAATTGATACAGTGTAATATATGAACAGAAAGACTTTGGCTAGTATGGTTACAAGGAGAGTCTGGCCAAGATAACTCTATAGAATAGCTGCTTTTTTTTTTTTTTTCAACCAAAAGGTGCTGAATTTTATTCTTTCTTATTTCTCTTAGAAATGCTTCTTGGCACTTCTAATGAGTAAATTGTACCCACAACATATGTTCATAGCACTAGTTAAGGCACTTTTTTCAATCCAAAAGTATTGATATTTTTCTTATTTCTCCACAAAAACATATGTGGGTACTCATTAGAAGTGCCTCACTGAGGTGCTTCTAATGAGTACCCACAACATATGTTTTTGTGGAGAAATAAGAAAAATATTTACCGGATACCCTCCCTTATCTAGACCTATGAGTGTTCGTGGAAAAATAAGAACAGTATTCATCTGGATACTCATTCTTTCTAGAACTATGCAAAGTCTTTGCTCTTTGCCTTGTAGATATAATACTGGGACCTTGTACAGTAAATGTCCTAAAATTTCAAACACTTTATTCCACAATTTTTGGCTTAAGGTTTGCTTTTTATACAATTGTACCTTAAAATACTTAGTAAGTTAACTAGTAGAATGGCAAACAGTGTAGGCCCTGATCAGACTGCTCCTTCTGGGTCTGCATTGTTTACACATGCCATTTTGTCAGAAACTTTGGTATACAAAACTTTAAGACATTTACAGTGAACCCTCATTACAAAGACAGCATTATAATGAATGTTGTAAAGAAACCTTAATGGACAGAATGATATGTAAGAAAGAGTTTGCTTTATTCAAATTTCTTCATAGAACATATGTTTTAGTGAGGCAATTCTAACAAATATCCAAAATATATGTTTCTTGAAGTTTTATTGCAATTCTTGGATAATTTCTCATTAACTGTCACCTCTTGAGCAAAGGTTTCGTGACAGTCAAATTGTCGTAACGAATTTTGTCGTTGAGTGTCGGTATAAAGAGGGTTGACTGTACCATAAATGTACTAGATGTACTAGATATGGATCGCATGCAAGGGGTGATCCACGTACCTGCCCAAGTAGATGCAGCCCACTTCAATTTCTTTGCAGAGTGAATGACATCCAATATAACAGGAGAGTCAGCTAGAAGTACCTCTGCTGTGTCCTCTATGTATGTTTTATCTTTTGGACTGAGGCCTGCAAAATCATTGTACGGCCAGATAAGTGGTCTTATATCATATGTAGACATCGAAGGTTTAGACTTAATATTAACACAGCTCCAGATAAGAGGGGGTATCCACATAATACTTTTCTTTCTCCATGAAAACATATGTTGTAGCACCTCAATGAGGTGCTTCTAATGAGTACCCACAACATATGTTTCTGTGGAGAAATATGGTATTTCACCTAATTACCACACATACATGTATTCCTATACGCACACAGTCAAGCAATTCCCTAGTCTTCAGATTACAGCCAGTGTACCTTTTGTCTACTTCTTTATAAAGGCATATTTTGTGGGTACTCATTTGAATTGCATTATCATAGCAATTCAAATGAGTACCCACAAGGTTTGCTAAAAATTATAAAGAAAATCAGAAAAAAAAACACACACACAAAAACATCACATTTATAAGCATCATTTGATAAGTACTTTGCTGACTTTTCTTTTTAAAATGTACCCTTAGTATAGGTAGGTACATATTATACCAAACTTTTTCCAAGTATTTTTGAAAAAAAAAACCTAAGTGCACAGAGCAGAGATTAGGTCAAATATGGTAAGAAAAATATCAATACTTTTCTGTTGAAAAAGTGCCTTATCTGGAGCTATGTACATGTACTGACTGTTAATTAACCCTTGTCCTGCTGAATAAATTAAGATGCCACACCCACTTCTAATTTTCAGCCAATCAGGTAACTTGATCCAGGTTGTTGTTATAAATTTGCATACTTGATGGCAAACAGTGCAGATCCAGATCAGCTGGCTTCTTCAGAAGCCAACTGATCTGGATCTACACTGTTTGCAAAACAGGATATATCCGGGTTCAGCAGGACAAGGGTTAAAATGCCAAACACATCTGCAGCAGCAGATATTTTGATTCTTTTCTTGCATTTTTCAGAGAAAATAAGGCTCGACATTTAATGTAAATTCTCTGAGCACAAGTGAGCAGACTACTCATATGAAATGCGAAATCATATTCTCTGAAAAACTTATCATAAAAAAAAAAAAAAATAGGATGTTGTCTGCTAGAATTTTATTGCATTGTTGTTTAATGATCATGAACCTTTGTGGGTCACTTTTTGTCATCTCCCAGAGAAAGGGAAAAAGATGGACAGAAGACATAGTATTTGTTTGTTTGTGTTGAGGTTTTACGCCCCAGTCAGCCCAATGGGGTCATGTCAAGTGCAGTCAGTTAACTCAGTTTACCTAACCGTACTTTTACCGGGCAAGCTTAGTCCTCTAAGTATTTCACCAGTATTGTGCAGAAGACATAGTAGAGAGATGAAAGAGAAAGACAGAGAAGACAAAAGGAAAAGCGAAATACAGCAGAGAAACAGAAGAAATAAAAACATATCCCCTTCTCCGGCTTGCTGCAAACACAGCAGGTTCTTATCCCACCACAGCCACCACAAATTTTGATTATCGCTTTAAGGGTTAAAGCATCTAAGCATCTGTACTGTCTGATAGGGGCCTATGCAAATATGAGACCTTAGGGGTTAATTACAACAGCAACAGATAACATTTAATTATTAAATTGTCTACTTAGAAGAACTTATCTTGTCTGTTTCTACATTTACAAGTAGACAACCGACATGAAATGTCAAATCTTATGTTCTCTGAAATAAAAATATAAAATAACAAAAAGAATTATGCAAAAAACTGTGTTCCACCTGCCAGTGACTGTCAGTACTAGTAAAAAAACTGTTAGAATGACTGTCATGTAAGCTACTGTATTTGTGCAGCTTGATCAGGGCCTTGGCTGTCAGCAAACAGAACCTTTGGATACTATAGACTATTTCAATGGAGAGCAAATACCCAGATGAGACTTTGCGCATGTCAGGATGATGTGAATCCACACAATTTTTGCATGTTGGATGGTGCATTTTTTCACATGATGTGGCCCAGATGGCCTGGGAAAAAAGAATACCTCAGGGTATCAGTGTAGGACAGGTATCTGGTATATTGAAAATCATGCCATGCCCTACTTTGTCTCAGTCCAGATACAGGATTTATCTAAATCAAGTGGGCTTGTGCAAATGTTTATTAAAGCAAGGAACAGGAGCCTGCTCTTGATTGACTTCCAGTGTAGGCTAAGACCAAATAAAAAAATATGTGTGTTTAGGGTAACATATAAGAAAAAAGTAGGTAGGGTAGATAGGAATCTTTTTTTTTTTTTTTTTACATTTTTTATTTAGAATTATACCATAATTACCAAATATATTTGGACTTCACACATAATTCACAAAATTTGACCAAATCTGACTATACTAGGTTGTGTCTAAAAGTACTGTCAAAATGGCAAACAGTGTAGACTCTGATCAAACTGCTCTCATAGGAGCAGTTTAATCTGGGTCTATACTGTCTGCTCAGACCTTCTTGTCTAAATATTTAGCAAAATATTTTCTTTTTTTTTGAGAAAACATGAAAACAATTTCTAGGTTTCACCAGGAAAAGCAGGTAGGGTAGAGTTACCCTGAACACACATATTTCTTTTATTTGGCCTAATCTACAGTCCATCCAGCAGCTTGCTAACACGACTTCTGTTTTACAATCAATGCCTACAAGTCCAGCAGCTGACAGTCTGTGCTTTGATTCCTCTGTTGAAAATCTGCTTAGTTCATATGTCAGTTGTTTCATATATTTGTTTTGTCATTGTCATAGGTCTAGATAAGGAAGGGTATACGGTAAATATTTTTCTTATTTCTCCACAAAAACATATGTTGTGGGTACTCATTAGAAGTGCCTCGCTGAGGCACTTCTAATGAGTACCCACAACATATGTTTTGTGGAGAAATAAGAAAAATATTGATACTTTTGGATTGAAAAAAGCACCTTAACTAGTGCTATGATTGTTCCTCATCTCTCCTTCTTTTAGTGCCTTGTGAAGGCTGTGGAAATACAATGTAAGTTGTAATATTGAATATCAAGGATCTTTGCAGCTTTAATGAAACATCTCTGAAACAGACAGACATGACAAACAAGACAGACAGTCATCAATGATGAAGATTCGGTGTTTAACATCCCTTTCAACATTATTTTAGTCATACTGAGATTATGGAAGGGTGATAATGATGTGCAATGGAACACTGTATGGTCAGGTATTCACAGGACCAAATTACAAGGACCACTGGACCTTGGACCGATCTGAGTAATTATCAGCTGGACCAAAATGGGTGTATTCCTTGAACCAATCCAGCTGGACCAGGTAATAAATATCTGTTGATAGATAGATACATGTAGCTAGATAGATAGACACAGCTAGATAGATGATGCCCTCCCAGGGGTTCTGGGAAACAGGGGAATAATGTCATTCATTTCAGGGAAAATTAAGGGAACAAATGAACATCAGGGAAAATGAAGGGAACAAATGAACAAAGGTAATTTTGGGGAGCAGGGAACATTGATAATTAAGATTTTGATTCTGGGGAACAAAGGAAAATTAAAAAAAAATATTTCAGGAAATCAAGGGAACGGGTCCTCCCCCCCCTCCCCCCCCTCCAGATAGATAGATAGATAGATAGACAGACAGATAGATAGAACTTTCTACAAATGATGTATTTGTGGACTGAAGTGACAATTTTAATTCCAATGGATTTAGATCATTTTTTACGGTTCTGGTAAATTTTATGCAAGACAAAATGAGTCCAAATACCACTTCAATCCGATTAGTAAGTTTATATACCTTTGATGTCATTTAGTTCTACATTCACAACCTGTGCAGGACTGATTAGTTTCTGTAAATCGACAGATAAGCCTTTTGTTACGCTTGCAACTATTACCCTCGTCATTTTTACAACAGAGCTCATATTTTACCTTAACACCGGTAAGTGGAAAGTTGCGTCCCCTGAGACGGAAGTAACTGGAAGAAAACGGACTTCAACCTTTGTGGTTGACGCGGAAAAACACAAATATTTAGTGTAGAGGAACATGACAGCGTCACTTGTGTCAGCAGTTAAACGTTTCCGTGACCATTCTAAACGTCTGCAAACAATTTTGGAGGAAACCAAGCGTTGTTTTGATGACATTAATGAAAGAGCGACGAGCGAAAATGGTATGATAATGAAACTAATATAAAATAATAAAGAAATGAATCGTAACCTGGTAATTGTTCATTATACACCCAGTATGTTTGGTGCATTAAGAACAAGGACATACTTTGGCTTTATCCAATTCTTCTCAGTTCACAGAATAAGTCGCTGGAAATAATCAGGGTCAGTATATGTAAACACTTTCTTCCTCTACACTCTCCCAAGGAAGACCCAATACATCTAACAGGAAGACCATAAAAAGACTAGAGGAATAGGAAAAGGACTGGCAGATGTCCTTCAACTCCACCATGTGTGAGGTCATTAGGATCTGCAGGAGGAGACACCACCAAACAGACTCCAACTACATAACTGGCCTCCAGCTTGCCACAGTTGTCTGAAAAGTACATTGGCATCACACTAACACTCACTCTCGTGGAATGCACATGTAGACCAGGTCACCAACAAGGCCAACAACACCCTGGCATTTTTATGAAGGAATCTGTCTAGCTGCCCTAGCCATATCAAAGCACAGAACCACCAGAGTGTTATCGGACCAATCCTTGACTATGCAGCAACAGCCTGGGTTTCCTCTACCCAAACCAACATCAACAAGTTGGAAGCCATCCAGCGCCACGCTGCTAGATACATGACAGGGATTTACCAAACAACAACTAGTAATGATTGCCAGCCTTGGATGGGAAACCCTGCAACAAAGACGCACACAGGCAAAACTAGTCATAATATTTAGGATGATTGAGAAACAGTGAACCCCAGATATAAAGCTCTGAAACTAAAGTAGTTACCTTTGAAATAAATTTTTTTGTGATATCATTTTCTACTAGAAAGATAATAGAGATCATATGTATTATATATACATGCAAATTGAAAGAATGGACAGTTTTGGGATGTAAAGTGGCAAATAAGTGATTTTTATTAGTTTAAAATGCTTGACAGCAATTATATTTTCTTCTTTTATACTCCAAAGCCAGATCATATGGCCTCAATGCCAGAAAACCCGCCTTTGGACATGTGCACCCAACGAAGATTCTGATCAGCCAGCACATTTACAGCTTCTCTGGGAACATTTTGGATAGCCAAGAATGCGTTTTTTTTTATGCAGTCAGTGAAGATTGATCAGACGGTGTGGATGTGCAGGCTGATCTAAATGTTTGCTGGGCACGTCTCAAGGGGCATTTTCTGATGTTGCAGCTTGTATGTTTTTGCAGAAAAATAAGAAAATTATTTATCTGGATGCCCCTCTTAGATAGAGCTTTGATCATCATGAAAACATGCCTATATAATTTTGACCTCTTTAAATCCCACTTTAATATTGTAAAACTGGGGTTTACAGGGGTATACATTATTTTTCTTATTTCTGCTCAAAAACATAGATTGTGTGTACATATAAGAACCACCTCATTGAGGCAGTTCTAACTGGTACCCACAATCTATATTTTGAGCAGAAATACGAAGAACATTAGGATTTTTTATCTGAAAATATTTGAATAGACGTGTTTTCGTAATGTTGAAATCTCATTAATGCAGTTCCATTGAGTACCTCAGTATTTTTTTTTGTGTTTTTTTTTTTTTTTTTTTTTATCTGGATACCTCAGGTTATCAGTGAAAAAAATATAAGTGAATATACCCAGACAATGCCAAAGTCACAAAACACAGCCCTCCGGAGGCACCAAAAGAAGGAGAGATGAATATCAAATAAGTACAATACATACGCCACATATGAAACCACAGACACACAAATAAAGGAGAACTACAATAGATGGACTGCTTTTCAAGAGTCTTGTTTAAGACTAAAACTACCAGTATAAAGAAATCTGAAATGTCTGATGCATGAATACTATATGAGTCACAGTGTGAGAAAACATTCCTTCTGATAGGTGTTCGTAACAAAGACTCTAATCAGCTTAGTCTGATCAGACAAAGCTCTTGTGATCAGACAAAGCTCTTTCCAAGACGCTTTTTCACCAAAAAGTATCTACATTTTTCTTATTTCTTGACGAAAACATGTTGTGGGTACTCATTAGAAGCACCTCACTGAGGCGCTTCTAATGAGTACCCAAAACATATGTTTTTGTCGAGAAAAAAGAAAAATATTTACCTGATACCAACTCTTATTTAGACCTTTGATCAGAGTCTTCATTTTCCGCATGAAGAAAGTTTGCATCCTTTGTACCCAATCTACCCATTTGGGATTCTGATCACTGTATGAATAAGCAGGCTGATCTGAATCTTTGCTGGGTGTACATGTCCGAAGGTACGTTTTCTGAAGTTGCACTTCATATTTTTATTGTTAGAGCCATGATTGTGTCATTGTTTTCTTTAATTTTACAGGTCAGCAGGTGTTTTCTGTGGAACTGTTACGAGAAGAGGAGTCCGAGGTCCTCTGTACGTCTCAAAAACAGCCTGGTATTGTTATTCTCGGACAGAATGCTTACTGCAAGTCAAAAGTTGTGAATGAAGTTTTTAACCGAACCATATTTCCAACTTTTGACAGTTCAGATGATAAATCTAAATATAGAATGGTTCGGTTCAAACATGGTGAGAACTTGAGTGTAAGTTTAGCTTTGCCAGGAGATTATGCCCTCGTGGAAAACTTGGAAGCTTACAATGGTCCATGGAATACAGTTCCCCGAAAGGATTTAGAGGTGGATGTTGATGAGACATGTGATTCAGCTCATGGTGCAGCAGTATTAGAAGTGTCTGTTAATCATCAGTTGCTCAGATTTGGATGTGCTGTCATTGTTTCCGAGTGTAATAGCGCAGACTCAGTAAACATTGCCAGATGTGTAGAAAACATATCACCAGTTTTAGTATATGCATTCCAGACGGATTCCCTTTCAACAAAGGTATGTTATCATAAAGGAATATCATCTTTACCCTTTATTCAGAATCCAGCCAGGAGCTGTCATATTGGGTTTGGGGATATTATTGGGACCTAAGGGAGAGGTTTGGGTTTAATAATAATTCTACCATATTTACCCAAAGTATTGGAACAAAAAGTTTACACTGTTGCCACTCATCCAGCAGTTTTCAGACACACCTGGTCATGTAATGGACATGTTCAAATTAGAACAATTATAGTAAGGAGTAAAAGTGTCCCAGTATCTAGGCTAAATATGGTAACTTCCCATAGTGCTTGCACTAGCCTTCAAAACAGGAAGTTCCAGGATTTCCTGGGCCCAGTTGTTCAAAGCTAACGATGTCGTTAGTTAACGATACGTTAAAATTTACATCAAGTGATACGCAAATATGCTGAAATTTTTTGCTGAAAAAATGTGAGTAGCTTTTGCAGTGCAAAAGCTACTCACATTTTTTCAGCAAAAAATATCAGAATATTGTATATTGAATCCGCTAAAACAGTTAACGAAATGACTCTTAACGAGCTCGTTAAGCTAACGACGCTTTGAACAACTGGGCCCTGGCATTTTAATTTGGAAATCCACCGGAATGTAAAATTTCATATTTAGCCATAATTTTTATAAATACATGTACATGTGTGTGAATTTCTTTTTTTTTTTACATTCTAAAAATAACGTAACTACTAAATAAAACAGGAGTTCAGACTAAATCTGCTGTATAAATGGTAGTATACAATGAACATGTTTAAAAACTTGGAGGTCCTGACTTCTAAGCATCAATACTTGGAAGTCCCACAGCTCTTTTTGGGAGGCTGTGACTCCAGGACTTCCTGTAATGCAAGAACTGTTCCCAATATATGTACATATTTTTGTATCAAAACTTCTGCCAGTTCAAAATAACCAGAAGACTGTTGTTAAAAGGAGGACTGTGTCTTCATAGTCACCTTATAGAAATGCCTGAGCAAATGGAGCACTGGTTCACACAAAGTTGTAGGATACATGTAGTTCTATGTATAACACACTTGGTTGGGGTTTGTGGAATGGTATCAGGTTGTAAGTGAATAGCATAAAACAAGTCTAAAATATATTGCTCTGGGGGAGGGGGTGTGGTGGGGGGGGGGGGGGTGGGGTAGGGGGGTGAGGGTGTAGAAGAGGGGGGCAAATTCTTTCATTTTAGAGTAGACCCATTTTCAGAAGTGGATAACATCAATGCGAATAGAGTAACTTCCCTTGAAAGTGTATCAGTTTATCTTAATTATACATTATCTTGCAGGAAATTCAAGAACTTGAAGAACTGAAACAATTAACTCACTTCCAGCCAGTATGTTTTGTGAAAGTACCAATACCGGGGCCACCAGAGACACAGGTTCAGGTGGTTGGAGGTGGGCCATTCCATTGTTCTCCTGTCTCCACACCAAAGTCACCTGTTTTAGAAAACAGTGTGGAACATTTTGACTACATGGTGCGCAGCAGTAGTCCTAACACTGTTAATGTGGATATTAAACCACCCAGGGTGGATACTGTATGGAGTGATTCTAAAAACTGTGGTGATCAACATACAGTGACTCACAGACGAAATTCACAATCAGACGACACTTCCAACGTGGGACCTGCCTCACCTTCACATAGACTAGGTCGAGTTTTTGTGTCCTCCATACCACCGGTAGACTGTACAATGGTTTTCAAACAGCTATGTGGTATAGGGTACTTAACAGACACTCCTGGAGTAAGAAATATTTCTCATGATATAGTTGGAGATTATTTTGAAGTTGATAGTGTGCTAGTGTCAAATTTTGAACATTTTTTGTCATCTTTTACAACATTCTTGGAGCAAACCCTTCAGCGATATCTTGTTAACTCAGCAACAGTGTTAAATAATACTCACATAAGGTGTCTCAACACGTTTATTATCTCAGCTTTTGACATGGCAAGAGACATGTTAGTTACACCAAAGAAACTGGAGTTTGCACGTGAACGAGAAGAGGAACTGTATAAGTCGTTGTTGCAAATAGCGGTAGACAAGGGTGATGAGATTAAGGACATGATTGCACAGACAATCTCTGCCAACTGGGAAAAACTGGTGGATAAAGCATATGAATATGATTTCATAGGTAAGTTAAAATTGGAACTGAACTTCAAGCCTTACCACCATCTAATCTGCCTGTGCAAGTAAAAATTCAGCCTTACAATTTTGATGGAAAACTGGTTAGCTGGTATCTAGATAAATAGTTTTCTTATTAAGCTATACAGGCCATATGATCCATGATCTAGATAAGGGAGGGTATCCAATAAATATTTTTCTTATTTCTCCACGAAAACATATGCTGTAGGTACACATTAGAAGCGCCTCAGCGAGGCACTTCTAATGAGTACAGAGAATTAACCCTTGTCATGCTGAATAAATTAAGATGCCATGCCCACTTCTAATTTTCAGCCAATCATATTACTTGATCCAGATTGTTGTTATAAATTCACATACTTAATGGCAAACAGTGCAGATCAGTTGGCTTCTTCAGATCTGGATCTATACTGTTTGCTAAGACAAGGCATGTCTTGTTCAGCAAGAGAAGGGTTAAAAAAATATTTCCCTGATATTCACTCTAATCTTGAGCATAGCTCTAGGTAAAAAGAGTATCAAGATCAGTAATTTTCTTATTCTTCTATAAAAAATACTTATTGGAATTAGCTCACTGAGGCAGTAACAAGAAGTTCGCATTACTAAAAGGTCAATATGTAACAAATTATCACCTGACCTTGAGCTGTTAGAAACATCATGAAACAAAAAAAAAAGAAAAAGAAAAACACAAAAAACAAACAAACAACAAAACACACACACACACACACACACACACACACACACACACACACACACACACACACACACACACACACACACACACACACACACACACACAAAAAAACCCCCAAAAAACAAAAAGAAACAGATGCGATTTGGTACAAAAATTGACATCTAAATTTTCATTTTATGAATACATGTATATTGAGCAGGTATTAATAGCTTCAGATAAGGCATATTCTTTTTTCAACCAAAAAGTGTTGATATTTTTTTATTTCTCTAGATATGGAAACATATATATTATGGGTATTCATTAGAAGCACCTCAGTGAGGCACTTCTAATGAGTACCCACAAATATGTTTTTGTGGAGAAATAAGAAAATTATATACCAGGGCCCAGTTGTTCAAAACATCGTTAGCTTAACAAGCTCGTTAGTGGTCAAAATCTTAAATGTTCTAGTAATCACAATATCTAATTCACAGGTATTTATGCTGAAAAAAATGTGAGTAGCTTTTGCAAATGCAAAAGCTACTCACATTTTTTCAGCAAAAATATTAGCGTATATGCCATATTTAATGATCAAAGTTTTAACGATACGTTAACTAACAACATCGTTAGTTTTGAACAACTGGGCCCAGGATACTCCTTTTATCTGGAGCTATGGTAAATTATTATTACATATTCTCTTTCTAAAATTTCTGATCTAGTAATTGCATGTGACAAACATGTGACTAGACAGCATGATATTACACAGATATTAATGTTTTAATCATGAAATGGATTACATTATCTTACATGTGATAGGAAGAAGAAATTATTTAATAGAATATCAGTACAGTTATACTGAATGTAGTATTTATAATTGTATGTCACCAATTTGGGACATATTGCATTTGCTGCATGTTCATTATTTCATTCGCCCCACTTTATCTTGTGTACAGTAAATGTCCTCAAATTTTCAAACACTTTACTCCATACTTATTTGGCCTAAATTTTCCTTTTTATACTTGTTTCTTAAAATACTTAGTGGAGTGGCAAACGGTGTAGACCCTGATCAGACTGCTTCTTCAGGAGCAGTCTGATCTGGGTCTGCACTGTTTGCAAATGCCATTTTGTTGGGAACTTTGATGTACGAAAGTTTAGGACTTTTACCGTACATTTGTATCTCAAGAAGAAAGTTCTCAAAAGCTAGGGCTTTGATATGTGGCAAACTTATTAGGGCTGAAGAGTAAATCAGCTGATTAACTTTTTAGTCGGGATACCAGTAAAATGGTAATGGGCAAACAGTGCAGACCCAGATCAGACGCCACAGAATGTGGCATCTGATCAGGGTCTCCACTGTTTGCAAATAGTTTAGTCATTTTTCTCTAGGAATATCTAAATTTCATAGCCTGACATACAATGTACATTTGTACCTAAAATTGAAATTGGACTCTTCCAATATATAGTGTAGGGGAATCTATTCAGTATAAAATGGGTTAAAGTTATCATAATATTCAGAGAGACAGGCTTGAGTAAATGATGTAGATGCATACCCAGTGCTGCACAATGAAGGCTCTTATCAGGATCAGCACTGTTTGCCATTCATCCAACAGTTCTTAGTCTCAAAAGATAGTAAAATGGAACTGTTCAGATTACATAGCTCCAGATAGGATGCTTTTTTTTTCAGCCAAAAGCAGTGATATTTTTCTTATTTCTCCTCAAAAACATGGCGTGGGTACCCATTAGAAGTGCCTTACTTAGGCACTAGTGTTGGGAATCGGAGAGGAAAATCACAATGGATTATTGGGAAAGTTAAACCAATTGATTGACAGTTATACAATCAGATATCCCATAACTGGCATCAAATAATACGTCATTATAGCATATGCCCTTTATGTTTCTATATTACTAAAAATACAAAAGCATATAATAGCATACTAGGGTGATTTAAGATATACCAGGTAGGTTGTTTCAAGACAAAGTAGATTTTGTTTCTATTCAATGAGACTTTCATAATACTCTTAATTTGTAATCTCATTATGTGACCTTTGGTCCATGTTTCTAAAAATAGAATGACACAAAATGACACACAAATAATCGATAGTGAAAAAAAATTATGAGTAGTTGCTGATAGTGAGCTCATCCAATTAGTTTTCGATTATTTCGATTAATCGGCACAACACTATTAGGCACTTTTAACATATTCCCATTACATATGTTTGTTGTTGTTTTTTTTGTTTTGTTTTATTTTTGGAGAAATAAGAATAATAATTTCTAGATACTCGTCTTATCTGGAGCTTTGTTTTAGGCTCATGGCCCATTTGTTCAAAACTGAACAAAGTTGTTAGCTAAGGTGATGTTGAAATTTCCATCTTGAAATATGACAAATACATTGATACATTACAAAAGCTACTCATTTTTTTTCAAATTTGCAGCAAAAATATCAATGTATTTGAAAACATCTTAGCTACAACAGTTAACAAGTTTGTTATTAATGAGCTCGTTAAACTAACAATGCTTTGAACAACTAGGTCCAGTATGGGTAAGTACAGTACCCTATACATGTATAATCTAGATAAACTCCAGTTTAATCCTTAAAATGCTAAGCAAAATTGCAGCAGGCAACATTCTAATTTTTTCTTTATCATTTTCCAGAGAAAATAAAACTTGGCATTTCATGTGAATCATCTGCTAGGAAGATGATTCACATGAAATGTAAAGCCTAATTTTCTCTGAAAAATACAAAAAAGAAAATCAAATTGTTGTCTGCTGTAGTCGTGAGTAACACTTTAAGGGTTAAGAGATGTCAAATGGCCTGAACTTAGTGATAGTGTATATTGCCCTGGTCTAAAATTATTTTAGACTGTTTGTTCATACATGTACATGTACATGCAAACGAAAGGTGGTAAGAAAACATCCAAACTTTTCATGCTCCTGTTTTTTCCATGTGCAGTTACCTACATATATTATACATGAGCAAAAACTATATTTTATCCCCTGTAAATCTGTCATTTTATTTTAAATAAGAATGTGTATGCAAAAAGTTTTGAGCTTTTACACAAGGTAGCAAATGGTGATAATTTAGGGATTTTTTTTTTAGATCTTCCATAGGTCTAGATAAGAGTGGGTATCTGATTAATATTTTTCTTATTTCTCCATGAAAACATACATTGTGGGTACTCATTAGAAGTGCCTCAGTGAGGCGCTTCTAATGAGTACCACAACATGTTGTCGTGGAGAAATAAGAAAAATATGATTATTTTTAGATTGAAAAAAGCGCCTTAACTAGAGCTATGATCTTCTATACAGTAATTGTATGTTGTTTGTACTCATTAGAATTGCCTTGACCTCACGCATGATGATGCAATTCTAAAGAGTACACACAACATACAATTTCATGATAAAATCAGAACATTAACCTAAATATTTGTTTTCTGGACCTATCGGAAGAATTTCCAAGGGACTCAAAAACGAGTTCGAATGATCCATGGTAAAGGAGCCATCCAATGCATCAGTGTTCGAGCTATTGCGGTTTTACTGTATCAGGATACTCTTCATGTCTGGAACAGTGCTTGATCACACTGCAGAAATGCACATGCTGGTCTGGGTCTTTAAGCTTGAAGACAGTTTTCCTTTGTTTAGCTTAGCTACATTCAGTCATTCCATTAGTTAAAAGTTGAAAAGTGAGATTATAATCATGAATTTATCACCTCAGCTTGTCCTTGGTCATAAGTGCATTGTACTTACAATAGTCTAAGATAAAGATGGTATTGAGATAAATACTTTTCTAATGACTTCACAACATCTTACATTCAGAGCTCCGGATAAGAAAGGATTTCAGGTTAATATTTTTCTTATTTCTACACAAAAACATACATGTATGTTGTGGGACATCATTAGAAACACCTCACCAATGTGCTTCTATTGAGTACCCACAACATATGTTTTCTTGTGGAAATAAGAAAAAATATCCATACACTTTGGTTTGAAAAAAGTACCTTATCTGGAGCTATGTTAATTGTAAGGTCATATTAGAATTGTCTCATGGAGATGGTATTGATGAGATGGCAAGATATACCATATTTAACCCAACTATTCAGACAGGCATCTTATATCCTTACCATACTCCATACTCTGTAAAATTTGAATTTAAATTGTCATCAGAGGTAGGCTGAGGGGTGGTGATGGGGATGGGGATATTTTTTTTGTTGGAAAATTTCTCTTATCTAGGTTTTCGCTAAAGAATATTCTATCTGACATACTATATTTATCCAAAATATTGGGACACCTAACCATACTTATCCTAAATTTTGAAAAAGTCCATGTGACTAGCTGTAGATGTATTTAGAAATTGCTGGATGTGTGGCAGACAGTTGAGGTCCCAGACAGAGGTAACAGTCTCCAGATCTGATATGTGTTTACACTATTTGCTCTGACATATCTGTATCAATATTTAGAGTAAACTTGGTAGCTCTGGCACTATATTTAGCCAGTGTTGTTAATGTTTTTTCTTATTTCTCCATGAAAACCCATAGCAACAGATACATGTAAGGCGCTCTTTTCATCTGAAAAATGCTGATATCTTTCTTATTTCTCAACAAAAACATATGTTGTGGGTACTCATTAGAAGTGCCTCGGTGAGGCACTTCTAATGAGTACCCACAACATATGTTTTCGTCAAGAAATAAGAAAAATATTATGTGGATACCCCCTCTTATCTGTAGCTATGAAACCTGTGTTGTAGATACTCATTAGAAACACCTCACCTAGGTACGAAGCATGGTTTTGTGGAGAAATAAGTAACTGTTGAGATGGATAGTCTTCCTGTCTAGCCCTATGGTCATGATAGGACTTTATTGGCCGCGTCAAGCAAAAAAGTACTTTCGAAAATACACAGAAAGTACAGATTCAGGTCATCCTGCTCATGTGCAATGTATCAACTCGACCTTTGCTCTCCATTCTTACATTCTGTTAGTGGACAGTGAAGGCCCTGATCAGACAGCGTGACTGCACAGGCTGATCTGGGATTTAGCTGTACACATGAACCCGTAGATATGGTTCTGTTGGGACCACCAATATGGAATGATCTGATGGTGACTCACCACTTATTGCTGATATGACTTCAGCCCACAAAAATAGCTACCAGATTTACAAATATTCAGACACCTTTCCATCACTCCAGAAAAGGTTCTATGGCACTATTTTCAACAGAAAACTAATGATATTTTTCTTATGTCTCCATGAAAACGTGTTTGTGGGTACTCATTAGTGTGCCAGATGTGCTTCTAATGAGTAACCATATGTTTCCCTGGAGAAATAAGAAAAATGTTGATACTGTTTCTTATCTGTATATAACTCCATAATTTATTTGTCCTAAGTTGGCTAATATTTGAATGTCTCAGTTTACTACCTCTAGATGTGTCTAGAACATTGCTAGCTCAGTGGTGAAAAGTGTAGATCCTGATCACAGCATCTGATCAAGGTCTGTTTGCTGAAATCTGACTGTTCGAATACATATACTTAGGGTAAATACTGTAGTCATATTTGTGGACTGAAGTCATGTTAGTAAACGTTCATGGACATGATTTAGCTGAGTTTGAGACTTATTTTCATCGCTGATCCTTGAAATGTAATAGTATATATAAGTATGATCTTATATTTGTAAGTAAGCTTTTTTTCTTCCTGTTTACAGCAGAAATATAGCTGCAAATAAGATGTTTTTTTTTTTGTTTTTTTTTCAACCAAAAAGTGCTGACATTTTTTTAATTTCTCTAAGAAAATACATGTTATGGGTACTCATTAGAAGTGCCTCACTGAGGCACTTCTAATGCATGCCCACATTAGGGCTGGGACGAGTACCGGGGTACTCCACCAGGGTACAAATTTACTACCAGTTACCTGAATGCCTGTTGTGGAAATTCAGGGTGGGAACATTCAATGTGAACACTCTGAAAGGAAGAGTTTGCGAGGTAGTGGAAACACGATCCCGCAGGAAAGTGGATGTCTTCTGTATTCAGGAGACCAGATACCGTGGTGGCAACTACCACACAATCAAGGGCAAGGAAACCAGGTACAAGCTCTATTGGTCAGGAAACAACAAAGGCACTGCTGGTGTAGGAGTGTTTGTGGCGGAAATGTGGATAGAGAAAGTTTTTGAGGTGCAGAGAGTCTCCGACAGAATCATCTGAGTGAAGCTTATCATCGGCCAGTGTGTGTCTTTGTATGCCCTACAAAGTTGTCTAAGTGATGAGGTCAAGGACCTGTTCTTTGATTAGCTATGTGCTGTGACTGCCAGGATCCCAGGATCCGAATTTCTAATCCCATGTGGAGATTTGAAAGGCCATGTAGGCAGAGCAGGCACTGGATACAGGGAAGTGCATGGTGGGATGGGGTATGGCAGGCTGGAACCAGATGTTGAGGGTGAGAGAACCCTAGAGTATGCCCCAGCATTCGACCTGATTCTTGGGAACACATATTTCTAGAAGCGTGACAGCCGTCTCATCATGTACAAGTCGGGAAACGCAGCCACACAGATAGACTTCATCCTTGCGCAAACTTGTCACAGCTGTGAAAGTGATCCCTGGCGAGGAAGTAGTCCTGCAACATCAGCTTCTTTATGCAACATGAGGATTGATGTGCCGTCAAAATCCAAGGGCAAATTCACCCATCTTAAAGTTTGGAAGTTCAGACGAGCAGTCATTTCTAAGAGGTCTTTAACTTGAATGTGAATGTGTCTGCAGGTGTAGCTGATGCTGCCACTGAGGATATCTGGAACAAAATCAAGACTGTCCTGCTCAAGACATTGAGGAGGTGTGTGGCACAACTCGGCCCCATTGTTGGCGTTGTGAAACCTGGTGGTGTAATGAGCATGTAGAGAAGGCCATTGCTGCCAAGCGGAAAGCTTTCAAGGCCATGAAGACTGGTAAAGGCACTAGGGCATCATACAATGCAGTCAAACTCATTGCCAAACATGCAGTGCACCATGCTTGTCAAGAAGCCGACAAGAAGTTCTGATGAGGTAGGTGACAAACCGGTGAAGAATGATGCAGGGGAGATGTCAATGAGCGAAGACTCAAAGCAGAAGGCCTGGTTAGAGCACTACCAAAGGCTTGCCAACATTGAGTTTGACTAGGACCCAGACCACATGTCTGATGAACCACTAGTGGAAGGCCCACCCATCCCAATCACCATTGATATGGCTAAGAAGGCTATCTTTCAGATGAAGGTGGGCAAAGCACCGGGCTCATCAGACATAGTGGTTGATAAAAGCAGCCATTGACATGGGTGCCGGGTCCATGATCCGTGACCTCGCAGCTGCAATCATTCGCGATGGCAAGGTACCCTCTGACTGGGAGTAGCGTTTTATTGTCTGCCTCTGCGAGGGTAAGGGGGATGCATTGAAAAGGGGCAATTACCACGGTCTCAAGCTGACAGAACAGTTATGAAAGTCCTGGAGAGGAGTGTGGATGGCCTCATCAGACAGTTGGTGTCAGTTGAAGATTCCCAGTTTAGCTTTGTCCTAGGCAAATGAACAACAGATGCAGTCTTTGTTGTCAGGCAGCTGCAAGAAGAGTACCTACCGTATTTACCCTAAGTATTCGGACACTTCAACTCCTTACCATATATGTTCTAAAATTTGAACCAGTACAATTCACTACCCGATGTTGTGTCTAAAAATTGCTGAATGAGTGGCAAACAGTGTAGACCCAGATGAGACGCCGTGTTATGCGGCCTCTCATCTGGGTCTATACTGTTTGCTCAGGCCTGTCTGTCCGAATACATATGGTAAATATGGTAGCTGCCAACAAGAGACTCTACATGGCTTATGTAGACCTGGAAATGCCAGCTGCCTGGAAGACGGCCCACTGATGTGGATGTTGCCCCTGTACCTGCACGTTAATAAAAAATCCAGTGATGATGATGATGATGATGATGATGATATAAATAATCAAAGATTTTCAAGCTAATAGAGCAAAGGTCAACAACTGGTTTGTATAATTTGCCATCGCCCTCGATCTTGCCGATCCACCTTCGTAAACTATAAAATGAACATTGTTATATGTTATGATTCTTCCTATGCCTAGGGCCTACATATGCCACTGATAGACAGAGAGACTGACACTACTCACTACTTTTATCAAATGTATTTTTTTTTTCTAACTGTTGGCATGCCTAAAATGCCCTGTGAATGGGTACCAATGGGTAATAGAGCATCAGGTACTCAGATACAAAATATATCTTGTATATCTTATATGGTCCCAGCCCTACCCACAACATATGTTTTTATAGAGAAATAAGTAAAATATTTTGTGGATACCTGCTCTTATCTGTAGCTTTGTTTGTTTGTTTGTTTTGAGGTTTTTACGGCCAAGTCAACCCAATGGGGTCATGTCGAGCGCGGTCAGTTTACCTAACCACACGTTTACTGGGCAGGCTTAGTCGTCTAAGCGGTTAACCAGTATTGTGCACATTCTTTCGCCAGAAACTGACAACTGCCTTCTTGAATCAGCGGAAGGGAGAGAATGACCATAGAAAATATTTCACGATCAATCTCCACGAAAGAATGTTGCCAACCTCGGCGGGGGTTGAACACGTGACCTCCTGGTCTCCAGTGAAAGTCATAGTATGAAATAAAAATACATACTCACCTTACACATGTAACAGCTCGGTGCTCTTAAAGCATTCCTATACTCATTTTGCTCCCAACTTTGAAGAAGTTGGAGAGGCATATTGCTTTGGGTTTGTTTGTTCATTTGTTCACCACACTTTATTTCTTAACTAGATATCTTGCTAACTATTTGAGCTAGGGACTTAACCCTTGTCCTGCTGAACCTGGATATACCCTGCCTTTGCAAACAGTGTAGAACCTGATCAGTTGGCTTCTTCAGAAGCCAACTGATCTGGATCTGCACTGTTTGTCATTAAGTATGTAAATTTGTATCAACAATCTGGATCAAGTAATCTGATTGGCTGGAAATTAGAAGTGGGCATGGTAGCTTAATTTATTCAGCAGGACAAGGGTTAAAAGCTGGTGAGCTTGGCTGAGTTGATTACCTGAGTAAATTTTGAGAAAAAATGGATGCCAAGATGGATTAATATTATTTGAGTTATACCCCTTTTCAACTTTGGCATTTTGTAGGCACAACTTCACAAGCATCGTCATTATAGTTGGGGGCATAGTGTTTCATTGTCAGCATACATCACCTCAAGATATTATAAGCCTTATTTGAGCGGTTCACCGCGAGATCGACCTTCAAAAGAAAGACAACTAGGAAAAAAAAATTGTTTGAAACAGACTATAGCTCGTCCTAGTTGTCCCCCCTACCAAGCGTCCTGTTTCTAGGTGACCAAGATCGGGTACCAGTCATGCACTGGTTCCCTTCCGTCCACGCCACCGTAAGCAACCAATCAGGACGCGCCAGGTATATTCCCGCCAAAGCACGCACCAAGCGTGCGGCACGCACCAAGCGTGCGGCACGCCTAACACATGCGGTAGACATTGTTACTATAAAGGGTAGACGCAAGGTAGAAAACATCACTATTTTTTGGTCGCTTGCGAGGTCAGCACCTTCTGTATAGTTTACGACGTTTGGATTTGGAAAGAAGTATTTTTCGCTAACAGATAAGTCTGTATCTTTATTTTCACTAAAGCTTTTCTTTGTAGCCCATATCAGTAGTAAGATGTTGTGCATTAATTGCAAGCAAACTAAACTTCCGGCAGACAGCCATGTTTTATGCGTTAGATGTTGCGGGTGTTCGCAACTATCTCCTTGTGCCAGGTCTGCCAATTGGGCTTCAGAGATCTGGGAAGAATTATCCCACTTCCCCGCTTATGTGTCTTCTGGTTGGGAGCAGGCTCAGGGATTCCCTTCTAGTACTCTGGTGAATAATTTTCAATTGAACTCTGGGCCTGCTCCAGATTTGGAAAACAGACGTAGGGGACCCCAGGTTGCCGTTACCGTCACTGGTAATGAATGCTTGACTAGGGGACCTCGCCCCGCCCCTAGCGATGCTTCCCGATGGAAGGCAACGCAGGGGGTGCTGGCGAACCCCTGTTCCGGCGGAAATTCCGAACCTAGGTACCTGCCGGGTTATCGTACACCTTATAGGTATGTTAACTCGGCGGCCTTTAATACGGCGGGCAGATTCCCAAGTAATGTAACTGTGCCTTCCTCTCAATTTTCTTGGCAGGAAGGCACAGATCAGGGGGCCTTTTATTGGCCATATTTTTATCCCTAGGGTTCTTGGGGTGGCTTTAGTGGGTATGATTATTACCCCAACTTATATTTGCCCTGTCCCGAAGCCATTCCAAGTTCGTCCAGTTCAATTACTAAGACTGTTTCCCAGGAGAATGGTTCTCTCCCTTTAGTTGCTGGCATTCGTACCACACCAAATATCCAGGTTACAGGATCTGTTTCTCATACTACTCCTGCGGTGAGTTCATTTAGGAATCCAAAACCTATTCAAAGTGGTAAGGCCAAAATATCTCTTTCCACTGTGCCTACTATTAGTAAGGCTTCTCAACATAATAATAATAGAGCCATTCCGACTTGTTTGGGTATTATGTTTCAGGAAGGTTCATTTTCAGATTCCTTAATAGCGGAACCAGTTATTGGTACTACCAACTTGGGTAGAAGTAGAAATAGTAAGAATAGACTGGGTATCTCTTCCACATCATCTGCTCTTCCTTCAGTCAGGGTAAGTCATAATGTTAATGAAGCCTTCGGGCATTTGTATACGGAGGTACAGAATAGCAGCAGGGTTCCATTGGCTGACTATTCATCTGTGGGCGCACTGGGATCTGTAGAGGACGATGTCCCTATAGGTCCTAGTGTTTCTGCAGTCAGACCTTCTGTGACTATTCCTGCTTTGAGCAGGGATAGTTCTTTAGGTCTTACAGCTACGCCATTGAGGGTAACCAACCCCTCACGTAGCACCCCTGACATTGCCTCAGCCATATCCCAGGCAGTATTGAGGACTCTATCAGGGTTGGGCAACATGGCTTCGTCAGTGGATCTCCCTTCTGTTGCTGAAGAAGGGGAGGGGCAAACTTTCACGGGTCAGTCTGGATCCACTGGCAATGGTCGCGACCATGTTCGGACCATTAGCCAAGACCCCCGGGCTCCAAATCATGAATGTGATTATGTCCCGGACCAGGCTCTGTCAGAGAGTTCATTAAGTTCTTCTCAAAAGAGCCAGTCTCATGAGCCTGCCACAAACTACCATGAGACACTGGAGGAAGTTTACTCCCTTTTGGGAGACCTTTGCCCCAAGGCTGACCAAACTCAAGACAGTGCGCGAGTCCAATCCCTGCTTGAGTCTATTTTGGACCAGCCTACTTCCTTCAGGTCAACACTTCCACAATCCTCAACAGTGAATCAGTTGATGGGGAAGCTGTTTGACAACACCGCAGAGGCTAGAAATAATCCAAATTGGTATGTACCTAAGAAAACAATTGATTACCTTACTCGACCTCATTCTTACGCTTGTCATACGAAATTTTGGCCGAGTAAGATACCCACCCTTGATGCTGACGCTGGCAGGCTAGGCATCTCAGTGGGCAGATTCGCCTCTTTACCAGTGGCTCATTTAGAGTACCTGGAGCGGTTAGCAAGGAGAGCGGTGGCCATCAGTTCACATTGTGATTTTTTTGGTTCGGCTGCATTTCAGGCCCTCTGCGAAGGAACATGTTGACACGGATGTTCTGCGTAGTCTACTTCTAGCAGTGAACCGCTCTGCTAAGCACATCATGGCCCTAGGCCTATCTATGTCTGCTGTACTATTGCATCAGCGCCGTAACGCTGCTCTAAATACATCTAATTTACTTTTATCTCATAACAAGGACAGTCTTAGAGCAGCTCCTCTGAATTCTTCCTCTCTTTTTGGGGGTAAAATAGAGGAAGTTTTCAGAGCTAATCTAGACGATAGACATCATTCCCTCCTGAGAGCAAATTATTCAGGAGTATCGGCCAACAGAAAGAGACCTTCCTCCTCTTCTTTTAATTCAAATCCAGCGAAGAAGTCTAGGTGGGAACCAAAAGCTAGCCGGGTTCCCACCTCCACTTCTTCGTCTGCTGTCTCTTTCAAACGGTTTCGATCCACCAAAGGGGGCCGTGGTGGATCATCTTCAGGGGGGGGCCCTGCTAGGAGGAGTAAATGACATCATCAAGGCCCTCCCATCTGCACCTCATCCCTCTCTTCCGGTGGGAGCTCGTTTGTTAAGTTTTGTGGAGGCTTGGTCAGCCATAACTCAGGATTCCTGGGCCCTTTTTATTCTCCGGAAGGGCTACAGGATTCCTTTTGCAAGGGAACCTCCACTATCGTTGTCTCCAATTCTGTTCCCTGTAGCTCATCAACATTTAAATCACTTGAGGGAGGAGGTGCAGATTCTACTGGAAAAGAGGGCTGTAGAAATTGTGAGAGATACCACCTCTCCGGGTTTCTACAGCCGGATTTTCTTAGTGAAGAAGAAAACCGGCCGTTTTCGTCTTATCATAGACCTATCATCGCTCAACAAAATGATGAAGGTAGATCACTTTCAGATGGAAACTGCGGCCTTCATTCGGAGAGCTATTCCTCCAGGGGCTTGGGCGGTTTCTATAGACCTTATGGACGCATGCCTCCATATTCCTATTCATCCAGCGTCTCGCAAGTACCTGAGATTTTCCCTAGAAGGCACTATATACCAATTTCGGGCGCTTCCATTCGGAATCTCAACAGCGCCTTTCGTTTTTACAAACTTGATGGAGATTGTGGCGGGACATATTCGATCTCTAGGACCCAACATTCACCAATATTTCGACGATTGGCTTGTCCATCGTCTTTCACAGGAGTCCCTACTGTCCGACCTTTCACTAGCTTGGGAAATCATTACAAGTCTGGGTCTAATACCAAATCCCCTGAAATCAGACCTAGTTCCATCTCAGGATTTCGTGTATGTAGGAATGAGGTTCCTGACTCACATTGGCATTGTCAGAGTTCCAGAAGAGAGAGTCAACAAAATTCTTGTCCTGCTATTTCGGGTTCTACAGGTTCAATTCATTACCGCCCGAGAATTTTTGTCCATGTTGGGATCACTCAATGCAGCAGCAGATTTAGTTCAGTTAGGTCGCCTTCATATGAGACCTCTTCAGTTCCATCTTCTGGCCAATTGGAAACCTCACCGCGACAGTTTGGTCCAATCTATTCCAATATCCCATTCATGTCGTGTAGCAATCAAATGGTGGATGAATCCTTCCATTTATGTGGCTGGAATTCCCCTTGTTATACCAACCCCAGATTTCCATCTGTTTTCAGATGCCAGCCATTCGGGCTGGGGCGCACATTTAGAACCCCTAGGTCTAGAGGTTCAGGGACTGTGGGATGTTGCTTCCCAAGACCTTCACATCAACAATTTGGAGTTACGAGCAGTTTTCCTAGCACTCCAACATTTTCAGAGTCACATTTACAATTCTTGCGTGATGGTAGCATCAGACAATTCATCAGTAGTGGCTTACCTCAAGAAGCAAGGGGGGACCCACTCTCCATCTCTGTGCATGCTAGTATGGGATCTTCTTTACTGGTGTCATCATCGGAATATTCACATTCAAGTCAGGCATATTCCAGGGAAATTGAATGTTTTGGCAGACAGCCTGTCTCGCCCAGACCGAATTCTCCCCACCGAATGGTCTCTAGATCGGGAGATAGCTCACCAAATTTTCAGTCTTTGGGGTACTCCTCAGATAGATCTTTTCGCCTCCAGATTTAACCATCTTCTGCCCCTGTTTGTTTCTCCAGTACCGGACCACAGGGCTTGTGCAGTGGATGCTATGTCACTAGAATGGAAAAACCTATTCGCATACGCATTTCCTCCATTCAAACTTGTTCCCCTGGTTCTAAACAAGATAAGGGATCCCAACAGTCGGTTCATTCTCATAGCCCCGTGTTGGCCTCAGAGGAGCTGGTTTTCAGTCATTTTGAGTCTCATAATAGACTTTCCCAGGGAACTTCCGGTTCATCGGGGTTTGGTATCACAACATCAGGGAAAAGTACTCCATCAGAATCCAGCTATGTTGCATCTTCACGCTTGGAAGTTGTCAGGAGTCAAATCAGAGGTAGACACATTTCGGAATTCGCTACCCAGTGTATCTCTCAATCCCGCAGAGAGTCTACGCTCAAGGTCTACTCTGCGAGGTGGAAGATATTCTCGGATTGGTTTTTGCAAAGGGAAGTTAATCCTGTCGATCCCGCTTTAAATGATTTGGTAGATTTTTTTTGCTACCTTTTTGACACCCTGAAATTATCGGTAGCTTCTATTAAAGGCTACCGCTCCGCCATCTCAAATACACTGAAATTTTCCAAATCAGCAGACTGTACGGCGGACCCAATCATTTCAGATCTTATTAAAGGTTTTGCCCTGAGAAAACCGGTTTCCAGATCTCTTACGCCCAAATGGAATTTGACTTGTGTTCTTTGGTCTCTTAATAAAGCTCCTTATGAACCGCTAAAGACTGCCGACATCAAATACATCACGCTTAAAGCAGTGTTTCTTCTTACATTTGCGGCTGCTAGAAGAAGAAGTGAGATTCATGCTCTGTCAATTGAGGAAGGCTGTTTTAGGTATGACCGCAACTCGGATTCCATTACCCTCCTCACACAACCTGGGTTTTTAGCAAAAAACCAGCTTCCAGAGTCATTACCAGAACCTATTGTTATTCCAGGTCTTTCTCAGTTTTGTGGTTCTGATACCGATGATAGGCTTTTGTGTCCGGTCAGAGCTCTTAGAGCTTATTTGTCCAGAGTGAAAGCTAAGAGATTGGGAAGGAAGAGACTGTTTTTACCACTGAAGGGCTCTAAAGATATTTCACCTTCCACTATTTCTCGTTGGATCTGTGACGTTATCAAACTAGCTTATGCAGATTTATCATCTTCGGATCTGTCATTCATGAAAATCTCGGCTCATGAAGTTAGAGCTTTGTCTTCGTCTTGGGCTTATTGGAATTCTGTCGCCCTTGAGGATGTGGTAAGGGCTGCATATTGGCATACAAATAGTACCTTTTCTTCATTTTACCTAAGAGATTTGGCCCCAATTAGGCAGGATACATCGTCATATTATTTTTATTATTACCTTCCCACCTATGCTTATTATTCAGGCTTATAATATCTTGAGGTGATGTATGCTGACATTGAAATGAAATTTTTAAAGTAAAATTAATTTCAATTAAAGCATACTCACCTCAAGATATTATCAAATGTCCCTCCTCCCACCCCGCTTTCATTGTTAAATTTTATTGCTGCCAAAAAATAGGGATGTTTTCTACCTTGCGTCTACCCTTTATAGTAACAATGTCTACCGCATGTGTTAGGCGTGCCACACGCTTGGTGCGTGCTTTGGCGGGAATATACCTGGCGCGTCCTGATTGGTTGCTTACGGTGGCGTGGACGGAAGGGAACCAGTGCATGACTGGTACCCGATCTTGGTCACCTAGAAACAGAACGCTTGGTAGGGGGGACAACTAGGACGAGCTATAGTCTGTTTCAAACAATTTTTTTTTCCTAGTTGTCTTTCTTTTGAAGGTCGATCTCGCGGTGAACCGCTCAAATAAGGCTTATAACAGGGCTCGGGAAAACCAGAAAAATAGCCGGTCTGGACCGAAATTAAGAATTCTGGACCGATTTCAAACACCCAAAACGCTAATAAATCGGTCCAACAGGTTTGTGCCTTGAACCCCATTTTTCCCAAACCAACCAATTTTCACAAATCAGTGATGTATAAAAAAATCGCAAATGGTCAAGTCTTTCTAAACTGACAACCTTTTAAATGCGATATTATGGTAGTTAAAAGGCTCTAAACGGTCATTTGACATGTATATTGTAGAGACAGGTGAATAACGGCAACCTGCCCGCAGCACAAATTAATTACGTCATTATCCAAACATTGTCAAAAAATCAACACTTCACTGACCTTTGTGCGGTAAACAAGCGATTAACACGAATCATCAGTAACGGTAGTCTGATAATTAATCCGTTATTGTGACACGTGTGAATACACTGAGACTGCAAAACATCCAGGTGCAGTCGGCGTGTCCAAAAGATCAAAGGTCGCTTTACTGAGAGTGATAAAAGAATGCACCGCTTGAACGCACCCGTTTTCTTCCTCTTCTTTTTTGTTTTGATCAACACGGTTTGTCGGTCCTAGATTCGATAAAGGAATTCCCAAACCGTGTACGTCCTGATCAGATGTCGCATACAACGGCGTCTGATCTGGGTATTATTGATTGCTTTTTTTTTTTTTTTTTTTTTTTGTTGCTGTTGTTGATTGCCGTAACACGCGAGTATAATTCCAGGTAGATTTCACGGTAAATATAAGTAATGCACCACTTGCGCTAGACAAGATTGGTCAGTGCTTAAAATCTAAGCAGTCTGATCAAATCTTGAAACACTGAAAACTGCAAAACCGCCCGTGGCGCAGGCCTTTTTTTATTAAGACCTAATTAGGTGCATGAAAGTCGTTTCGTTCCGTCTCTCCTGTTTCCCGCTGTCTTCGCGCTTATACAAGACGGGAATCAGTTGTTTATAAATAGTTTAGGAAAACCCTGCGGAGGTGGAAATAACAAAACCGTTTTTTTTTTGTTTTTTTCTTTCTTTTTACATACCTGACTGTATTTATTGATGACGCCAGCTTTGATCATGCTCGTTGTACCCGGACTTCCGTCATATAACGGAGTTGAGGTGTATTATTTAAAAGGAGTTATAGGACTGCCAATTGTCATTAGTTTTCGTGACAGGTGATATACACATACTTTTTTTTTTTGGAAATGGGCTCATTGATGACGTCATCGTCATCGGCTGGACCGATTCAGATTTCAAAATTTCCAGAGCCCTGGCTTATAATATCTTGAGGTGAGTATGCTTTAATTGAAATTAATTTTACTTTAAAAATTCCATTTTACTAACATTTATTTCTAGTTATTTATGGTATCTTTTTCATTACATAATTATCATTCTGCCATTGTAACAGGAGATTTTTTTTTTTTTTGTCATTAGTATGCATAGCTCTGGATAAGGCTCTTTGCTTTCAACCAAAAAGTATTGATACCGTATTCGATCTAATTACCGCACATACCCCTATAAGCGCACAGTCAAGAAATTCCGTAGTCTTAAGATTATACCCAATGTACTTTTAAATACTTCTTAATAAAGGCATATGTTGTGGGTACTCATTTGAATTGCATCGACTTGTCGATGCAATTCAAATGAGTACCTACAAGTATTATATGCCTTTATAAAGAAAATCAGAAAAAAGCGCATAATCATCATCAAGTAAGTCCTTTTCTGATCTTTTTTATAGTGTATCCTTAGTAGGTAGATACATATTTTACAACAAATGAGTGCTCCCAGTAATTTTGAAAAACCTAAGCGCACAGTGCGGTAATTAGGTCGAATACGATAATTCTCATGTTTCTTCAGAAAAACACATGTTGTGGGTACTCATTAGAAGCACCTCAGCCAGGTGCTTTTAATAAGTACCCATAAAATATGTTTTTGAAGACAAATAAGAAAAATAGTAACCTCACGCTCCCTCGTATCTAGAGCTATGATATAAGTGTTTTTGATTTTTATTCCCCACAGAAAGCAGAGGTATATAATTTTAGCAATGTCCTTGTGTCTATTTATGTGTCTGTCCAGAGATATATCTCTGTAACCATTGCTTCGATTTGATGCATTTAGCATGGAACTATAGACTTTTGTCTTTGTCCATGATTAAATGATGCTTTTTCATAAAAGCTGTGGCATTATGCATTTCAGGTGTAGATTTTGGTGAGAATGGTGAGATATTAACACCTAAAGGGCTGAAGATATGTACAGGTCAGATTCAAGAGTTGGTGCTCGGAGGACTGAATCAGGCAGTCGCAGGAAAACTTGTTAGTTCCGTCGATATTCTCAGGGACTCATACACAGGTATGCTTTTATCCATAGCAACAGTTGAGAAGGAATGTTTTTAGGCTCACTTCATAAGTCCAGATAAGGCACTTTTTTCAACTGAAAAGTATTGATATTTTTCTTATTTCTCAACAAAAGCATATGTTGTGAGTACTCATTAGAAGCACCTCATTGAGGTGATTCTAATGAGTACCACAAAATATGTTTTTGTGGAGAAATAAGAAAATATTTTGCTGATACTCCCTCTTATCTGGAGCTATGGCAGTTATTGTTTGTGAAACGGGAAGAAGGTTATTAGCCCATTGTAGTCTGGAGACCTCTGAAAGGTAACTGGCAAACAGTGCAGACGGCTGACCCAAATCAGACACCGCAGAATGCGGCATCTGATCAGGTCTTCACTTTTTGTGAATAGTTCAACTATTTTTCTGTAGGAATATCAAAATCACATAGCCTGACATACCTAAAATATAAAATATAATCTTCCAATATATAGTGTGGGGGAGTTCATTCTGTCTTCAAAGGGTTAGGGTACTATGAAGATTTAAGGTGAATGGAAAAGATACCCCTGGAGATCTGGGCCCAGTTGTTCAAAGCATCGTTAGCTTAATGAGCTTGTTAGGGTCAAAATGTTAACAGTTCCAGTAAGTACAATATCTAATTCACAGGTATTTTTGCTGAAAAAATGTGGGTAGCTTTTGCAAATGCAAAAGCTACTCACATTTTTTCTGCAAAAATATTAGCATATATGCCATATTTAATGATCAAAAGTTTTAACGATACGTTAACTAACAACATCGTTAGGTTTGAACAACTGGGCCTTAGCTGCTATTTTTTCAAAGGGAGACAATATTTGCAGGCAAGACATTAGCTCCCTCCCTAGGCCAAAAAGCAAAAGTTAGGCAAAAAAGTATGGAACAAAGTGTTTGAAATTTTAGGATATTTACCGTAGTTTTTTTTGCCTAACTTTTGCTTTTTGTGGCTAACTTTTTCATAAAATACTTAGTGGAATGGCAAACAGTGCAGACCCTGATCAGACCACTCCTTGTTCTGTTTACATATGGCATTTTGTCAGCAATTTTAGTGTACAAAATTTTAGGACATTTACCATAGTTTGATATATTTTCAGGAACTTTAACAAGATGTCTGGAGAGTTTAGAGAAAGTTGAAAGAGAAAATCCTGCAACAACTCAAGCATTACAACAGGTAATATCCACATGTATTGGTATGGTGGTATTGACAGAGAAATGGTCTATTATTTGTTGAATTGTTGAAACAGAATTATGAAACATGCAACATGATCTATTTAAACTTATTTATTTAAATAAAACAACAACAAAAATCTGTCTTATTTACATTGTCTGCAATGCTAATGTACATCTAGACTCAGCAAGACTCAAATTATATTCTCTAATGAATATGAATATGTGTAAAGTGTATTCAGACCTAGGTTTGGCAAGATAAGAGATTGAACAGATAATAGTTTTCTTAATTCTCCATAGAAAGATCATCTATATACCTGATGGAATCATTTTGGCAAGCAGTTCCAAAGAGTACCGACAACATGTTTTATTTTTGTGGAGAAATAAGAAAAATATTTACATTTTGGTTGAAAACTGAGGTATGTACTTCTTCTAGAGTTATGTTTCTTACTTTGCTAAGAGCACTAAGTCAGTATTCAACTATTAACAGAGCAAAGTTTTCTGATGAAAAAATGTGCATAATACTGGTTAACCGCTTAGAGGACTAAGCATGCCCAGTAAAATTATGGTTAGGTAAACTGACCCTGCTCAATATGACTCCATTGGGTTGACTGGGTGTTAAAACCTCAACACAAACAAAAAAAACCTTTAAGCAGTTAAACAAAATTGTAACAGATGACATTATTCTTCATAAAAAGAAGACGTGGTATTCAGCGCCAAATTTTGTGCCAGGCAGATGATTCACATGAAATATCAAGCCTTATTTTCTTTGAGAAGTATGGAAAAAGAAAAAAAAAATCAAAATGTCATTTGTTGCAGTCAATGATTAGGACTTTAAGGGTTAATGTTTTCGTTGGTTGTAGTGCATTGGTTAAATCTGTTTTGTTATTTTTGTTTTTTCTGCTGCTAGAGGGTAAAGGAGGAGGGGTAGTTAGTAATGGATTCAGCATTTTAGTTTTCTGTATAAATAAAAATAACAGCAGCAATAAATTTTCAGCAAACAAACATTTTGAAATATTGTTTTTATTTTTCCCAGAAAAATAGGCTTTGACATTACCCCAGTACATACAAATTGTCTCCTAAGGAGACAATTTGTATGAAATGTCAAAGCCTATTTTCTGGGAAAAACAAGAAAAATATTAATTTGTCATCTTCTGAATTAGCCCAGCAAGTGGTTATGGTTAAAATCACATGAAAAAGAGAAATAAGAAAAACTTGTTGTTTTATGTGACTGAGATTTTATAATTCCATCTAGCCTACAGAGTGCTGAGTGTCAGACAGATGATGAGGATGATGGTTTGGTGTTTAACATCCCTTTCATCATTATTTAAGTCATATCGGGACAACGGAAAGATGATAATAAAAGGCTCTGTGCAATGAAGTGGCATACCCTCATGAGCTCATTTTGGCCTTTAGTGGGGTTTGAACCCAGGACCTTGTGATCCAAAGTTACAGACAGAATGTATGCTGACTTGTGCATGCTATATTTACAGATATTAAATGCTGCATACCAGGTGGAGATAACTGTGAGGTCCAGCTCTACCTTTATTCATTTTCTCCTTGAGAGAATGAAGCAGGTGAGAAGTTGAGGTTGATTTTGTTGATAGAGTAAGCTCCCTTTAACACTCTTCTTTGATTTGAGAAGTTGCTCAGCCTGTTTTGCCTTTTCATAATGAGAAACATCAGAAGTTATAAGACAGTACATGTTGTTCCCATGAAATCAGAATTGAAATAGATTGTCTTATTTGGTGTAAAACAGACCAATATTTGAAGCAAGTTCGTGCAATTACAACCTTGTTCAAGGTGATTTTAACCCATTTTCGACTAAATAAACTCCCCTCCCACTCCACCCTCACCCCACATTGCCATTCTATATATTGGAAAAGTCCAATTTTAATTTTAATTGTCTGTGTCCTCTAATCTGGGTCTGCACTGTTTACCAGTTACTTTTTGGTTGGTCTCCAGACTAAAATGGATTAAACATGAAAATGCAACTCATTATAAAGTACTTTAAATTCCTCAGTTTACAGAAGATGCCAGGATAGTATGCACAATTTTTACTTTTCGTTAAGTATTTGATCAAAGCATACCTTATACTCCAAAAAAATCTGTCAGTAGCTGTCTGTACTACTTCTTCTGATGTTATTATCTGCAAATGACGAAAAGTCAAATGACGGTTAGATGCAGTAACTAATTGCACATCAAATGCAGACCTTGAGGACTTAATTATTTGAAAGTTTTATTAATATCTCAGTTTTAACCATTGTTATGCTGAATACAGATGTCAAGCCACTTCTGTTTATCAGCCAGTCAGATTCTTTGATCCAAGTTGTTAATACAAATTCACATACTGAATGACAAACTGCAGATCAAGATTAGAAGCTAACTGATCTGGATCTACACTGTTTGCAAAGGCAGGGCATATCCTGCTTTAGCAGGACCAGATTAACTATTGACTTGGCAATCAAAGTCCAAAAAGAATATAAAAAAAAAGACAGTGTGGAACAGGAAACTTAGATAGAGTCAGTGTCTAAAGGGAGTTCACTCTAAGATTTTTAACTTGCATTTATGTTGTTAATATTTTGCATCATTTTTGCCACAGATAGTACAAATGACATACCGCCTTGAGTTATCTTTGAACACAAGTTCTGCACAAGTGTTTCGTAGAAAAATGCAGAAGGTGAGATTAACAAATAGGACCCTGTCATTTTCATTGTATACAGCTAACGGCATGGTTGTTTTCTCTCAATGCTTATAATGCTCATGCTCCTTTCCTTTAGACATTTGTCTTTGGCTCCGGTAATATCCATCATTTTTTTCTAACATTCTGCACCATCTAACAGGTAAGGCTTTGTAAACTCAGAAATAAGAAAAAAACAAAACAAAAAACGATAGTTTCAGTTGAAAAAAGCTATATCTGGAGCTATAACATTACGAAAACACGCCTATTCAAATACACTGAAAATTTTTCCACCAAAAAATGACAAATTTCAGATTAAAAAAAATCTGATATTTTTCATATTTCTGCTCAAAACATAGATTGTGGGTACTTGTTAGAACCGCCTCAGTGAGGCGGTTCTATCGAGTACCTACAATCTATGTTTTTGAGCAGAAATAAGAAAAATAATGTATACCTCTGTGAACCCCAGTTTTACTATATAAAAGTGGGGTTTAAGGGGGTCAAAATTATATAGGCATGTTTTCTTGAACCATACTCACTATATTTTTTTTTGTGTGCTTGGTACAAATTGCATTCTAGATGTACCTAGAAAAAGGAGACATCATAACTGCCAAACAATCATATAAATGTATTTTTGTCTGAAAGGTCATGTGCTGCATACAAATCCCAACTTCCAGCCTTGAATGTCAAGGTCAGAATTGAGCCATGTACAAAATAACTGGCTTATAATTTTGTGATGCATGAAGAAATTTGAAATGATTTGACGCTTCTAATGAGTACCCACAACATATGTTTTTGTCAAAAAATAAGAAATATTATGTCGCTACACCCTTTTATATGTAACTCTGGAGAATTATAATTGTAGCACACACAGCTTTTCTGAAACAAGATTAATAAGCTTATTTTGGCATCTTAGCTCTTGGTATGGTGATACGGTTTGGTATTTTATACCTGATCTGAATTGGTGCATGCAAAATGGTATTGCTTGGCATGAGCAACTAACAAATGTCTTTTACAGCTTCTACTTTTAAACAGATTGGTCAGTCATCTAAAAGCTTGCTACTTAAATTCTATATGGTGTGTAGAACCTAAATGCAAGCAGCCAAGATCCTAGCCAGACTGCACTGATGTCGTGGCTAGTCTGGATCATTTCTGCTCCATCCCCAAAGCCAAATAACATCATAGCTCTAGATAAGAGGGAGGTATCAGGTTTATGTTTTTCTTATTTGTTCACAAAAACGTATGTTGTGGGTACTCATTTAGAAGTGCTTCTGATAAGTACCTGCAATATGTTGTCATGGAGAAATGAGAAAAATATCAGCACTTTTCAGCTGAAAAAGCATCTTGCTATGTGCTTCCCAAAGCCAAGCTGAATTCTCTGTATGCACATGCTCATAATTTTGTTGTGGGTACTGAGTAAAATGTACTATAAGATTGGGATCAGACATGGTTTTTCATGCATTAACATTTGCCAGGTCCCGTGGGAGGTGTTGAAAACCGAGGCCGAAGGCCGCGGTTTTCAACACCTCCCAAGGGACCTTGCGAATGTTAATGCATTCAAAAACCATGTTCGATCGCTATTATTGCATAAAAACTGAAAACATCAGCTACATTTTGCGTTATTCTTGCATTGTTTTGTTTCACCTTTTCACCGATGTCTCGCGAACGTAATTTCCATAGACTATGCTCGTTCTAGGGCCGGGCAGTACACATCTCGTAACGGCAGCAAATCTGTGGCCCCGGTACAATCATATTGAAAGTTGTGTAGCCGTGCATTAACAGCGCGTGAATTGCCTTGTTAATGCTGGTTAATGCACGACTGTTAAAAACGTGCCACACTGCTTTTTATGCAGTAAGAATTAGTAACCACAACAGATGTTTGGGTGCAAAAATAACAAAAATATCTTCTGAATACCCGCTTAGTCTGGGAGCTTTTTCAGGCAAGTTCAGACCACCTGTATTCTAGTGATAGCATCTGTAAATAGTTGATCTCATTAAACAGAAAATTGCTTGATTGCATCTATTTTGCATTCTCACACAGTCTAATCAGGATCCATGTTGCTTGTGGACTGGTTTGCCTGCTTGTTAGTGCTCTCCATTTGCTAGTATGTGTGTTCAAACTGGGAATTTCTCTGATTATTGGGACACCGGGTTCATGCTTGACATGCCCTAGGTTGAGTGTAATTTGGAAAGGGAGGGTCACAGGACATTAAGGAGGAATATTTGGTGATAATTATGGGACAATTTGTCTGATTTATGTTGTGGGTACTCATTAGAAGCACCTTGGTGAGGCGCTTCTCATGAGTACCTACAGCACGTTTTAATGGAGAAAATTATCCCAAATATTTCTCCTTGAGTACAGTGGAGGGTCTTGGTAATAGACTGCAGCATTAAGTGTGCATGGGTGCTCCCTGAAAGCAAGGCTGTACAAATACATCAGCGAATACATATTACTTGTCCGATAAAACTTAAATATTGTGAAAGGACTGTAAAACCAGAGACAGGCACCACTGCCATCTCTGCTCCTTGTTACATCAGGGCCCAGTTGTTCAAAGCGTCTTTAGCTTATCGAGCTCGTTAAGGGTCATTTCGTTAACTGTTTTAGCAGATTCAATATACAATAGTCTGATATTTTTTGCTGAAAAAATGTGAGGAGCTTTTGCAGTTGCACTGCAAAAGCTATCACATTTTTTCATAAAAAAATATCAGCATATTTGCATATCACTCAATGTAAATTTTAACGAATCATTAACTAACGACATCGTTAGCTTTGAACAACTGGGCCCAGGTCTGCAAGGACCATATAATGTGTAAACAAAGAATAGAGATTCTTATCAGACTAGGTGGATGCTAAGATATATGTTAAGCTTAAGTGATACTCTTCAAAGAGAGAGTACTCTTGTTGAAGGTTGTTACCTTCCTACTCAGAGGGAGACCACTCCAATAGAAAAGGTTCAGATTCCCGACTATATGAATCCCTTCTAAAAATGCAACTACCCTTAAAGGAAGGAATTTACTCCCCCCCCTCCCCCCTCCCCTCCCCCCTCCCCCAATACAAGATCTTTCATTTAAGAGTAGCCCTGCTTTGAGTAGGCAGATACTTTGATGTCAGAGTGATCCCCTTGGAGGTGTGTCCATTTGTCTTAAGGCATAGTTCTGTTTTGCTTGCACTGGCTCAGCTGATCTTTTAACATAACTTGAAAGCCTGTTTTTAATTGCTTGTTCTCTTGAGTCTCTTTAGCCTGCTGAATATACATTTAACCAGACACCATTTAAAAAGTGGGGTTTAGTAGTTCATGTAAATTGCTTATAGAGAAATTGCGCTCGTCTTTTTTTCTGCAACACTTCGTCCACATTTACCCATATAAACTACTTTAAAAATAAGTAATTACCTAAAACACATTAACGCAATTAAAAAACAATGAAAATAAAAGTTATAAAGACATGAAAAAAAACTAAACAAAAACTTGAACACACTTGGGCTGAAACCAACAACCTCTGGTACAGCAAGCCAATTCCTAACCAGCTGAGTTTCTGAGAAAATGGTGATCAGATTACACATTATAATTATCAATGATACAAAAAGAAGTTTCAAAAACGAAATTCATGAAACATAACACTCTCAGAAATAAGCCTTTACCACTCTTTGGGCTAATTCAGCAGATGACAAATTGATGATATTTTTCTCAGAAAAATTTTTTTAACATTTCATGCAAATTATCTCCGATGGAGACAGTTTGCATGTAATGTCAAAACCTGTTTTCTGGGAAAACAAGAAAAAATATTTAAAATATTGTCTGTTAAAATTTTTACCCAGAGTGCTAAGCATAAAAAAAAAAAATGGATTGAGTTGCCTGCCAGTGCTACCTTAATGGTAATTTTGTTTTGTAATACTCCATAAAAACGTAGGAATCACCAAAATAATGGGTAGTCTAGAGCACAATTAGTAGCTTCCCTATAACTGTCAAATCTGTTAAATTTCCAATAGCAAAAATACAGTCGAACTTCGTTATCTCGAACTCGCTTACTTCGAATTACCGCTTATCTCGAAGTGAAAATCTGGTCCCTGTTTTAACATGAAACTATGACAACAGGTAACAAAATAATGTGGAAAAGAGGAGAAATTGCTCCTAAGGAGCAATTTCTCCTCTTTTCCACATTATTTTGTATATATATTTCTAACTTCAGGAGTCAAATTACATATTCATTTGTAAAATGTGGTTGTTCAATTTATTCTTTTCCTCACTCTCTCAACTCTGATATGCCGAAGTACAGATATCTCAAAGTGTTTCAGTGAGTCCCTTGGAATTCGAGATAACAAGAGTCGACTGTACATGATAAAGAAATTATGTTGCTCCAAATATGAGCCACAACATAAGAAAAGTACCTTCTGACATGCACCCAGTGAAGACTCAAATGAGCCTGCACATCTGCACAGGCTGATTGAAATCTTCATTGTTCACATTTTAAAACTTGCATCCCCAATTATCTAAGTGAATGTGCAGGCTAATCTGAATCTTTGCTGGACGTGCATGTCAGAATGTATGTTTTCTGCAGTTGGGGTTCATATGTAATGTTTTATAAAACTTTAGTATGCATATAGTGAAACTAGCAAATGACTTACTCATGACATTTTTTCTTATTTTGCCCAAAATATTAGGCATTTCATTCGCATTGTCTCCTTTAATGAAAATGGACATTATTATGTCCCTCTACCTATGAGGAGGGGGACATATTGTTTTTGGTGTGCATTTGATTCGCATTGTCTCCTTTAATGAAGTGTTAGTTCCTAGTTTTCTGGGAATTTTAAAATGTCTGCTAAGTACATAAACTCAAGATGCTGAAAGTTATCATGACTTTTCTTGTTGCCCAATGCTTAAACAAAAAGAAAAAGAAAAAAAAGACTGTATTCCAGTCTGTTGCTTGCTGGGATGTATATATATATATGTACATAAAAATATTCATTGTTTTGTTTAAAAAAAGTCATGCTTCATTGCAATAAAGTCATTTAATTAACTCACAAACAGTATGCACTTATGTGAAATAGAAAAGAAAAAATATCTTCCTCTGTGCATGGCAACTTTCAAACTAGATAGCTAAAACAAAGTTTTATGTCTTTACACTCTTGTGCATCTTATACTAACCCTTGTCATGCTGAATAAATTAAGATGCCACATTCGCTTCTAATTGTCAGCCAATCAGATTTCTTGATCCAGGTCACATTCTTATTGACAAACAGTACAAATCCAGATCAGTTGGCTTCAGAAGCCAACTAATTTGGATTCATACTGGTTGCAAAGGCAGGGTATATCCGGGATCAGCAGGACCAGGGCTGATATGTAAACTGTCAAGCAAATTCTTAAATTCATTCACTTCTGCTCAGTTCTGCTGTTTCGTTTCTTTGTTTCTAAATTTATGTAGATCCAGATAAGAAGAATATCTGGAGTAATATTTTCTACTTAATACCCCATGAAAATATATGTTATGGGTACTCATTAGAAATGTCAAACCATGGTGCTTCTAATGATTACCCACAACATATGTTTTCATAGAGAGATAAGAAAAATATGAATATGTTTAAATTGAAGACAGCACCTTATCTGGTAAAATATAAACAGAATGAACATTATTATGTCCCCATTACGAAAACACGCCTATTCAAATATATTGAAAATTTTACAACCAAAAACTGGCAAATTTTCAGATAAAAAATTCAAATATTTTTCATATTTCTGCTCAAATACGAGGGATGTTCGAAATGAATTGCTTATTTCTATCTGGAGACTTCAAATTTCAAGTTAGCCCAAAAGTACTCGTTTCATGCCCTCGAAGTACTCCCCGTGGCTAGAAATGCAAAGTTTCAGCCGATGTATCCACTTCTTGAAGGCGTCACGGTACGCTGATTTGGGCACAGTAATAAGGTACTGATGAATGGCAGATCCAAGTGCCTGTCGGGACTGGTATTTCCGCCCAGCAAGGAATGCTTTCAATTTCGGAAACAAAAAAGAAATCACATGGGGCAAAGTCTGGGGAATACGGGGGGTGAGGCAAAACAGTTACTTTTTCTTTCTTCAAAAACGCCGTAACTATTGCGGAGGTATAAGCTGGGGCATTGTCATGTAGAAGACGGACATGTTTAAAACCAGTGGCAGGGCGTCGTTTCTGATAATACTTTTTTCAGTTTCTTCAGTACTACGTCTTTGTAGTACTTTCCGGTGATGCTTTTGCCCTTTTTCACTGGCACTTTTATTGCGACTCCTTCACCAGAGAAGAAGATTGCATACAAAACCTTCTTTGTACTCAAAGAACGTTTGGCAATTATTGGGCGTTTGCTGTGTTTAGTGGCCCAGATCTTATTGCTAACCTTTCTGACGGGCTCAAAATAATGGACCCAGGTTTCATCACCTGTGACGACATTGGCAAACTGCTTTTGATCATATTTTGGAAACATTTGAAGCAGCTTTTTGGCCACTTTAACCCGTTGCCTCTTTTGCTCGTCAGTCAACAGATGTGGCACCCATCTAGCAGAAATCTTTCTGACTTTCAAATGCTTCTTCAAAATAAGGTGAACCGTTGATAGTGATATGCCTACCTTTCGTACAATATCACGAACTGTAAATCTGGCATCTCCTTCAATGATTTCCTTTATTTTGGAAACGGTTTCTTTACGAGATGCAGATTTTGGCCTACCTGATTTCGGTGCATTTTTGATGGACTCTACACCAGACTCAAATTTCTTTTTCCACCGCCGAACTGTGTCATAAGACACACAAGAAGGTCCAAAAGCAGTAGAAATTTCAGTCATCAGCTTCTTCAAAGATCAACCAAGTTTTGAGCGAGCTTTGATGTAAGCCCGTATTTCATCTTTTTTGTCGACGCTTCCACTAACCATTTTTACTGCAGAGGTCAATGACTGCGTGTATTCAAATGGCAAATTTTATGTCTTACACTTAGTCTAACATGTACATTTATATACCATTGCGTAGATATTGAATAGCCCTATATAGGTATGTATTAGTTTTTATCGTGACCCACGTGGATATCGAGCTAGAGGACAATAAGCAATTCATTTCGAACATCCCTCGTATATAGAAAATTTCACCACCGAAAAACAGCAAGTTTTCAGATAAAAAAATCTGATATTTTTTCCTATTTCTCCTCAAAACATAGAATGTGGGTACTCGTTAGAACTGCCTCGGCGAGGCGGTTCTAACGAGTACCCACAATCTATGTTTTTGCACAGAAATAAGAAAAATAATGTATACCCCTGTAAACCCCAATTTTACTATATAAAAGTGGGGTTTAAGTGGGTCAAAATTATATAGGCGTGTTTTCGGGATGCTCTACCTACAGGGAGGGGGACATATTGTTTTTAGTGTGGATCCCTTTGGCCTCTGCATCAGCATGACACTTCCCAGTCTGCACAATATCTTGTGAACCAGTGGTGTAATTCATACCAAATTTTCATGGATATATGATTGGGACATAACAAAGAACTAGTTAGATTTTGGTCACCTTTGACCTGATTTTCATGGTCTCAGCAGTAGAAAAACTGAAAATTCACAGAGAGAAGACATACTTCTGTTTTCTCTGAAAATACCCTTACTTGTTCAAGTAAATGTTTAACCCATTTTAGTCTGGAGACCCAAAAAATGGTAACTGGCAAGCAATGCAGACCTCAGTGAGACCCAGATCAGATGCTGCAGAATGCTGCCTCTAATCAGGATCTCTGCTGTTTGCAAATAGTTTAGCTATTTGTATCTATTATCTAAATCACATAGCTAAAACTGAAATTTGATTCTTCCAGTAAACATGTATAGTATGGGGAGAGTTTATTCTGTCATAAATGGGTTGACAATTCATCATTTAACAATAGGAATGTTTATGCTACTGTAAAAATTCTAATAAACACCTATCCCTCAATCTGCCTGAAAATCAGTGATTTTTTTTTTTATCATCACGAAAACATACCTATATAATTTTGACCCCCTTAAACCCCACTTTTATATAGTAAAACTGGGGTTTACAGGGGTATGCATTATTTTTCTTATTTCTGCTCAAAAACATAGATTGTGGGTACTCGTTAGAACTGCCTCAGAGAGGTGGTTCTAGTGAGTACCCACATTCTATGTTTTGAGCAGAAATATGAAAAATATCAGAATTTTTATTTGAAAACTTTCAGTTTTTGGTGGTTAAATTTTCAATATATTTGAATAGGCGTGTTTCCCTAATATTTTTCTCGGAAATACCAGCCTCTAATAAATGCCCACCAGTCAATTTAGTTAAAAATATTGCTACTACCTCATGCAGTTTGTTTCCAAATCTATTGTTTAATAATTACAAACAAGTCCTTTTTTCTCTCTAAGTCCAATAAAGGATATGAATATGGGATTTCTAGTTGTCTGCCAGGTACTATGATTCTCTTAGAAAGGTTGACATGTCTTTTGTAAAGTTAGACTGTACTTAACACATCCATTGTAATGCTAGTAAAATACATCCGTTTCTGATATCTGTATGGTGGTCATCGGAGGAAAGCTTGAATATTTCGAAGTTTTTCCATTTGTGATCAAACACTGTAGCCTGTAATAAATGCCCCTCTCCCTCTTTAAGAAAGATAATGATTCTAATAAATGCCTGGGCATTTATTAGAATTTTGAAAGTATATCCTAGACATTTCTTTTAGTGTCACAAATCATGTGATACTTGTCTGCATAACATTTAGAAACTGAATAGACCCAAATTATTTGTACAGACATGCCTTGAGCAAACAGTGTAAACAAACCTAGATCAAACTGCTCCTGTCTGCACTGTTTTCTATTCATTTAGCCCTTTCTGAATGCATGGCCAAGTTGTCAAATAAACTTGTTCAAATTTTAGATAAACCCTTAAAGCACTATGCAAAATTATAGCAGATAACATTTTCAAATATTTTTTGTTTCAGAGAAAATAAAGCTTGCTTTTTCATTCAAATTGTCTGCCTAGCTAACAGATGATTCACATGAAATGTCAAGCATTATTTTCTCTGGAAAAAAAAAGAAGAATTAGAATATCGTCTGCTTAAGATATGAATGACAGTTTTTGAGGGTTAAGTATGGTGAGTAGGTGTATAAATATTTAGAGTAATTACTGCTCATGGCCCATATTTCAAATTTTCGACAACTCTGGACAGTTCTCTGCATAAATGTGTGGATTCTTCTGTATATTTGTATAATTTTGAATGTAGATTGCATATATTCTGGTAGTTTGTTATGAAGGTTTGTGGAAATCTGCATACTTACATATTTCCATACATTTTTTAGTCAAAAATTGCTTTGTAGTCAACATCTCAACACTCTGCACAATATTTTGTTTGTATTTTCACGGAATACTTAGGACATTTGAGGTACAGGAGACAACCTTAGTCTGGCAGTGGCTTTTCTTTCACTGCTTTTTGTAGAAAGCAAGTTTTATGGTGAAAAGCATACTAGTTTTTCTTCAGACATATCCGAAGTTAAGATGCCACAAGTTGTGATCTGTCAGTAGTCATATGTTAAATTTGTTTTCCTTTCATGTAGATGCTAGTATAGTTTTCACCCTGTATTATATTTTACTTGCTCAACTGCCGGCCTCGGTGGCTCATTTGGATGCGCCATCTGACTGGAGACCAGGAGGTCGCGGGTTCAACCCCCGCCGAGGTCGGCAACATTCTTTTGTGGAGATTGATTATGAAATATTTTCTACGGTCATTCTCTCCCTTCCGCTGATTCAAGAAGGGCAGTTGTCAGTTTCTAGCAAAAGAATGTGCACAATACTGGTTAACCACTTAGAGGACTAAGCCTGCCCAGTAAATGTGTGGTTAGGTAAACTGACCACGCTTGACATGAGCCCATTGGGTTGACTGGGCCATAAAACCTCAACACAAACAAACTTGCTCAACTACAGGTAATTTTAAAGGTGGATGTTCAGCCAGTGTTACTGTCAGAAAAATTCAAATTTGTAATATATTTTGGTGGGTAGTATTAACCCATTTATGCCGAATTGATTCTTCTACTTAACTCTTTGGACAAGTTCATTTCCAATATAAAGGTGTCTGGTTAGTTTTTATTATTTTCATGTTTTGTAGAAATATCTGAACTTAATGCAAACAGTGTAGACCCTGATCAGATGCCGCATTCTGTGGCATCTGATCTGGGTCTACACTTTTGCCAGTGTCCCTTTTATGGGATGCTAGGCTTATATGAGTTAAAATCCTAAACTTTACATCGGAATCAAATACAGCAAAATTTGTTCTGCCTCAAGGGCAGAGATGTGATTGGTTTATGTATATTTCACCAATATGTGGCAGTTGTGTATATTTTTTGTGAGATAAATGATATCTGTGACGACATCCTCACTAAAAATATGGCATTGAACTTGAGAATTTATTTTTTAAAAAAAGTTACTTTTCAAGACCCTGTCAATAGTTAATGCAAAACCCTTAATGGTGTACACAATAATTACTGAAAAATTCAATTAAAGTTGATTTACAGTAGGAAGAAAGCAACAGATTCCAAAAGGAATAATCCTTCAGAGCAGATGCCATGCCCACTTTAGTTGTCAGCCAATCAGATTACTTGATCCAGGTAGTTGATGCAAATTTACATACTTAATGACAAACAGTGCAGATCTAGATCAGTTGGCTTCAGAAGCCAACTGATCTGGATCTACACTGTTTGCAAAGGCAGAGTATACCGGGGATCAGCAGGACTGGGGTTAAGTTTCTCAGCCAGACTAGCACAGGACAAGGCAGAACAGTTTCCTGGGCATGACCAATCACAGGACTCGTAGCTCATGAACAGTGAATGACTTCAAACTCTTGTTTTTCCTGAATGAGGCTCAATATTTTTTGTATATTATCTCCAAAGGAGACCATTTGTTTGGAATGGCTAGCCCTATTACAGTATTTACCCTAAATATTGGAGAACTTTAACTGTTTACCATACTTGACCTAAAAATTGAGCAGATCAGGACTAAAGGTTAGATTTGGTCATGTAAGCATTGGTCTGGATAAGAGTGGATATCAGGTAAATATTATTCTTATTTCTCCAGGAAACCATATGTTGTGGGTACTCATTAGAAGGACCTCACTAAGGCCCTTCTGATGAGTACTCGCAACATACATTTTCATGGAGAAATAATAAAAATATCAATACTATTGGATTGAAAAAAAGCATCTTATCAAGAGCTATGATGTTAGTTTACTGATATATATTTTTTTTTTCTTTTTTATGTACATTAATTTTGAAATCTTTCTTTGGAGATGATCTCTAAGCACAGACTTAGCGAGGCACTCATGTCACATATGAAACCACCGACCCATTAACCCTAAAACCGCCAGTCACAACAATTGTTGTCTGCTTTGTCATCTGCTTGTGATTTTATTTTTTGTCAGAATCACTTCTTATTTAACCCATACATGGCATCAAATCACCATTCATCTGCATCATTGTCATATAGGCCATGTTAAGCGAAAAAGTGCCTTTAAACATGTGCAAAGTGCACAGAGTCAGATCTGCCTGTTCATGTGAACAGTATCATCTGGGCCTTTACTCTATCACAGTATCATTCTGTAGTATCCAATGATTCTGTTAGTGGGCAGTGAAGGCTCTGATCAGACTGCACAGATGCCCAAAGACATGTTTTTGCATGGCAGGGTCCATATAATAGAACTAATTACCAGTGTTTCTCTCTTCAGCTAGTACAGGCTATGCCATGGAGCAACCCACCTCGTATTGATGATGAGTGGAAGAAGAAAGTTGCTGCTGAGATGTTGGCAAGTCTGTCTGCAGGGAGGTGAGTATAAGATGTCAATTTTCATATATTTGCCTTAATTGTTTAGGCAGACAGGCCTGAGCAAACAGTGTAGATGAAGATCAAACTGCTCTAAAGGAGCTGTTTAATCAGGGTTTGCACTGTTTGCCATTTGAAAAGCATTTTTCTAGATACATGAGCAGGTAAAATTTTAACAGGGCAAATTCAGTAGATGACAAATTGACCAGACTGAAGATGAGTTGTAATTACACTACAACCTCTTTATAACAGGGTTCGTTATAACACGGTTTTGGATATAACACGGTTCAAAGATGGATCCCAAAAATGTATAGATTATATAGAAAAATGACCATAAATGGTCATTTTTCTATATAATCTATACATTTTTGTTTGGCTATAACACGGTCATATAACTAACACAGTTTATGCTTTGGACCCCAAAAATAGTGTTATAAAGAGGTTGTGGTGTATTAGCAATTATTAGTGCGTGGGTAAGACTTTTAGGAGATGACTTAAGGATTTCACATTCATGCAAATTGTTTCCTATTTGCTTAAAATGTGAAACCTGTGTTTAATTTCCTGTGTACATGTATTTTCTTGTAATAAGAAAAATAATCATCAGTTTGTTATTCGCTAATTTTGTCCAGAGAGTGGATTGACTTTAATCTTTAGTGCTCTCCAGATTGATTAGGAGATGACAGATTGATGACAGTTTTTCCTAGTTTTCCAGGAAATAGGGTTGATATTTGATACAGATGCAAGGTATTTCAAGTTCTGTTGTCTTTGAAAAGTAAGAAAAGTATTTAAAATGTCATCTGCTGAATTTTTGAGTCTGCTAGCGACAGCTAGCAGGCTCTATGCAATCGCATGGGGTTTTTTACTACGTCACAAGCGGATTTTCATCACCGCTATATTCATACGCGCACTACTTCTTAATCAGACGCAATGCGGCACTATTACGGCGAACTGAATGTGAAGCAGGGGAATTTTTATAGCTTTTCTATTTCGCTAACATAACTGTAACTGAAATCGATTTAGATAGTGCAATTTGAAACATAGACTTCAAAATTCGGTGTAGTAATACACGCGCTACTTTTGTCAATCACCCCACGCCATCTTTGATGTTGTGCTTAGCAACGGAAGCTGAACGAAAAGAAAGTATCAGAATCTACTTATTCGATATTGAATATAGCAAGACATCAGGCATTTAATTCATTCCTCCTACATGAAATTACTTTATTCACACCTCAGTGACACGGTTGTCTGACGACTGCTGGCCCATTTATACGTTATGACCCTTCTTTTGTGGACATCGGAAAATCTCTTGAAAACAGAAAAGGGTAGGCATAGCTGGTCGGGCTAATCTGTTGATGCTTAGGTGAAGCACTATCAAATGACAATCAGTTATTAAAGCTAATCTGGATTGAACATAGCCATTTCAAATTTATTTAATCTGTTCGTCTTCATAATGTTGATAAAGATAAATTTATAAAATTGCACCAGAATAATCGTGGAGCTACATCAGGTGTTGAATATGTATGAACTGGAGCATATCTAGACTTGAACTTTGATAATTCTAGAAATTGGAAATTGCTGCTGGAGATACACTCATTTGGAATAATCAGGTGGTAAACTTCATTGGAAAATAAAGAGGTTCATTACTCCAATCACTGCATTGGCTTATATATGCAGATAATAAAATGGATTTTTTTGTGAAGAAAGAAACAAAACAGAAGAGAAATAATTGTATTTAGTTTTTCAGTACATGGTTAGATTATTTATGTATATCTGTTTTACACAGATGCCTCAGTAAAGACCCATTCTTATTTATACATTAAAAGACGTAGAATGCATTTCCATCTGACTGATTTTGAGAAATTAAATTGATAGTGAAAGCATGTAGTACAAAGTGTTCATGTTGGTTGTTTTTCAAGGAATAGTAAATTTTCTCACAAAGCCTTGTCTCTGAATGTAAATTTAATATTGGATGAAGCCACTGGTTGTAAGAAAGTGTGAAAATATGGATATAGAGCAAAATCCAAGTCCATCAAATCATATAAATCTAATTATGTAATTAAGTTAATGCCTTTTTTCGCGACACCGCCTTCTGAACAATTCAGAGTAACTACAGTTGCTATACTGGATGTACATTACTCTGTGGTGGTTCTGAATCTCTTTTAACTACACTTTTATTTAACTTTAACATGCGTAAAGTAACGTTATTATTTACCTGTATTATCAGTTAGATAACACACTTTTTGAATAAAAATTACTGGCATGTTTCTTATTTTTCTTAAGGAATATATGTTGTGGATATTCATTAAAAGAGCCCTACCAATGAATGACCTTCTAATAAGTTCCAACATGTTTTTGTGTTGAAATTATAATGAACTAGAACATGTGTTTGAACAACACTATGACCCCAACTATATGGTTTCCCTTAAACATGCATTGTCCATAATACTGAAACACTAAAAATGGCTAACTTCAAAAGTAAGAATAGGATGGCCGAAACATTCCCATACAGAACTAGTATTTTTACCGCTGGGCGGCGAATAAATTCCAACCACAGTTTCGTCTGCCATCATAATGAGAGTAAAGCAAAATGCAATTGGCTATCAGTCAAGCGTCATCCAATCAAAATCGCGCTCTGAAAATGTCACTTTGTAGACCGGATTAAAGAATGTAACGAACACAAATAAGCGAATCTGAATAGAAGCGTTCATCATATCGATACTCCATCATGTGTATCGATACATGAAGCGTATCGGGATGCACCAATGCATCGATGAATCGTCCCACCACTAGGCGTAACTCAGCTAATATTTGGTGGACTGTAACCTCAAAACAATACGCCCTTCTCTACATCTTGGTCTAACTATAGCATAAATGAAGTTTCAGCTTGATCGGATATAAATTGTAGGAGGAGTTAACCAGAAACTAGAAGTTTAAAGAAATTTTCAGTGGGGCTTCACTCTGCTAATATTTAGTGGACTGTAACCTTGAAACAATATGTGCTGCTCCACATCATGGTCTAGCTATAAATGAAGTTTCAGCTTGATCGGATGTAAATTGTAGGAGGAGTTAGCCGGAAACGAAAAGTTTATTGAAATTTTAAAAGGGACATAACTCTGCTAATATTTGGTGGACTGTGACCTAGAAACAATATGCACTGCCCCCACATCTTGGTCTAACTATAAATGAAGTTTCAGCTTGATCAGATGTAAATTGTAGGAGCAGTTATCCGGAAACGAAAAGTTTAAAGGAATTTTCAAAGGGCTATAACATTGCTGATATTAAGTGGACTGTAACCTCAAAACAATATGCACTGTTCCACATCATGGTCTAACTATAAATGAAGTTTCAGCTTGATCAGATGTAAAATGTAGGAGTTAACCAGAAACGAAATGTTTTCTGAAATTTTCGAAGGGGCATAGCTCTGCTAATAATTGGTGGTCTGTAGCCCAAAAACAATATGTGCTGCTTCACATCATGGTCTAGCTATATACCAAGTTTCATTTTAATCGGATGTAAACTGTAGGAGGCGTTAGCCGGAAACGAAAAAGTTTTCTGACGCACGTCATACCCCGTAAAATAATATGTCCCATTTTTCAAACAGGTGTATAATAATTCAAAAAAGTATAAATGCAAGAGTTATGGTTCTTGCGCGCTGCATGTTGTCTAATGCTGATTGATATTTACATGACCTTTCTTGAAGATATCTTGAACAGGTTTCAAGTTACAGAGCGGACACGATTTTGTGACGCATAAAGTTCCAAGTGAAATAACTCAAAAAGTATAAATGCAAGATGTATGGTTCTTGTGCTCTGCATGTAAGATAATGTTGATTGATATTTATATGAAGTTATGTGGAGACAGCTTGAACCATTTTCAAGTTACAGAGTGGACAAGATTTTGTGACAGACGCCCGAAGGAAAAAACAATACACATCTCCCTACCCTAAAGGGAGGAGACATAAATATCAGAATCCTAGCTCAAGCGGGAGGGGGTATATTGCTTTTGGTGCAGATCTTATCAGCACTGGCGTCCCCATCCAAGGGTGTGTGTGTGGGGAGGGGGAATATTTAGAACAGAATAGATTCAAAAACAGGCATAACTGGCATGCTAGGTCCAATGGGGGAAAAAAAAAAAAGCAAGAGGGCCATGATGGTCCTATATCGCTCACCTGAGCAAACAGCTTTGCATACTTACTGTTGAAGTTTCAGCCAAGTTTACTGCTCTAAAATTTTTGTATAAATTTTATAACCCTGCACCCCAGTGGCCATGTTTTTTTCATCCATCATGATGGCTTGAACTGAATAGTGAAAGAGGATCACCAAAGGAACAATTCTGCTGTTATATTGAAATTGGTCCAGTGGTTTCTGACAAATAGATTTTTAAAATGTCTTATATAGATATATAGGGAAATTAAGCCCCACCCCCTAACGGCCATGTTTTTTGACAAATCATGACAGCTTGAACAAACTTGGTAGAGGGTCACCAAAGGAAAAATCCTGCCAAGTTATATTGAAATCGGTTCAGTGGTTTCTGACAAGAAGATTTTTAAAGTTTTCTATTTAGATATATAGGGAAAATAAGCCCCACCCCAAGCAACCATGTTTTTTGACGAATCATGATTGCTTGAACAATCTTGATAGGGGGTCACCAAAGCAACATTCCTGGCAAGTAATATTAAAATCAGTCAGGTGGTTTCTGACAAGATGAATTTTAAAGTTTTCTATACAGATATATACGGAAAATAAGCCCCGCCCCATGAAGGCCATGTTTTTTGACGTATCATGAGGGCACAATCTTAGTAGAAGGTCACCAAAGCACATTCCTGTCAAGTTACATTGAACTCAATCCAACGGTTTCTTACGAGAAGATTTTTAAAGTTTTCTATATAGGGAAAATATGCTCCGCCCCCTAGCCGCCATGTTTTTTGATGAATCATAACGGCTTGAACAATCTTGGTAGAGGGTCACCAAAGAAACATTCCTGCCAAGTTATATTGAAATCGGTCCATTGGTTTCTGAGAAGAAGATTTTTAAACTTTTCTATATAGATATATTTGGAAAATAAGCCCCTCCCAGTGGCGGCCATTGTTTTTTGACGAATCATGATAACTTGAACAATCTTGGTAGAGGGTCAACAAGGAAAGATTTCTACCAAGTTATAATGAAATCGGTCCAGTGGTTTCTGACAAGAAGATTTTTAAAGTTTTCTATAGAGATATATAGGGAAAATAAGCCCCACCCCCTGGCAGAATTTTTTTTAGACGAATCATGACTGCTTGAACAATCTTGGTAGCAGGTCACCAAAGCAACATTCCTGCCAAGCTATATTGAAATTGGTCCATTGGTTTCTGACAAGAAGATTTTTAAACTTTTGTATATAGATATATAGGGAAATTAAGCCTCCCTCCCCACCCACCACCCGGCGGCAATGTTTTTTTGACAAATCATGATAACTTGAACAATCTTGGTTAAGGGTCAAAAGGAAAGATTTCTGCCAAGTATTAATGAAATCGGTCCAGTGGTTTCTGACAAGAAGATTTTTAAAGTTTTCTATATATATAGGGAAAATAAGCCCCGCCCCCTAGCTGCTATGTTTTTTGACAAATCATGACGGCTTGGACAATCTTGGTAGAGGATCACCAAGGAAACATTTTTGCCTAGTTATATAGAAATCGGTCCAGTGCTTTCTAACATGAAGATTTTTAAAGTTTTCTATATAGATATATAGGGAAACAAGAGGCCCACGGGCCACGGCTCGCTCACCTGAGTCACTGCAGACATGCAGATGTTATGCAACATTTTTCCAATCCTATCATCACAACTAATGAAAAGATCATCTTTTGAGCAGTTCTTAGTTTTGAAGAAGAATATAATAAATATAAACAAGATGATGGCCATCTAAGATTTCCAATCAGAACAATTTTAACTACTGTTGATCTACAATTCACTTGAATACTTTCAATATAAATGTATATGGCCCATACAAATGCATGGGGAAGCAAATTTGACCTTGGAGGTAAAAAGGTCAAACGTCAACATAGAACCATCATTTTAGCAATTTTGGTAGCTCTCCTGTACCCCATAATTTGTGCAAAGATAAGGGCCCAGGGCTTATTTGGTTATGGAGAAGAAGATTTGTAAAATTTTTTTTACCATTATATGGGCATGGCAGCCATTTTGATCAATGGACCATGCCCATTTTAGCAATCTTTCATTCTCCTGCCCAAGGAGGCTCTGCATGAAATTTGAGCAACACTGGCCCGGAGGCTTCAGAGGAAAAGTCATTTGAAATTATCAACATTTTTTCCATACAAATGTATGGGGCCCGTACAAATGCATACAGAAGCAAACTTGACCTCGCCGTAAAAAGGTTAAATGTCAATGTATGACAATTATTTTAGCAACCTTGGTAGACCGCCCGTTCCCGATGATATATGCAAACATTCAGCCACATGCCATCCTCGATTTTGGAGAATAACATTTTTAAATGTTTTTTTCCCATATAAATGCATAGGGAAGCAAACGACCTTGCCGTAAAAAGGTCAAATTTGAGCAACTTTGGTAGACCCTCCGTCCCCGATGAATTATGCAAAGATTCAGCCCCAAAGCATCCTCGGTTCTGGAGAAGAAGATTTTTAAATGTTTTTACCATATATGGGCATGGCGGCCATCTTGGTTAATGAACTGTGACCATTTTAGCAATCTTTTGTTCCCCCAACCTGAGGAGGCTCAATATGAAATTTGAGTAAATTTGGCCCAGAGGCTCCAGAGGAGATGTTATTTGAAATTCTGAACATTTTTCCCATATAAATGCATAAGGAAGCAAAATTGACCTTACCGCAAAAAGGTCAAATGTCAATGTACAACCATTATTTTAGCAACTTTGGTAGCCCTCCCGTTCCCGATGATATGTGCAAAGATTCAGCCACAAGGCATGCTCGGTTTTGGAGAAGAAGATTTTTAAAGGTTTTTCCCATACAAAAGCATAGGGAAGCAAACTTGACCTTGCCGTAAAAAGGTCAAATGCCAACGTACGACAAATCTTATAACAACTTTGGTAGACCTCTTGTCCCTGATGATTCTTGCAAAGATTCAGCCCCAAGGCATCCTCGGTTATGGAGAAGATTTTTAAAGGTTTTTACCATATATGTGCATGGAGGCCATCTTGGGTCAACGGACCATGACCATTTTAGCAATCTTTCGTTCCCCCACCCTAAGGAGGCTCCACATGAAATCTGAGCAAAATTGGCTCAGCGGCTTCAGAGGAGAAGTCATTTGAAAATGTTAATGGACGGAGGAAAAGTGACACTATAGCTCATCCTGAGCAGAGGTCAGGTGAGTTAAAAAAAAAAAAAGTCCCACCCCCCTGGCGGCCATGGTTTTTGACGTATCATGACGGCTTGAACAATCTTGGTAGAAAGTTACAAAAGAAACATTCCTGCCGTGTTATATTGAAATCGGTCCAGTGGTTTCTGACAAGAAGATTTTTAAACTTTTCTGTATAGATATATAGGGAAAATAAGCCCCGCCCTCTGGTGGCCATGTTTTTTGAGGAATCCAAATGGCTTGAACAATCTTGGTAGAGGATTACTAAAGGAACGTTTCTGTAAAATTATATTGAAATCGGCCCAGTGTTTCTGACAAGAAGCTTTTAAAAGTTTTCCATATAGATATATACATGTAGGAAAAATAAGCTCCGCCCCCTGGCAGCCATGTTTTTTGACGAATCCAGATGGCTTGAACAATCTTGGTATAGGATCACCAAACAAACATTCTTGCAAAATTATATTGAAATCGGTCCAGTGGTTTCTGACAAGAAGATTTTTAAAGTTTTCTATATAGATATAAAGGGAAAATAAGCCCCGCCCCCTGGCGGCCATGTTTTTTGACGAATCCAAATGGCTTGAACAATCTTGGTAGAGGATCATCAAAGTAACACTCCTGCAAAATTATATTGAAATTGGTCATACTTTACTGGATGTATTTGGCCAGACAGTCCCGAGCAAACATTGTAAACCCCCATGAAATGCTACAAAATGCGGTGTCACATCAGGGGCTAAACTGTTTGCCACCCATTGAGCTATTTTTAGACAAAACATTCGGTAGTAAATTGTACTTGTTAGCTCACCTGAGCGCAAAGTGCTCATGGTGAACTATTGTGGTCAGTCAATGTCCGTCGTCCGTCATGCGACGTCAACAATTGATTTAAAAGCCTACTCCTACACCCCTGGGCAAATTGACTCGATACTTGGTAGGAAGCATCGGGGTGACTTGTACATCAAAAATAGCTAAAATCATGCCGATCGGAAATCCAAGATGGCCGCCATCTTGAAAATCTATTTTTCGCTTCTTCTCCTGAACCAAAAGGCCAATTGACTCCAAACTTTCTAGGAAGCACTGGGGTGACTTGTAGATCAAAAATAGTTAAAATCTCGCCAATCGAAAATCCAAGATGGCCGCCATGGCAGCCATCTTAAATCTATTTTTAGCTTCTTCTCCTGAACCGAAAGGCCAATTGACTCCAAACTTGCTAGGAAGCATCGGGGTGACTTGTAGATCAAAACTAGCTAAAATCGTGTTGATCAGAAATCCAAGATGGCCACCATCTTGAAAATCTATTTTTCGCTTCTTCTCCTGAACGGAAAGGCCAATTGACTCCAAACTTGCTAAGAAGCATCGGGGTGACTTGTAGATCAAAAATAGTTAAAATCATGCTGATCGGAAATCCAAGATGGCCGCCATGGCAGCCATCTTGAAAATCTATTTTTCGCTTCTTCTCCTGAACCGAAAGGCCAATTGACTCCAAACTTGCTAGAAAACATAGGGGTGATTTATAGATCAAAAGACGCTAAAATCATTCCAAACGTAAATCCAAGATGGCCACCATGGTGGCCATTTTGAAAATCTATTTTTCGCTTCTTCTCCTGAGCCGAAAGGCCAACTGACTCCAAACTTGGTAGGAAGCATCAGGGTGACTTGTAGATCAAAAATAGCTAAAACCATGCTGATCGGAAGTCCAAGAGGGCCACCCTGGTGGCCATCTTGAAAATCTTTTTTTCGCTTCTTCTCCTAAACCCAAAAGCTAGTTGACTTGAAACTTGGTAGGAAGCATCGGGGTGACTTATTGATTAAAAATGGCTAAAATCATTCTGATTGGAAATCCAAGATGGCTGCCATTTTGAAAATGTAGATTTTTCACTTCTTCTCCTGAATCAAAAGACTTATTGGCTTTAAACTAGGTAGGAAGCATCAGGGTGACCTGTAGATCAAAAATAGATAAAATCATCCCTATCAGAAGTCCAAGATGGCCGCTATGACAGCCATCTTTAAAATCTATTTTTCGCTTCTTCTCCTGAATTGAAAGGCCATTTGACTCGAAACTTGGTAGGAAGCATTTAGGTGACTTGTAGATCTAAAATAGCTTAAATTGTTTGGATAGGAAATCCAAGTTGGCTGTCATGGCGGCCATCTTGAAACTCTTTTCCTTTCACTTATTTTCCTGAACCAAAGGGCCAGTTAATTTGAAAATTGGTAGGAAGCATCAGGATGACATGTTGATATAAAAATAGCTAAAATCCTTCAGATTGGAAATCCAAGATGGCGGCCATCTTGAAAATCTATTTTTCTTTACTTCTTCTGAACTGAAAGACCATTTATTGACTCGAAACTTGGTAGGAAGCATCAGGGTGACTTGTAGATCAAAAAACGCTCAAATGGTTGCGATAAGAAATCTCAAATTGCGGCTATGGTGGCCATCTTGAAAATCTGTTTTGAACTTTTTCCCCTGAACCGAAAGGGCAATTGACTTAAAGTTCATTGGAAGTATCGAAGTGACTTGTAGATCAACAGTAGCTAAAAGTCATTCTGATTGGAAATCCAAGATGGCTACCATCTTGTTTATGTTTATTATATTTCCCTGCCACTGTGCTGTTTACATGTATAAAATCATGATTCTTCAGAAACCACTTAGGCAATAGCAACCAAATTTCACATTGATCCTACTGTTGAAATGTGATTGAGAGTTTGTTCAAATGATCACGCTCCATTGACTGTCTTGCCATATATAATATTCATCTTAAAAATTAAGAACTGCTTAAAGGATGATCTTTTCATTAGTTGCGATGACAGGATTGGAAAAATGTTAATAACATCTGCATATCTGCACTCACAATGCTACTCAGGTGAGTGGCCCGTGGGCCTCTTGTTCAATTTTAAATAAAGTATGGTAAGGAGTTGAGGTGAGTAACCGACCCAGAAATCAAATTTCGGGTAAGGTGTTCACATGCTGTGTTTAAAGGAGTGTAGATATTGATGTAGTGTATGTACAAGAATCTCAGACATGTGACAGACTGCCGGCCTCGGTGGCTCAGTTGGATGCGCCGTCCGACTGGAGACCATGAGGTCGCGGGTTCAACCCCCGCCGAGGTCGGCAACATTCTTTCGTGGAGATTGATCATGAAATATTTTCTACGGTCATTCTCTCCCTTCCGCTGATTCAAGAAGGGCAGTTGTCAGTTTCTGGCGAAAGAATGTGCACAATACCGGTTAACCGCTTAGAGGACTAAGCCTGCCCAGTAAACGTGTGGTTAGGTAAACTGACCGCGCTCGACATGACCCCATTGGGTTGACTGGGCCGTAAAACCTCAACACAAACATGTGACAGACTATTGAAGCGATATATGAGCCTCTTCATGGGATAAAAATCTTATGCCATATGCGAACAACAAAGACACATGGTTTTTGCTATGCGCAGTCTGATCAGCACCGTTGTTGTTCACTGTCTAGACAGTAAACAACCTATCAAAACTTTCAAGACTAGCTAATCTGGCACAATGGCCGAGTTAGCCAGTCTACGGCTGAGTAAGCAGGTCTGAGTCTTATTTGGTCGAAAACCTCGAAGACAGGTTTTTCATGTCGTTGCTTATATATTATCTGTACTTTGACAAAGTGCAGGGAGACTTTGTAGCGGCATCACACAGTGCTAAACACAAGCTACAATTGGATTAATTAACGCATAATTTTACTGCAAGCATATTTTATTTTCGGGCTTCAGAAGGGGGAAAATAGGACCTTATGCACATACTCCTTTCAACTTCTTAAACCTCATTGAAATATATTTATATTAGAAAGATTATTAAATCCAGAAAATAGGAGCTAAATTTTGCAGTAAGGAGGGTGTACATGCCGAAAAATTGTTATGCCATGAATTATACGATTTTTGCTTAAAGGATCTGTTTTAAGGTCTTTGTGAACATGTCGCTTTGCGACAAATATCTTATATTGAATTAATTTTCTCCGTAACACATTATCCAAGTTGATAAAATAATATATAGAGGCTGTTGCATTATGTGAGGGATTTTTACAGATCCCTCATTTATTATTAGGAACTAGCGAAACTATTTGGAACTAGCCAAATCAGTGGAGAACTTCACATTCATCACAAGGGCAGATAACCTAAGGCGAAGGACAAAGTCTTTGGTGTGATATTTCAAGGAAGGCTAGTACTCTGTATCAGCCAATAAAGTCCAAATTTTGATCAGCCACTTATTTGGAAATTGTTATGAAGCATAACTTTACCTGGTTCTAGCCAAATGACTGTATCTGATCAATTGTGCCAGCTTTAGTGTTCAGACAACAAAATTCACTTGCCTACACCTATATGCTTATGTGTGTGCAGAGTTGGAGCATGGGCATGTCACTATGACTTTGAGGATTCAAAATGTTCTTGGTATTTTTGCAGCTAATAAAAATTGTCCAGATAATTGAGGAGTGTGGGTAAAAAATATTTCAGTCATTATAAATAAAGATAAAGAGCCTTAAATAAAAGGTTGCATATAAGAATTTAAGAAATAGACAACATAAGCTGTGTAGAGCTTTTAATGCTTATAAGTTCTTTCAACAGCTAGCCCTACTGGGATGTTAACAGAACCATGATCAAAATCAAGATTTGTGATCTAGTTTGCTAAGTTTTTACTATACATATGTGTACAGTATAATAATTACTGTATTTTTTAAGTCTAGTCCCATATAATTCACATCTTAGAATTTTTTGCTGTTATTATTTAGCCCGGTTTCATGTATTTTTACGTTACTAATGGTAAAACGTTTCATCATAACTACTTACAGAGACAAATGCTGAAAATAATTCTGAAGTCATCTAAATTATTATCTGAGCATTTATTTTATGTACAAATAATGCAGTTCTTTGGATTTGATTTGTGAAAGCATTTGTGTAAACAAGCCAACCATGTTGCCGCCATTTTGAACCAAAAGCCATGTAACTTCGCGTTAATTAAATTTTTGGCAGAAAATCATCATGTAATTGTAATGTGATTTTTGCAAATTTTGGCCATTTTCAAAATAAAGTACGGATACCGTATTAATCCGCCTATAAGACGATTTGTATATAAGACGGGGCTGTTTTTGGGCCCTTCCCAGGCAGGATTTTGCTTTTAATTAATTATAAGATGGGTTAAAAAAGTCGCCTGTCGGAGACATTCCCTGCCACTCAGAAATTCCTAAAGTACATGAAGACATCGGCGATGATTGGTCAGATTTGTAAGTGAATTTATCACAGAGCAGGAATTTAAAAAAACTCCCAACACCACTTACAAGCATGCATACCGTATTTAACTGTGTATAACACGCACCTTATTTACCCAGAAAACGTTTATAAAAATTCGATGTGTATTATTTATAGGAACACCAAAATCGGGACAGAAATCACCAAGATAATCGGTCGCGAAAACTCATGACATTCACGATCACCCGTTAAAAATGCGAAATAGAATGATTGCTATAAGATATTCATGATTTTTATACCTATCTCGCCCATACCAGGGTTCTGGCAGCTCAAAACAAGCAACTCGATCTGATTTGTAGTAATTTGATATCCTTTTCATGTCCATGCTTTTTTTATTTACGCTTTTTTATTTTGCTGATCATGTGATCTCTTCAAAGGGAAACTACTCAAACAGGCATATGCATATGAATCTGTATTGATTACCGGACTTTGACAAGACTCAGCCGTAACTTGAATAAATCAGCCTGCACAACTGATTTATTGTAGTTCAAAATAGGAAATAAATTTGGTAGAACATAAATATTGGCACGAACGATCATACATTGAAAAAATAAAAAAGTATTTAAGTTTATGCAATTATTAAAATTATTGATAATAAACAAAACCAACTGGGCTTTTGAGGTAGGTAGATCGGTCATTTGCATTTTATCTTTTATTTTCTTACCACCCAGCTAGCATTCTACGTAAATCTACATCGGGCCGTCATCGGCCCGTCAGCTACCCTGACGGGCCGATGACGGCCCGATATAGATTTACGTAGAATGCTGACTGGGCATATGTTTATCTTTTTTTTTTATTTTTTTTTTTTTTTTTATTTAAACTTTTCTTCCAACTTACCAAAAAATTGTTTGAAATAAACAATGTTTATGATAAAGAAAATCAAACTACCAGCATACATCTGTGCACTTAATTGGTTAATTGGCAGTCAGAATGACAACTAGTCGACTTTAGTTGTTGTTTGCATTGCCCTGAGGCACTGAGTTGATAATTTCACGTCTCAGTTAAGAAAGTGACACAAAGAAGGTGTTAATTATGAGAACACAAAAGAAATAACTACATTTGTATTATCATAGCGTCTGCAGTGGGGAAGCAAAGAACTGCCTACACTACATCAAGTTGCCTGAGGCCCATGGTAACAGAGCTGCACAACGAAAATTCAGTTAGCATTATCGTAAATTCGGCCTGTTTCTACTCTAAACCTTCCGAGTTCGGCCATTTTCAACTCAATCCTAGTGAAATTTGACACTTAGTATCTGGTAACTTAGTAAATAACGCACAGATAAATTCTTCGTGTTTTACATAGAACATCTCTTTTTTTTATTTCAAAACTATTTAGCAGATATTCAGTGCGTGTTATACACGGGTGCGAGTAATACACAGAAAAATTCGGTACTTCACCTACAAAATTACCTTGCTGCTATTTCTGTCAAGGGACGAAGGTAAACATTATATCCTTCTACCGGTTTCGAAGATCGGCATTTTCCGTGACCACGTGGCACCACCGGACTTTGCCGAAAATACCGATATGGCCAAAGATCTTGATTATAAGATGGGTCTGGATTTTTGGGGGCCTTTTTTTTTTTTTTTTGGAAAAATCCCCGTCTTATAGGCGGATTAATATGGTACCTTAGATTTGATATTTTCATAGAAAAAATAAGTCTTAGCTGTAAAAATTGATTTAATAGATATAGGTGTAAATGTCATTAAGGACTGTTATCATCACGGTCAATATATTTCTTTTCTAAGCGGAAATCACAAAACAACAGTGTATTTCTGAAAACAAACCTTGCCCACTAAAGCGTGACTTTGTATTTAAAACATCCAGCAGGTAGGTGGCGCTGCCGTTTATTTTCATTGAGAAATCAGTTTAACGCAATATTGAATTTAACGCGAAAATACATGGAGTATATTACTTTTATTCACACAGACTATTTAGGCTGACAAAATTAATCAGATAATTGATTAACTGATCTATAAATTCCACAAAAATGATTATCATTACAGATGTCTTATAATCAATGAGACGCCACATTTTGCGGCATCCCATCTGGGTCTACACTGTTTGCTCAGGCCTATTTGACCAAATACATACAGTAAAGTATAACATGGGAAGAGTCCTGCTCAGACAGACAAGTAAATTGACCAAATCTTTTGTGATAAATAATCGATCACAATGACAGGAGTGATAATCGACCAGATTAGCCAGCCTTAGAGTCTATTTATACATTGTATTTGCTGTATGATGATTCTAGCGAATAAAAAGAAAAGAAAAAAAATGCAACAATGTATCCATTTTAAGATACTGCCTCCAGATTTGTGGGACTTTTACCCAACCCGATCACATGATGAACAGGCCCCGCCTAAGGCAACTCTGCCCTGGAGACTATAGGCAGCCCAACTACTTCGCTGGCCCCGATGGGCGGGGGCCGTGGTCTGTGGGTCGTGATTTCTGAATACCCGATAATCAGTGCACGCCGGTAATAGGTACCAAGTTACGCTACACTACCAGTCACAGGAGCTTGACATTGGATAATTTCTACTTATAGGGCCTGTCCTTCGAACCTTCGATTATTTCATAATCGTAGGGACAGGCCCTATAAGTAGAAATTAGCAAACGTCAAGCTCCTGTGCTACCGGTTGCCTACATGAAATGCACTTTACGGCATCAGGAATTTTGCTGAAGAACTGAACAAGTATCTGTTGTTGTTTTTCTCATGCGACACACCATGAATTTAAAAAATGCAGGTAAAAGAAGCTTTCATGTCTGTAGCCTCGCGAAAAATAAACTGTTCGACAGCCGGTAGATTCTAGTAAACAAGCTGGTTGTCATACGACAACACACAGTTGTCGCAACACCCAGAAGGTCGGAAACCAGACACGATACGTATCGCTGAGCACTTTCATTAGCTGACTGACATCACATGTCTCAGTCGAAACACTCGGTGTTATTCGCTTTAATCATTGCGACTTTTCAGGCCACGGCAAGGGTCCGTACACACAATTCTGTTCTATTCCATACGTGTTATCACTTGACGCCACCGTCGTGGCTGCTTCTTCGCGGCTGCTTCTTCGCAGCCACGAGGCGGTGTCGCTACAAGAAAATGCATCTGTATTATTGCAAGGAAGTATCCATCAAAGAGATGGGATATTTAGTCCTGATTCAAGAGGGCGTCAATGCCTACCATGTTGTTTAGTATTATTGGTGAAAGCTGTACAGAAAAGGATCTGTACCAACAAGTTGAATGTCAACAACATGAATGAAATTCTGTTTGCAGGAGATAAATTATACAAGTATGCAAAAAAGAATGCCAAGACATATCATGACTATTTAGAGCCATGTGATTTGCCATCTTATTTTTCACTTGACAACTAGCATTATCCCTGGAAAGGGAAAAAAAAAAAAAAAAAAAAAAAAAAAAAATTTTCAGGAAATTTAAATATCTTATCCTTAGTGGAGTATCCTTTCCTTGATTTAGAGACAGGACTCGCTATGACTTTCTCATTCAACCCATATGCAGTCTTCATTTGCAACGGCTTTTCTATTGCATTATTGGAACAAGGTGACTGTTTCTACCTTTTTGAGTCTTATGCAAGAGCTTCAGATGGAATGCCAAATGTTAATGGCAAAAACATTTTGTTAAAGAAAACAAATATAACTGGCATTTTCCTTACATTTGCGTAGATTGTTTAGTTTTGATAATTCCTTTACTACAACAGCGGTGAGTCAGTTTGATTTGCATTCGCTCTGTATATCTCATGTTTGCAGGGAGACCATAAAATGATACCAATGAGCTGGGTTTCAAATTTGTGACATAACTACCTATCCTCCTTTACAAGAATGTATTTCATTTGAGTTGTGTCCATCACAGCCTTATGCTTCCTCCCAGCTTGCTGACAGCTTAAATGAACACGGTTCCGCATTACTTGATTCACCCCTTATATGTGAAGAATTGCAAACCTCCCTGAATAAGAAACTTAAGTTAAGTGACACATCAAAAGATGGTTTGAGCAGTAAGAAATTTAAAAACAAAGAAAGTGCTATAGTCACACAGTTTCACAAGTTGGTGTCTTGTGGTCCCCAGTGCATATGTACAAGTTGTTGTCAAACATTTTTCAAACATTCTGATGTTAAATTTGATATTCAGGGTCTAAAGCCCGAGATGAAAAGACTCTGTACATTAGGACATAAAAGTGTGGAGGATAAGGAATGGATCTGTCAACAATGTGCTAATAGTTTGAAGAAAAATAACTTGAACAAATATCTTCCTTTTTGTCAAGCCCCCTTGCGCTGAGCAAGACATAGTCACCATAGCTGCATTTAAATGTATATCAGTGAGTCCATCCGTATTTGTCCGTCCTAGCTAGAAATTTTGCATGCAGAATCATCTTTCAGTGTAGTTTGAAATTTCTCCAAGACTTGGCCTTGAGGTCAGATTTGTCAAGGACATGCACTTACCAGCAGAATTTAAGAGTTTTTAAAGAAAGTCTTCTATTCAGGAAGTGCAATGCCCAGATGCTTGATATATTCCATAGAGCTCCATCTTATCGTATAGTATTGGTAGCATTGGAATGTCGTCTATCTTCTTTGCATGTATTGTGTAAAATTGCATAGAAGATACACAGCACTCCATTAGTACTTTACAAGCTAGCAGACTCTTAGGACTATCAGTCCTTTGATTTATATTGCATGCTTAGAATGGTAAGTATTGAAGAGCCATAACTAATCTGATCTGATACCAGGTTAATCTAGTATATGGAAAAAAATATTGATCTTTTCCTCAATAGCCTAGGTCTCAGATCTTGATGGGATGAGACAAGAGTATTGGTGCAATCAAATATTAGGTTAAATGTGTTGTGTGAAAAGGGGCTTAATTGTATATGCATTCACAAACAATGAAAACCCTGATCAAACTGCATGTCTGCACAAACTGATCAGAGATATTACTGCTTATCGGAAGAAAGCGTGGGCCCAATTGTTCAAAGCTAACAACGTCATTAGTTAATGATTCGTTAAAATTTACATCGAGTGATACGCAAATATGCTGAAATTTTTTGCTGAAAAAATGTGAGACACATTTTTTCAGCAAAAAATATTAGAATATTGTATATTGAACCCGCTAAAACAGATAACAAAATGACCCTTAATGAGCTCGTTAAGCTAACGACACTTTGAACAACTAGGCCCAGGATTGTATAGAATCTTCTGACAGCTAGTAAAGATGATCAGGGCCGCCACTTTTTGCACATATATTTAAACAGCTTATGGGTGAAGTGGTTCAATTCTTATCTATAAAACACAAATTGAACCACTGTTTAACCCTTAAAGTGCAAATCTGAACTGCAGTAGACAACATTTTGATTTTTTTTGAAAATTCAAAAACTATAACGCTTGACATTTCATATGAATCATCTACATAGCAGACAATTCACATAAAATTCCAAGTCTTTGTTTTATCTGGAAAATTATTTAAAAAAAAAAAAATTAGAATTTTGTCTGCTACTATTTTGTTTAGCACTTAATTGGTTAAGTGTCCCATATGAAGAGTAATTCTGTTACTAGATCAGATCAGTTTAAGAGCTTCCTTCCTTGTAGTAAAGATGCTTTACAAATAATTAAGGACGCTTGATACACATGGTAGAATTTCCCCCATTTGTTACACGAGAGACAACTTTTGTTTGTAACTTCATGTCGATTTTCTGCACACGAAACCCCTTATGAAAAGGGGTCTACTCTAAAAGGAAAGAATTTGCTCCCAAGGGAAATCTAAAGTGTTTGATTACCGTGATCAAAACGGTGTCCTTTTCAGAAGGGAGGCCCAAAAATTTTGATGAGTTGTCTCTCCCTTGGAAGTGTATCCATTCATTGAAATAAGTACAAAATCTAAAGTGTTTGATTACCCTGATCAAAACGGTGTCCTTTTATAGCTCAGGAAAAGCCAAAATATATTGATATTTTTCTTACTTTTCCGTTTATACTTACATTGTGGATACTCATTAGAAGTGCCTCACTGAGTCAATTCCATTGAGTATCGGCAACATAAAATCTGATCATGAGCTTCACTTTTCTTAAAAAGAATGAAATAACAATCTACTGACTGGCATACTGGTTTGGGCCTGTACTGTTCACATGTTCAAATACAGAGTCAGTCAGATTTTCTCATAACACAGTTCAGCCAGCCTCTGTGGCTCACTTGAATGCGAGTCTGACTGGTGATCAGGAGGTTGCAGGTTCAACCCCCGCCGAGGTAGGCAACATTCTTTCATGGAGATTTGATCATAAAATATTTTCTGTGATCATTCTCTCCCTTCCGCTGATTCAAGAAGGGCAGTTGTCAGTTTCTGGCAAAAGAATGTGCACAATACTGGTTGACCTCTTAGAGGACTAAACCTGCCCATTACAAGTGCAGTTAGGTTAACTGACCATGCTGACCATTGGGTTGACTGGACTGTAAAACCTCAACACAAACAAAAACTTCAAGGGAAGTAATTCTGACATGGAAATAATTGCCTTGTTCTTATTGGGGCTGAATTAAAGGAAATGATTTTTCTTGTCTGGGAGCAAATTCTTTCCTTTAAGAGTAGCCTCCATTTTTGAAAGTTTCAAGTACTAAGAAGCCAACTTCCTTTCTTCAAAAGTTATCTCCCGTTGTAAAACTGGCAGCAAACTCTTCAGTTGTATCCATTCCCCTTAAATTTTAATTTCTGTATGTATTTCAGGCTAGCCAAAAGTATCTCTTCTCAGATTAAAGATCGTCTCAACAAATCTCACGAGTCTTTCTCAAGTGCCTTGAAACAGTTGGAAACCAAACACAGTGGTCGTTTAGACAAGATAGAAGAAGACCGCTTGAAATTACGGAAATATCATGCCCCACGGGTAGCCAAACTGGCATTAGAGAGTACATCACTCAAAGATCATATTCTGTTTGGTATGCATTGCTGTGTCATATGTTTGGTATATACAGTCGAACCTCAATAGCTCGAACACCGATGGCTCGTTTACCATGGCTAATTCGAACTCATTTTTGAGTCCCTATGAAATTCTTCCACTAGCTCAAGAAAACAAATATTTAGGGAAAATTTCTTATTTTATCATGAAATTGTATGTTGTGTGTACTCATTAGAATCGCCTCATTGAGGCAATTCTAATGAGTACACTCAACATACAATTATTGTGAAGGAAATTAAAAAAAATCCCTAAAATATCGCTATTTGCTTTCTGTCCTGGCACCATGATTAACCCTCAGTGGCTCGAACTACCCATGTCTTGAACAATTTTCTATGGTCCCAAAGATGCTCGAGCCATTGAAGTTTGACTGTATTTGTTTTGCTAAATTTTATGTATGACAGTCTTTCATGTAAACAAGCAAAGCACTTAACACTTTGCGTGCTGGGTAAAAATTTCAGCAGAAGACATTTTGAAATATTTTTCTTATTTTTCCTAGATAATAGGATTTGACATTTCATGCAAATTGTCTCCTTAAGAGTTCTGTCCCAATATTTAGGGTTATTACAGCACTTCATCTCCTTACCACATGTATTCTAAAATTTGATAAAATCTTTTGACTGTCTTGTGATAGAATAGTGAACAGCATAGATCGTGATCAAACTGCTCCTTTAGGTGTGGTTTGATCTGTTTCTGCACCGTTTGCTCATGTCAGTCTGTCCAAATAGTTTGTACATATGCCATTTTCTAAAGCGTCCGGGTGGCAGAGGGTTCAGTGCTTCCGTCTTCAGATCACGAGGTTCTGGGTTCGAATCCTACTGGAGGCAGAATTCAGCTCATGGCTGTATGGCACTTAATTGCTCAGAGCCTTTCATTATCATCCTTCCATCATCTCCATATGACTTAAATAAAGGTAAAACACCAAATAGTCATCATGATATGCCATTTTTAACTTTTTCCCTTGCAGGTACCTTTTACCATATTTGTTCTAAATATTTTGATTTCAGTAAAATATCTTAAACTGTTATCAGGTCAGTCTGAACAGTAATTGAAATTGTAATACTGATTTGGATTTAGATTTTAAATTTACCATACTTTATCAAAATGAACATGTGCAAAGATCTTTACACTTTTAGATCTATACATATTGGTCATGGTCTCTATGTTTGTGATATAAACTCTACAAAATATATAAAACCTAAATGCTAGCAGCAAGGACCCTGACCAGACATGCTCAAATATTCAGACACTATTAGTCATTATTTTACTTACAAAAAATTTGAACAAACCCATTTGATTATATTATGATAAATCTTAATCCTTGTCCTACTGAACCTGGATATACCCTGCGTTTGCAAACGGTGTAGATCCAGATCTGTTGGCTTCTGAAGAAGCCAACTGATCTAGATCTGCACTGGTTGCCATTAAGTATATGAATTTATAGCAATAATATGGTTCAAGTAATCTGATTGGCTGAAAATTAGAAGAGGGCATGGCATCTTTATTCAGCAGGACAAGGGTTAAAGTGCTGGCTGAATGACTCTTTTCAGACCAGTTTGATCTAGACCTACACTGTTTGCTTGGGTCTGTCTTACAGAATATATAGGATAACCATGGTTTAAGTGTTTGAAATGGCTAAATTATAGTGTTAACCCTTGTCCTGCTGAATAAATTAAGAAACCACACCTATTTCTAATTTTCAGCCAATCAGATTACTTGATCCGGATTGTTGTTATAAATTCACATACTTAATGGCAAACAGTGCAGATCCAGATCAGTTGGCTTCTTCAGCCAACTGATCTGGATCTACACTGTTTGCAAAGGCAGGGTATATCTGGGTTCAGCAGGACAAGGGTTAATTATTGTTTTAGGTATTCCTGTGATGGGTAAGGAGATTGGCAGAGGACAGTATGGTGTTGTCTACTCTAGTGATACATGGGCAGGCAACTCACCATGTGCTGTGAAGTCAGTTGTCCCTCCTGATGACAAACACTGGAATGACTTGGCTCTTGAATTCTTTTACACAAAGTATGTGCATTATTGTATTGGTGTTACTGTCACAGTATAATTCTATAAGGAAAGAATTTGCTCCCTAGGGGCAAATTATTTTCTTTTTCAGCAGACTGCTTTCCAGAAGGTCGGCAAAAGAATTTTGAAAATTACCTCCCTTGAAAATGTATCTTGTCCACTTAAGGGCTTTATTTAGCTTGTGAGTGATTCACCGGCATTTACACAGTGATAGATGCTGAAAAAAAAATGAAATTCATCCCTACAAACAGTGCTTTGAACAAATGGACTCTGGTCATTTAAGTCTGCTACTATCGTGCTTTTTGACAGTTTTCAGAAAGTCATTTTTACCTGTTGCTTTACACAGAAGTGAATTTGCAAACTTTTGCCATGATTTTAATGCAAAATTATTTGTTGCAACTACCTATTCACTAAAAGTTTAAATCTATCATTAGTTTTAAAAAAAAAGTCAAATATTTTCATTTTTCCTATAGTAAAAATGGCTACAAATTGTGCAAAAATTTATAGGATAGGTAGATTATAGGCAGGTTTTCAACAAGTTCTCAGACTTGTCTAAATTTTCTGAAATTTACGTAATATTGTTCTGAAACATCAATAATTAAATATCACTAAAATGAATAAAAAATATTTTCTGAGATACAAATTCCAAAAAATCACTTGACTGTAGATATTGCATAGGTCAGACCAACTTTTGGCCATAAATTTTATTTTAGGGTAAATGTTCGAGAACAAAGAACAGAAACAGAACAGAAAAAATGATTTCTGATAAGATATGGTCGATCAGAGCAAAATGTTTTCATTTAAAATAAAATGCCAAGCAAAAAATGTCTTTTCAAGTGATGCCAAAAGAACAGTAGATTGTTTAATAATGTCCATTTAATTACTCATAAAATTCAAATGCTGATCAGAGCTTATTACTCAAAACAGTTCCATATCTCACTGGTTGGTGAATTTTTACAGAAAACTTGGATCGTATCAATTTCTGAGTTTGTTATCCTATTATTAGCTCACTTGGAGCTTTGCTCCAGGTCAGCTTATGCAATGGCCTGTTGTCCGTCGTCTGTCCGTTCGTCCATCGTTCATCCATCGTTAGCTTTTCACATTTTCGATATCTCCTCCAGAACCATAAGTTAGATTGAGCTGAAATTTAGTAGGAGGCATTGTGGCAACATGGAGATTCAGAATTGCTAAAATCGTTCCAAAACCAAGATGGCCGCCATGGTGGCCAGCTTGAAATTCTTCAACCGACATCTCCTCCCAAACCCTAAGTCCGATTGAGCTGAAACTTGATGGGAGGCATCACAGTGACACAGAGATTCAGAATTGCTAAAATCATTCCGTTCCGATATCCAAGATGGCCGCCATGGTGGCCATCTTGAAATTCTTCAAATGACATCTCCTCCTAAACTGTAAGTTGGATTGAGCCAGAACTAGCTGGGAGGCATCACAGTGACACAGAGATTCAGAATTGCTAAAATCGTTCTGTTCCGATATCCAAGATGGCCGCGATGGTGGCCATCTTGAAATTCTTAAAACAACATCTAATTGCAAACAATAAGTCAGATTGAGCTGAAACTTGATGGGAGGCTTTGGAGAGTTATAGAGATTCAGAATTGCTAAAATCGTTCTGTTCCGATATCCAAGATGGCTGCCTTGCCATCTGATCTGATATTCAGGACGGCCATCTTGAAATACTTCAAACAACATCTCCTCCCAAACCGTAGGTGGGATTGAGCCAAAACTTGATGAGAGGCATTGGAGCAACATAAAGATTCAGAATTGCTAAAGTTGTTCCATTCTGATATCCAAGATGGCTGGCATGGCAGCCATCTTGAAATTCTTCTTACGACATCTCCTCCCAAACTGTAAGTTGGATTGAGCCAAAACTTGATGGAAAGCATCACAGTGACACAGAGATTCAGGATTGCTAAAATTGTTCCGTTCAGATATCCAAGATGGCCATGGCAGCCATCTTGAAATTCTTCAAACGACATCTCCTCCCAAACCATAGGTCCAATTCAGCCAAAACTTGATGGGAGGCATAGGAGCGACATAGAGATTCAGAATTGCTAAAATTGTCAGCTGTTTTGAAAATCTTTGAAGACCATCTCCTCCGGCCATCTTGTAAGTCTTCAATTGTTATCTGCTCCCGAACAGTAAGTCAGATGGAGGGGAAACTTAGTGGAAGGCATCGGGGCAGCATGGAGATTTAGAATTGCTAAAATGATTCAGTTCTGATATTCAAGATGGCCACCATGGCAGCCATCTTGCAAATCTTCATACCACATCTGCTACTGAAGGGTAAGTCTGATTGAGCGTAAACATGATGGGAGGCATTGGGATGTTATGGAAATTCAGAATTGCTAAAATCCTTCTGTTCCAATGTCCAAGAAGGCCGCCATCTTGAAATTCTTAAAATCACATCTCCTCCTAAACAGTAAGTCAGGTTGAGCCGAATCTTGATGGGAGGCATCGGGGTGAAATGGAGATTCAGAATTGCTGAATCCTTCAGTTCCAATATCCAAGATGGTGGCCATGGTGGCAATCTTGAAACTCTTTAAATAACATCAGATTCTGAATTGCTAAAGGCAATCTGATCTGATAGCCAAGATGGCCACCATGGCACAGTGTAACATATCGTGATCAGCCTAATCCAGTTGAGTGATTTCTGGCCTACTTGGGCTTCTAGTTTTCAGTACATTTTCTATTTTTGTGCCATTTTTGTGCCATTAATTGGAAATCCTTGCACACTTTCTATGTAATATATATTAAAATATACACTTATTCGAATTCTAAAATATTGTTATTTAAATCCTCTTTCAAAGAATTTTCATAACATACCTTAATGGATACACCTGAAGATTTTCTCACCTTTTTTCAAAGGGAAACAATTTTGCAGACAGGAATTTTCTTCTCCTGCATTTAAGTCCTTTCAAACATGAAAGGAGGAAAGAATTTGATTCCAGAGGGAGCAAATTCTTTCCTTTAAGTGTAGCCCCCAATGGGAAAAAAGTTAAATATTTCCATGACAGAGTTTGTTCACTTGAAGGTGAATCAATTCCCTTTATTTTCACATTTTGCATACAGAGAATGAGTGCATGATATTTTTTTTTCAATTTTCCTTTTAGGAATATTCCAGAGCATGACAGAATTGTTGCTTTAAGAGGGTCAGTTGTAGATTATTCCTATGGAGGAGGAACAACTCCTGCTGTATTACTGATTATGGACAGGCTTCAGAGGGACCTGTACACTGCCATAAAACAACACTTGGATTGGGTGGGAAGGTAGGTAAACTCCCATTCTCCTCATTACGAAAACATGCCTATTCGAATATATAGAAAATTCCACCTCCAAAAACTGAAAATGTTCAAATAAAAAAATCTGATAATTTTCATATTTCTGCTCAAAACATAGATTGTGGGTACTCATTAGAACCGCCTCAGCGAGGCGGTTCTAACGAGTACCCACAATCTATGTTTTTGAGCAGAAATAAGAAAAATAATGTATACCCCTGTAAACCCCAGTTTTACTATATAAAAGTGGGGTTTAAGGGGGTCAATATTATATAGGCATGTTTTCGTGATGCTGGCACTGGTATGCAGTTTTATTAACACTGATCCTGCTGAACCCTTTGGAAACAGTGTAGATCCAGATCAGATAGCTTCTGAAGAAGTAGACTGATCTAGAATTGTACAGTTTGTCATTCAGTATGTGACTTTGTATCAACAACCTGATTCAAGCAATCTGATCGGCTAACAATTAGAAGTGGGTATCATGTCCATCTTAATTTATTCAGCATGACAAGATATTTCAGTGATGTGCGACCTGGGTGCTTATTGCAAACAGTATAGTCCCAAATCAGCCTATTGTATCTCTGCATTCTGGTCAGGTCATCTTTTCTTAACAAAGCATTGCTGATCTAGTCAGACATACAAATGCACAGATTGAGCTGGACTTTGACTGTGTATGCATTTTAGCTTGTTCACCCCAGGTTTTCTGATGTTGACTCTTCTGTCATTGAAGTTGGGCTCATCCATTTTGTCAGTCAAAAGATTAATGCTTTGCATGCGGTGTAAAAATGTTGGCAGATAACATTTTGAAATATTTTTCTTATTTTTCCTAGAAAATAGGATTTGATATTTCATGCAAATTGTCTCCTATTTTCTAGGAAAAATAAGAAAGATATCATCAGTTTGTTGTCTGCTGAATTTTCCCCTAGCGTGGTGAGTGTTAATATCAATACATATATGAAAGTTATATTAGTTAGCTGCCCAGCCAGTAACAATACTTGTGTTATTTGTCAGTCTTTGTAATGCTATACGTTTAGATTAATATTAACCCTTGCCATGCTGAATAAATAAAGATACCACACCCACTTTTAATTTACAGCCAATAAGCTTACAAAATCTTTTGCTATTTCAGACTACAAGTTTCCATAGATGTTATAGAGGGTATCCGATTTCTACACAGCCAGGGTCTAGTACATAGAGATATTAAACTAAAGAATGTTCTTGTGAGTATTATCATGGATATTTGAGGGTACAATGTCTGTGGTAGCAGTGAAGACCTTGATCAGAGTGCATTTCCAGGGTTTGATCAGGGCTGCCACTGTTTATCTGGAGAAGAATATTGTCAACACCGGAAGGTCCTGGTCAAACCACATGGAATGGATGTGACAACTTTTGCTGGCTAGAATTGATTTTTCATAGGCACTAACTCTTGAAGCACCTGTCTCAACAGTAGCAAACAAAATTCTATTTTCATTTTATTATATATAGAGAAAATAAGGCTTGACATTTCATGTGAACCATCTGCTACAGTTTGCATAAAATATCAATTTCTTTTTTCAAAAAAAAAAAAATAAAATAAAATAAAAATAAAATAATAAAATGAAATAAAATAAATAAATAAAATATGTATTTGAGAATGTTGTCTATAGCAATTTTGATCAGTACTTTAAGGTCAAAGTCACTCTTTAACCTTTACCACTCACTTGGCTGATTCAGCAGACGACAAATTGGTGTAAATTTACCAGAGAACAGGATTTGACATACCTTTCAAATTTATCTCCAATGGAGACAATTTGCATAAAATGTCAGATCCTGTTTTCTGGGAAAAGTAGAAATACATTGTATTTCAATGTCGTCTGCTGAAAATTTTACCCAGAGTGCTAATATGATGCAGCTCAATAGTATTGCATAATCTTCAATCCTACTCATAGCCATAGATAAAAGGTGTGACCACATGAATATTCTTCTCCTTGAAAGCTTTTTGTAGTATTCCTGGAATGTGGCATGGTGCTTCTTATGAGTGACCACAATTTATGTTTTGTGGAGAAATAAGAAAAAATATTGGTACTTTCTGCTTTAAAAAATGCCTTCTATAGAGCTAATGTGGCTTCATAATCGGATTCGGATTTTTGATTAATGTGCAGGTACAGGGGCAACATACACATCAGTGGGCCCCCTTCCAGATAGCTGGCTTGCTGCACGCATGGCAGATCTCACACCAGATCTCCAGGTACGTCTATCATGAGGGTTGATAGCCGAGAGCTTCCACTCCTTGCAATCCCTCTCTGTCAGCTGCTTCCATGTCATTTTGGGCCTCCCAGGCCCATGCTTTCCATCAAAATGTATGTCAAAGGCTGTCTTGATTACACCACTGGAGCGTTCCACATGTCCATACCATCGAAGTCTTCTCTCCTTCAGAATGAGGTCCAGATCCTAAATGCCAAGCCGCACAAGTAGCTCATTGGACCTGGTGGTGACAATGTCTTGCGGCCTGACATTGCAGATCTGTCTGATCATTGCCCTGTCATTTCGCTGCAGATGCTGGAGGTTCGGCTTTGTCAATGGCCAAGTCTCGCTGGCAAGAGCTGTACACATGGCCACGTGTTTTGAAAGAGAGGTGGCGTGAAGAGAGGACTGGTAGCAGATCCTTGAACTTCTTCCAGGCGGTTTTCACACGTGTTGTGGTTGAAAGTTCACAGCCACCTGCTGCTGAGAACATGTCTCCTAAGTAGCAAAAGGAAGCATCCACCTCAAGCTTGTCAGGTCCGACGTGGACTTCCTTCTGTGGTCTGCCATCCAAGGGGCATGCAGTTCCCTGGCACCGTGTACATCTATAGTCAGGGTCCTTTTTCAAGCGCTTGAGCCCACTGCATTTCTTGTGCACCCAGTGCTTGCAGCCATTGCAGAAGATGTTGTTGCTGCCCACTCCAGTGCGACAGACAGCGCATGGAAACTTGCCTGAACTCTGCAGGAGTCCAGTCCCGTACTGCAGATCATGATCTTTGTCTTTCCTGCATTTACTCTCAGTCCTTTCTTCTCCATTGCTTCTTTCCAAGTCAAGAGCCTCCTGACATTCCTCAAGTGATTCAGCGATGATAACAAGGTCATCGGCATAGAGGTCCTCCCAGGGGACCCCAGAGCGGAACTCTCGTGATAAGGCTTCAAGCACAATGATAAAGAGCACTGGGCTGAGTACTGATCCTTGGTGAACACCAACCTTCACTTCAAACTCTTCACTGTACCCCTCACCAACACGGACACGGCTCCGTGCATTTGCATACATCCCCTGCACCAGTCGCACAATCCACTCCTCCACACCAAGTTTTCTCAGCACCCACCAGATGACCTTCTGAGGTACTTGATCAAACGCCTACTCCAGGTCTACGAAAGCCATGTAGAGTCTCTTATTGGCAGCTAGATACTTCTCTTGCAGCTGCCTGACAACAAAGATTGCATCTGTAGTGCCTCTGCCTGGGACGAAGCCAAACTGGGAATCGTCGATTGACACCAACTGTCTGATGAGGCCGTCCACAATCCTCTCCAGGATTTTCATAACCTGCTCTGTCAGCTTGAGACCGCGGTAGTTGCCCCTTTCCAATGCATCCCCATTTCCCTTGTAGAGGCAGACAATGAAACTCTGCTCCCAGTCAGAGGGTACCTTGCCATCACGAATGATTGCAACTGCGAGGTCACGGATCATGGAGGCGCCCATGTCACCGGCCGCTCTTATCATCTCCACCACTATGCCTGATGGGCTCGGTGCTTTGCCTGCCTTCATCTGCAAGATAGTCTTCTTAACCATATCAATGGTGATTGGGATGGGCGGGCCTTCCACTGGTGATTGATATGACAGGTGGTCTGGGTCCCAGTCAAACTCAACATTGAGAAACCTTTGGTAGTGCTCCAGCCAGGCCTTCTGCTTTGAATCTTCGCTCATTGACATCTCTCCTGCATCATTTTTCACAGGTTTGTCACCAACAACATCAGTGTTCTCTCTTCTAAACTGGTTAGCAAGGCGGTAGACTTCTGAAGACTTGGGGTCAATATTCTCGTAGACCTTCATTAATCCATATTGGCATAGCAAACAACAAGACAAGCAACTTATGCATATGCACACACAGTGTACACAATGCTTTTTGCACAGGCATAGCTGGATCTTCAACATTTGGTTTGACATGAGACCAAGTCTGAAATGCCTCCCTTCATCTGTACAGTCAGCTCTCATTATCTTGAAGCCCAAGGGACTCTTTGAAATCCTTCAAGATATCCTTACGTAGACATATCAGATTGGCAGAATTGGGGAAAAAATAAATGGAATAATCACATTTTACAAATATGTAATTTGACTCTTGAAGTTAGAGATATATTGAAAATATTGTGGAAAAGAAGAGAAATTGCTCCTTAGGAGCAATTTCTCCTCTTTTCCACAATATTTTGGTACCTGTTGTTAGCAATTTTCATGTTTAAACAGGGACCAAGTTTTCAAATCGAGATAAAGCAAAGTCAAGAAAATGAAATTCGGCTGTATTTTTAAGTCAGAAAACTTTAGTCACATATTTATTTATATGTACATCAATCTTCAGCTGAATTTTTTACTCAAAATGCTAGGCATTAAAATTAAAGTTTGGTTTTTGTAAGTACTTCTTGAACATTGTGCTTTCTTATCCCAGATGGAGATTCTGTTAGGGCAGATACATAAACTTGTAATAGATATAGCTTTAATATCATGATTGCTTGTTTGAAACACAAATTTGATTTAGTTTTTTTCTGAATGTAGGATTTTCATTATGGTTGATGCCTGTTAAAATTAAATCAGTATTTTTTTTCAACAGGAGTGTCTTGATATCCATACCATGGGAAAAAGTGGACTGTTTTTGCTATATTTTTGTCATGGTCAGGCTGTGCATATGCCCCCAGTTACCGGCCTCGGTGGCTCAGTTGGTTGCGCTGTCCAACTGGAGACCAGGAGGTCGCGGGTTCAACCCCCGCCGAGGTCGGCAACATTCTTTCGTGGAGATTGATCATGAAATATTTTCTACGGTCATTCTCTCCCTTCTGCTGATTCAAGAAGGGCAGTTTTCCGTTTCTGGCGAAAGAACGTGCACAATACTGGTTAACCGCTAAGAGGACTAAGCCTGCCCAGTAAACTTGTGGTTAGGTAAACTGACTGCGCTCGACATGACCCCATTGGGTTGACTGGGCCATAAAACCTCAACACAAACAAACAAACAATATGCCTCCAGTTAGTAATAAAGTTTAGGATATACAAGATTAAGTTTGTTCACTTATATTGTATATTTACCATAAAAACACTAAGTATTGGGACAGACATGCCTGAGGAAACAGTTTAGACCCAGATCAGATGTGGCATCTGATCAGGGCCTACAATGTTTGCTACTCATTTAGCAATAAATAAGAAAATGGACTTCCAAATTTTAGGACAAGCTTGGTAAGGAATTGAGGTGTCCCAAAACTTAGGATATATAAGGTATGTTCATTTCTCAAATGTTTGACCAGTTAAATATTCAAGTGTTTTAAGAAGAGTGATGTTTGAAGTTTTCATTATGCTAGATATATGTATAACATTTTTATGGTCAGTTTTAACGTTGGCTGTGAGAACGGTCACAGACTTTGAATGTTTCTCATGCATTGTCCTAACAGACGAAATTAATGTTTCAGCTTGATGATAAGAACCGAGGGAAGATTACAGATTTGGGTTTCTGTAAGCCAGAGGCCATGATGAGTGGAAGCATTGTAGGTGAGTTACAGTACAGTACAGTTCATAATAGTTGTAAATTAATGTTTCAAACAAAATAGGGGGGTGGGTGGATGTGGCGAAAGTGTTTTGTATCTTACGTCACTGGGGCATCCAACTGATATTGGCTTACAGTTGGGCAAGGCTTGCTATCCTTGTAGCAGGTAAGGATAGAAGGGAATGCTTTTATTTCTTCTGTTTCTTCCGTTTCATTTGTGTTCCTCTTTCTTCCCTGTCCCTCTCTTTCATCTCCTTTACTATCCTTCTCTTTTCTCCCTTTCTCTGGGAAATGACAAAAAATGACCCACAAGGGTTGACGTGTTGTTAAACCCCAACACAATTAATCAAACAAAACAGCAGTTACGATGGAACTTGCAATGGTATGGTTCATTCTGAGTCACCTGAGGCCCCATTCAAGACAGTCATCTTGATTTATGTGTGTTGTTTTCTATGAAAATCACTGTTGGATTTCAAATAAGCAGAGTATTCAGGCAAATATTTTCATTTCACCATGGGAACATAAATTATGAGATCTCATTAGATTTGATAGTGAAGTCCCATAGCAACAACGAAAAAAAAAAAAAAAAAACAACAAAAAAAAAAAACAAAGTTTTAGTCTCCAGTAAATAGTTGACAACATTACCCTAAGTAGTTGGAGACATGCTGAGCATACAGTTAAGATTCAGATCGGACTTCTCTGAAGGGAGAGTTTGATCAGGGTCTGCACTATTTACCATTATGGCAGCACATTTTTAAGATCTGTAGCAGCAGACAAGAGGGGTATCCACATAAATATTTGAACTAGCGCATGAGAAAACCAGTAAAATGGCATGTGTGCCCAGCGAAGACTTAGATCAGCCTGGGCATTTGCCCAGTCTGATCAGAGTCTTTGCAGTGTGCTCAATGGTATCTCAGGACCCAAGCTTTCTTCATGCGGACAGCGAAGACTGATCAGACTGGGCAGATGCCCAGGCTGATCTGAGTCTTCACTGGGCGCACGCCATTTTGTAGGTTTTGTCATGCGCTGGCTCATTTTTCTTCTTTCTTGATGAGACACTTCTGATGAGTAGCCACAGTACAAGGCTTTCATGGAGAAATAAAAAAAATGTCACATAGGTCTAGGTAAGAGAGGGTATCAGGCAAATAATTTTCTTTTTTCTCAACAAAAACATATGTTGTGGGTACTCATTAGAAGTGCCTCGGCGAGGTGCTTCTAATGAGTACCCACAACATATGTTTTTGTCGAGAAATAAGAAAAATATAGATACGTTTTGGTTGAAAAAATTGCCTTATCAAGAGCTATGAATGTCAGCATTTTTCGGCTGAAAAAATGTGCTTAATCTGGAGCTGTGGTTCACCTCACTGGTATAGATCAAAATATAACCTTGTTCAATGACCTTAGGCTTCTGGTTCCCAGCTGTATTTGGTCAAATTGAAAATTGAAACCGGAAGTCACGTCACTGGACAAGGTTACATTTCTATAGACTCAATAATCAAATGAATGTTTACATTTCAAGATAACTAGTTATAAGTCACTACATAAATAAAGGGCCTGTATCACATATGTGGGGACAAAGGCCCAGAAAAGCTTACTTACTTATGCAGTTAGATCTCATCCTGCATTGCTGGTTTCGCTGACAGAATCTTGTGTTCTGTAGAATATATTGAAAAGATAGAGAAGGTCCTGATCAGATTACAGTCAAACTTCAATGACAAACATCTTTGGGACCATAGAAATTTTTTGAGATATGGGTAGTTCAAGATATTGAGGGTTAATCATGGTGCCAGGTCAGGGAGCAAATGCCAGTAATTAAGGGAAATCTTTTTGATCTTCTACACAAATATGTTGAGTGTACTCATTAGAATTGCCTCAACAGGCAATTCTAAGAAGTACACTCAACATACAATTTCATGATAAAATGAGAAAATTCCCTAAATATTTGTTCTCTTGAGTTATCAGAAGAATTTGTGAGGAACTCAAAATGAGCTCGAATTAGCTATATGGTAAAGGAGTCATCAGTGTTTGAGCCATCGAGGTTCGATTGTATATAGAAAAAATATGCTAATATGTCTTTGCTGGACAGATGTCACTGGCCTCGGTGGCGCAGTTGGATGTGCATCCGACTGGAGACCAGGAGGTCGCAGGTTCGACCCCCGCCAAGGTCAGCAGCATTCTTTCGTGGAGATTGATCATGAAATATTTTCTACAGTCATTCTCTCCCTTCCACTGATTCAAGAAGGGCACTTGTCAGTTTCTGGCAAAAGAATGTGCACAATACTGGTTAAGCGCTTGGAGGACTAAGCCTGCCCAGTAAACGTGTGGTTAGGTAAACTGACCGCGCTCAACATGACCCCATTGGGTTCACTGGGCCATAAAACATCAACACAAACAATGGACTCAGATGTCAGCCATTTCTACTACAAAATAAAACCAAATATTCATTTTATTTAATATCAATGAATAGAGAATAACTACTAGTACAAGACAGTTTTGACAAAAGGTTTTGAATTAAATCATGAAAACATTTGTAAATTTGTCAAAAAAAGAGTAAATTAGAGTATTTGCTGTTCGCATATGACATGTCCCATTATGGCTTATATATGCTGTAAGTTTCTGGTTTGTTTGTCACATCTTAATATATTATTTTCAGGTACTCCTATCCACATGGCTCCAGAGCTATTTACTGGTCGCTATGACAGCAGTGTTGATGTGTATGCTTTTGGTATACTGTTCTGGTATATCTGTGCAGGCAGTGTCAGACTGCCACAGAACTTTGAGCAATGTGCCAATAAAGACCAGCTCTGGAATAATGTCAAGAAAGGTGAGTAGGGATAGGTATGAGGGCTGTTACAAAATTAATATCACATGGCTTTATCTTAACACTTTATATTCTGAGTAAAAATTTCAGCAGGGGACTTTTTGAAATATTTTTGCTTATTTTTCCTAGAAAATTGACTTGTGCTTGTTTTTCCTAAAGAATTGATTTGACATTTCATGCAAATTATCTCCTTAGGAGACAATTTGCATGAAGTATCAGATCATATTTTTTAGGAAAAATAAGAAAAATATCATTAGTTTGTCATCTGCTGAATTTGCCCATAGCATGGTAAGTGTTAAGAGTTTATAGCAGTATACATGTAGTCATAAAACTCAAATCAGTTGGTAAACCAAATCAGTTGGTAAACAAGAACTCAACCAAACCAAAATTTGGAAGGTCATTTTTTGAAAGGATGTTAGGTATATGTGGGAAGTGTGGCAGGAACAAGTGTACACCACAATTAATGCCTAGTTTACATTTGGCCTGCGATGAGCTTATGGTGCCCGTAAGATGCCCATGTCTCCTTTTCCTCGTGGCCACTGTATGGAGATAGCTGGTAGCTATATGATTATCGTTCATGAGCACTGTAGCCTAAGATTTTGTTTAACTCTGCACTCTGTGCAACAGCTGCGGAGACTGCACGATTTCCATACGATCTCCACAGAGTCTCTGTACGGCCTTGCCCAGGTCCTTTGCTGAAAGCCCATATAAGAAATTGCACGTTGCTTGTATATTATGTAAACACATACACTGTAGCCCAGGGCCACCTACGACGCCTGAAAAATTGGATGGAAAATCATAGACAAATAAACTGTACGGTGTCCGCGACAAATGTAATCAAGGCATATAGGTGACATGAATATTTTTGCACTTTTCTATGCCTGAACTTACGTTTACAGTGCAGATTATAAAACATAATGATAAAATTACCATATTTACCCTAAATAATGGGACACCTAGACTCCTACCATGCTTATGCTAAACTTTGAACAAGTTCATTCATTTGACTATCTGTGGATGCGTTTAAAAACTGCTGGTAGAATGACAGATATAGCTCCTCATCATATATTGAATTCTGTGGCATCTGATCTAGATCTATACTGCTTATGAACTTAGGATAAAGATGGTTGTAACCAGCAAAGCACCCATTTTATCAAAGTCTGGAGACACCAAAAAACTGATAATTGGCAAAATATCAGACTCAGATCAGATGCCGCAGAATGCAACACCTGATTAGGGTCTCCACTGTTTGCAAATAGTTTAGCCAATTTTCCATAGGAATATCTAAATCATATAGCCCAACATACCTAGTCCATTTGGTCTATAATGGGGTAAATAAAATTGAACCACTTTTCTAATGATGTTCCTGATATGTTCTTCAGCTTAATGGAAATGGAAACCCAGTAAGGGGAGGCAACTCCGTCTATGTCATTTTGCTTCCCTTCTGAAAAGGAGTCCACTCTAAAGAAAAGAATTTGCTACCACTGGGGGCAAATTCTTTTCGTTTAGAGTAAGCTCCTTTTCAGAAGGGTTTGGTGTGTAGGGTTTAAAAGGAAGTCATAAAAATTGTCTCCCTTGCCTAGAATGATGGAAAATCTACTGGGTGTATCCAGTCCTCCCCTTAACTTTTTCCCCGCTAGTGGCGACTTTTGTCGTCTGCTGATATCCTTTGCAAACAGCTTAGACCAAGATCAGGCCCAACATTTTGTCGGGCCTGATCTGGGTCCAACCTGTTTGACACTCTGATCGTATTCCTGAAAGATTTCTTTGAAAAAGTAAATTCCAAAAAATCCACAGGTCACAAAAAAGCATGCAAACTTACCCAGCATGCAAAGGTGTTAAAGGAAGATGTGAATTGATTTTAGTATGGGATACCATGCCTTGTTTTCTAGGAAAAATATGACAGTGGAAATTCCATTGATTATTGGCAACATGTTGCCATCTACTAATTTCATCTAGACAGCTGTAAAAGTAAATTTTAACCTTCACCACTCTCTGGGCAAATTGAGCAGATGACAAAATGATGATATTTTTCTTATTTTCTTGAGAAAACAAGTTTTGGCATTTCATTCAAATTGTCAACACTTGAGACAATTTGCATGAAATGTCAAAATCTGTTTTCTGGGAAAAATAAGAAAAAATATTTCAAAATGCTGTCTGCTGAATATTTTACCCAGAGTGCTAAGCATTAAATATAACATTACAGGTTTGAGACCAGAGCAGCTACCTGCATTTGATGATGAAAGTTGGAATTTGATGTCAGAATGTTGGGAAAGTGAGCCATCGAGGCGCCCTCTGTTGGGAGAGGTCCAGCAGAGATTGTCTCAAATTTTCGAGCGGTATAAGTCTAGTCCAGGACCACTGAAAACAGCAAAAGATGGGCCAATCAAACCAGGAAAACCTTTAAAATATAAAATCAAATAATTTTGAATAGAGAACTTAATAGCTAATGATTGTATGTCACACTGCACCCTAAGTTGATGAATTTCTTCTGGCTGATAGATTTAACCCTTAACACTTTGGATACTGGGTAAAAATTTCAGCGGATTACACTGAATTATTTTTTGTTATTTTTTCCAAAGACAGGATTTGACATGTCATACAAATTGTCTCCCTTTGGAGACAATTTGCATGAAATGTCAAAACCTGTTTTCTCAGAAAAGTAAGAAAAAATATCATTAATTTGTTGTCTGCTAAATTTGCCCATAGCATGCTAACTGATAAAGTTCCAGTCAAAGTAGCAGCAGAGAACATTCTGAAATTTATTTTTTTTTATTTTTCATGACAAAAACTGCCTTGCAGATAACTGACATAAAATGGCAAGCCTTCTTTTTGTTGGATTGGAAAAATATTAACCAAAAGGCAAGTTGACTCAAAACTTGTCTGGTACTCAGGTGAGCCATACAGGGTCATCATAGCCATCTTGTTTTTATATTTTCATTTTTGCAGTCTGTAAAACATTTGTCCACTGTCATAACATATCACACGCTAAGTTGTGATATTGAACAAGTATTTTTTGAGTGAAATATAAATTCCCACATCTAACACTGCAGACAAACAGCAATCATGGTGTGATGCAAAGATGAGTATTTAATACTTTATCTGAAGTACCACCTCCAATGATTGTGTCCAGATCATTCGTTACATGCATCATCTAGTATACATTTTAAACTTTAGCACAATGTCGGTTAAATCATCAGACAGTGATACTATTCTTATTTTCACAGAAAATAAGGTTTGACATTTCATTCAAATTGTCTCCACAGGGATCAGAAATTATGAGAAAGTTCAGGAGATGTTGGATCACTTAAATCTTCTGATAACCAGGGGCCCAGTTGTTCAAAGCTAACGACGTCGTTAGTTAACGATTCGTTAAAATTTACATCAAGTGATACGCAAATATACTGAAATTTTTTGCTGAAAAAATGTGAGTAGCTTTTGCAGTGCAAAAGCTACTCACATTTTTTCAGCAAAAAATTTCAGAAAATTGTATATTGAATCTGATAAAATAGTTAACGAAATGGCCCTTAACGAGCTCGTTAAGCTAACGACGCTTTGAACAACCGAGCCCAGGTTATTCAAAGCAAGTGTCTTATGATTGCATATCTAGACAATACAGTTCATTGTATCAAGTTACTGTAGTAATTTGTATAATTTGAAATCAAAATTTAAATCTTGCTATGATGTTGACCTCATAAAAATTAAAATACAAGACAGTACAGCTATAAAAATTATTTTGACAAATAATTATTGCCATTCTGTGTTAAAAAATCCAGTAGATGTAAAACATATTTATTCTGTTTAAAACCCTGTACATAGTACCTTTGTAAATATAATGTATTGTAAATTAATGGTATGGAACTTGATTATATAGTATAAATCTTTGACCTTCGATATAATGCCATGGTTTGGGTCCATGCTGTGACATAGTAGCATTTAAGTGAACAACATTATAAAGAGGCTAACATATACAGGAAGTGTATTGGTGGCCAAGTGATTAGTGCTCCCAGCTTCAGAGCATGAGGTTCCGGGTTCAAATCCTGCTAGAGGTGGAAATCAGCTTATAACTGTAAGGAGCTTCATTGCACTGAGCCTTTCATTGTCATCCTGCCATCATCTTGATATGACGTAAATTATGTTGAAAGGGATGTAAAACACCAAACCACATTACGAAAACACGCCTATTCAAATATATAGAAAATTTCACCACCGAAAAACAGCAAGTTTTCAGATAAAAAATTCTGATATTTTTTCATATTTCTCCTCAAAACATAGATTGTGGGTACTCGTTAGAACCGCCTCGGTGAGGCGGTTCTAATGAGTACACACAATCTATGTTTTGAGCAGAAATAAGAAAAATAATGTATACCCCTGCAAACCCCAGTTTTACTATATAAAAGTGAGGTTCAAGGGGGTCAAAATTATATAGGCATGTTTCCGTGATGATCATCGTCTAACATGTACAAAGCTCTAGATAAAGGGAGCATTCAGAATATAATTTTATAACATATTCAGCACAAGTTCATATGGCTGAGCTACATGTACACTTGCAAGCTCCTGTGTCTTTCACTATGTAACAAAGTATTTATTTCACAATATAATTTCAGTAACTTATCAATATTACTTTGTAGATTCCAAGTTATTTTGCTGAATTGAAAACTTGTAACCCACATGTTTTTTTTTTAATATAAGGGAAATGGATACTTTTAGGGCAGACATCTCTGTCAAAACTGTTTTGGCTCCCTTCTGAAAAGGGGTCTAGTCTAAAAGGAAGGATCTTTACTTTTTGAGTAGACATCTTTTCAGAAGGGACTTGATTTGCTGGAAAGCAAACAGAAAGTCATAAAAGTTGTCTCTCTTGTATAGAATGGCGGAAAATCTACCAAGTGTATCCAGTCCACTGAAAGCATTTGAGTTTCCATTATCAGTATAAGCCTTGTTGTGCCATCCTTCCTTCCAGTGCGGTTGATAAGTGCTTGAGCATACAGTAGAATTTCAATGGCTCGAACCCCGATGGCTCGTTTACCATAGATGGGTCGAACACGTTCTTGAGTCAGCAGGAATTTCCTCCAAATATGATATACGGATAATTTAGGGAGATTTTCTTCTTTTATCTTGTAAATGTATGCAGTGTGCGATTCTAATGAGTACACACAACATACATTTAAGATATAGAACGAGATAATATCCCACAATTATTTCCATTATGCCTCCTGCTGTGGCACTAATAGTAACCTTCTGTGGCTTGAACTACCGCTGTCTCGAACAAATTTTCATGGTCCCAAAGGGGTTCGAGCCATCGAAGTTGGACTGTATTTGCCATTTTACACTTGTTTGTTATGAATCGTTTGAAATAAATTACAGTTTATTTTTATGGCTTGTGTTATAAAAATCTAACCAGGAGGATATGGCTTACTCAACTATTGAGATATGGAATGCATCAAGTGAAAGTTTCTTCAAGCATATGCAGCCAGCAAAGGCCCAGCTCAGCCTGCATATTGTATAGCCTGATCAGGGCCCAGTTGTTCAAAGTGTCGTTAGCTTAACGAGCTCATTTAGGGTCATTTCGTTAACTGTTTTAGCAGATTCAATATACAATATTCTGATAAAATTTTTCACTGCAAAAGCTACTCACATTTTTTTCAGCAAAAAATTTCAGTATATTTGCATATCACTTGATGTAAATTTTAACAAATCTTTAACTAACGACATTGTTTGTTTTGAACAGCTGGGCAGTTTTTTTGCTGTCAGTTTATAATAATCATTGGTCTTAAGAATGGATTAACAGAAGGTAAATGCATGTTGAGATGTGCAGATGGTCCAAATCAGCATTTTTCACATATGCATGAATATACATTTTTTGACACAGATCATACTATGATTGATGAAAACAAAATATAAACAAGAGGGCCATGAACCTGACCTAGAAATGATCAAGACAAACATTCTTTCCAAGACTCATGATGATTACATAAACAACTAAGACAATTTAGCATGCCTAATGGACTGTGAAATATAGGTCAAGGACAAATATGGATGACTGCACTCAAGAGGTCATGTTTAGATGTATGCATGTGCCAAGTATCAGTGGCTGTAGTACCAAGTTGCTGAGAAACTGACCTAAATGCAAATTCTTAACAAAGTCGGTGGATCATGAAATGTAGGTCGTGGGAAAATACGGATGACTGCATTCAAGAGGTCATGCTAAGATGTATAATATGCAAAAGATCACTGCTGTAGGACCAATAGTAACTGAGAAACTGGCCTAAACAGAAAAAACTTTAAGTCAATGGACCGTGAAATATAGGTCATGGACAAATATAGATGACTGCAGGTAATGCTAAGATGTATGCAAATGCCCAGTATTGCCGGCCTCGGTGACTCGGATGCGCCGTCCGACTGGAGACCAGGAGGTCGCCGGTTCAACCCCCGCCGAGGTCGGCAACATTCTTTTGTGGAGATTGATCATGAAATATTTTCTACGGTCATTCTCTCCCTTCTGCTGATTCAAGAAGGGCAGTTGTCAGTTTCTGGCAAAAGAATGTGCACAATACTGGTTAACCGCTTAGAGGACTAAGCCTGCCCAGTAAACGTGTGGGTAGGTAAACTGACCGCGCTCGACATGACCCCACTGGGTTGACTGGGCCGTAAAACCTCAACATAAACAAAATGCCCAGTATCACTTCTGTAGGACCAATATTTACTGAGAAACTGACCTAAATGGATGAAATATAATAAAGCCACTGGACCATGACCCAGTTTCCAAGTGCCCCAGTTCTGAACTTAACCTAGAAATCGTCAAGACAAACAGTTTGAACAAGATTCATGATGATTACTTAAAAAATGTGACCTCTAGAGTGTTAACAAGGTTTTCCTTTGATTTGGCCTGGTGACATAGTTTTTGACCCCAAATGACCCAGCTTTTAACTTGACCAAGAAATCATCAAGGCAGCATTCTGAGCAAGATTCATGATGTAGAGATGACAAGGTTTTCTTTTGATTTTGCCGGGTGTCCTAGTTTTTGACCCCAAGTGACCCAGTTTCGAACTTGACCTAGAAATCAAGACAAACATTTTGAGCAAGATTCATGATGACTACTTCAAAAATGTGACCTTTAGAGTGATAACAAGGTTATCATTTGAGATGGCCTGGTGAACTAGGTTTTGACCCCAAGTGATCCAGTCTCGAACTTGACTAGAACTCATTAAGACAAACATTTTGAGAAATATTCATGATGCTTACTTCAGAAATGTGACCTCTAGAGGGTTAACAAGGTTTCCTTTGATTTGGCCTGGTTACTTAGTTTTTCATCGCAAGTGACCAAGTTTTCAGCTTGACCTAGAAATCATGAAGACAAAAATTTTGAGCAAGATTCATGATTCAGAAATGTGACCTCTAGTGGTAACAAGGTTTTCCTTTGATAAGGCCTGGCAAACTGGTAACCCAGTTTTCAACCTAGATTTCATAGAGGCAAACATTCTGAGCCAGGTTCATTAAGATTGGGTCAAAACTATGACCTCTAGAGCGTTAAACTAATTGTTGAAGATGGACGATGCTTGATAGACAGAGGGTGATCACAATAGCTCACCCTGAGCATTTGCTCAAATGAGCTTAAAAAATACTGGCTATAAATCACAGCTCATTTATTATTGCAGTGTTCTTTTAACCCTTGTCCTGATGAACCCGGATATACCCTGTCTTTGCAAAAAGTGTAGATCCAGATCAGTTGGCTTCTGAAGAAGCCAACTGATCTGGATCTGCACTGTTTGCCATTAAGTATATGAATTTAGAGCAATAATCCAGATCTAGTAATCTGATTGGCTGAAAATTAGAAGTGGGCATAGCAGCTTAATTTATTCAGCAGGACAAGGGTTAATACTCGACTAGTCCAGGGTCATGGTAAAGCATGTTGTATAACTGGAATAACTTGACAGCCAGTATTTTCCAGTTTACCAACTCAATTTCATTCAGAGATTTGTATACTAGCTCTCGTTTTGAAACTGTATTGGCTCATAGCTCAGAGGGTTAAATTTGAAATATAAATGGCTGAGAGCTATCCAGGTTGGGAATTTCAAGCCTTGAATAGCCTTGTGATTTCACGTGTTTTAACCCTTGTCATGCAGAATAAATTAAGAGGCCATGGGGTCATGTCGAGCGAGGTCTGTTTGTCTAAGCATTCTTACTGTGCAGGCTTTGTCCTCTAAGTGGTTAACCAGTATTGTGCACTTTCTTTCATAAGAAACTGACAACTGCCCTTCTTGAATCAGCAGAAGAGAATGACCGTAGCAAATATTTCATGATAAATCTCCACGAAAGAATGTTGCCGATCCAGCGGGGGTCGAACCCGTTATCTCCTGATCACCAGTCGGACGCGCATCCAACTGAGCCACCGAGGCCACGATACAGTATCATCTGAAAAAATATCACTATATATCTATGATATAACCCCCACCCTCATACTTCCTACCAAATTTTGAGTCAGTTGGCCTTTTGGTTCAGGAGAAGAAGTTCAAAACAGATTTTCAAGACGGTGACCATGGCGGCCACCTTGGATTTCCGATGTGAACTCTTTTAGCTATATTCAATCTTCAAGTCACCTCCATATTTCCTACGAAGTTTCCAGTTGGCCTTTCCATTCATCAGATTTTCAAAATACTTTCAAAATGGCAGCCATGGCAACCATCCTGGATTTCTGATCGAATTGATTTTATCCATTTTTGATCTATAAGTCACCCCCATATTTACTGTCAAGTTTCGAGTCAAATGGCCTTTTGCAAAGATGGTGGCCATCTTGGATTATCGATCAAAATGATTTTTGCACTAGGTACTGGGACACTTACATTTGTACTTACCATCTGATCTGGGTCTACACTGTTTGCATAGGCCTATCTGTCCTAATACTTGGGTTCTATTTTTTATATGTGTCAGTTTCATATGCATTTCTGAGGAGAAAAAGCTATAAAATTTAAAGAACGAGCAGTTTCCCGCCACAAGTTCATGCGACGTTACCGTTATCATTATGAGCATGCGGTTTCTTCCTGCAGGGCAAGGGAAAAGTTACTTTGTGACTTGCATTTTCTGGGTATTTTCACATATATTTTTGTGATCTATACTAGAAATGCGAATGACAGAATTGCGCGTCGACGCCCTGCGGCGTATCTGAGCAGACCCATAATAATCTACATTAGGGATTACTAAATAGGCTCTAAGGGACACAGTTATTCAAGGACGAAAATGTGGACATTCAGTGTATTATAACCGGCAAACCACGATCGGCAGTAGAAGAAACTTTAGTGCAAGGCGGTGTGCTTGAAAGTATGCATGCACATATCGTTTATTTAGACTATGGGAAAAAGGACATATTCCTTCTGTGAAAAGAAAACAGATACGCAAACTGACTGCTTAAGGTAGGGTATCCATTTTTTTTTCTTTTCGTCTTGCATTTTTTTTGTAATGGGTGTTTAATAGAGGTACCAACTTTCTGGGAAATGGACTGACTGAAATTGGGGGAATGGACGGTTTTTAGAGCATGGGCAGTAATTAGAATTTTTACGGTACTTAAGCTATTCACTTATTGTCTTGAAACTTGAAACAAAATTTGCCCACCAGCAATCCCAAACCAAACCACCACAATATCAATGCACATTCTAAGTTTGGTGAAAATCCATTGATATTTACTCCAGTTATCCTCCAGAAACAAAAATATGGACATGTCTTGGGCTGATAACTCTGTCAAAAATAGATGGAATTTGTCCATTAGCAATCCCATAGCAGATCTCTACAATATCAACGCACATACCAAGTTTGGTGAAAATCCATTAATATTTACTCAAGTTATTGTCCGGAAACGAAAAATTAGCATGTGGCGGGCATCTAACTTGTCAAAAATTGGTGAAATTTGCCACTTAGCAATCCCAAACCTGATCTCCACAATATCAATGCACAAACAAAGTTTGGTGAAAATCCATTGACATTCACTCTAGTTATCATTAAGAAACAAAAATACGGACGGACATATGATGGCCGAATGGCATACAAACAGACACACGGACGACCAATGTGAAACCATAATACCCTGCCACTATCTTACGGCAGAGTAAAAAAATAAAACAACAATAAAATCATATTTTGTGCTATGAATTTCAAGTTCACTTGCCAATGTGTAATGGGCTGGATGACCTAGTGGTTGGCACACAGGAGTCGCAAGCTGGGTATCTTGTTTTCAAATCCTGAGCATTTGGTGAAAGAAATGGATAATCTATGAAAGCCAGACCCAAAAGAATACATGCAAAAACCCATAAATAAATGAAACACTGTTGAAAGAGTTGTGAATCTCATCGAAAGCCCCCATCACCGCCACCGTCATCTCTAAGAGTATCAGTTGCAAACATAAACAAAACAAAACAAAGATTAATTTTATTAAAACAGAGGTTTTCCAGAAGCATAGCACTAATAACATCTAGAATCTTTTATCCATCACACAGTCTTCTGAAAGAATCAAGCATTCACAGCTTTGTATTTAAATAATGTAGGCTTGCACAAAAGAAACTTTAAAATAAATGAGTTGCAATACGAGAAAACATACCTTCTGATGAGCTCCCAACAAAGACTCAAATTAGCCTGTGCATCTGTGCAGTCATAGCTACAGATAAGAGGGGGCATCCACATAATATTTTTTTTTATTTCTCGACGAAAACATATGTTGTGGGTACTCATTAGAAGCGCCTCAGTGAGGCGCTTCTAATGAGTACCCACAACATATGTTTCTATTGAGAAATAAGATATCAGCAGTTTTCGGATGAAAAAAGTGCCTTATCTGTTGCTATGGTGCAGTCTGATCAGTCTTCACTGCATCTTGATTATCTAATGCGCAGTCTGATTTGAACCTTCGCTGGTACATTTTCTCACATTGTGCTCAAATCTATTCATAACCATAAATTTTGTGAAACTGCTATAACATTGCATTCCCAGTAAAATGCATTCCACAAGTCTTAAGTTTTAAAGTTTATATTTCAGAATTTGTAACACTTTTGACCTAAATATAACATACAGTTTCTAATAACATTGAAATCTACTATAAGAACATGGTGCTAATTTGGAGGTGTCCAACTTTCTATCTTGGGCTTTGTTGTACTATAAGGTACATATATGTCTTTAGTTCCTGTCTTATTTTCTTCATGATCAGCAATCCACTTTCTTTTCACAGGGGGCTTTTCTATGGGTGTTTCATCACATGTGTGATGAAGCCATCTGTGCCTGAAAAAAAAAAAAAAACCCAAAAAATAACAACAGTAAGCCTTCACTGTGCATAACTCTAGATAAGATTTTTTTTTCATCAAAAAAAAATTCTCATTTCTATATAAATATGTTGTGGATACTCACTGCAATCACCTCCAATGAATAGTCACAAACAGATGCTTTGAGGAGAAATATGAAAATTATTCATCTGGGCACTCCTCTCTGAACTGCTTTAATTTTCAGGTAAGGCACCCCCCACCTCCACCCCCCCCCTCCCCGACACACACACACACACACTTCCACCTTTGGTTATATAAAGGATAATTTGAGCAGATCCTAAGAAATCAAACTAGTCAATTTAAATTAAACGGTCCTGGTATTTCTTACAGGATCTCTTATCTATGCTATGCCAACATGAGCTATGCATACAGGATGGCGAAAAGTGATGGCTTTAACTTTTGACATAAGTAAACAGTAAAGACCATCACTTTTCACCATTTGAATCCATAGTATCCCGGTTTACACCAGGGAAACACCAAAGGTCCTAATCCTGATCAGACTGCAGATGCACCACCTGATCTGGAGCTAAATATGTCCTGAAGACTTGTACTCACTGGAATTGCCTCCTCATTTCATCATGAACCTCCCCATAAGAATAAAAAAATATGTGGACAGTACAGATTAGGTCATCTTGTGGATCAGAGCATTCTGATCGAGACCTCCAATGTCTGCTAAAAGTATAACATACTTTTTTTACTGTCTTATAGGGCAGTCAATGATGAATGCAAAGACAACAAGTTTTAGAATAAATTTGGCTGCCATTAAAGTGTCTTCCTCCATACCTTTTTTTACCTTAAGTATTTAGACAGACAGCTCAAGCAAACAGTGCAGACTGCAGATCCAGATCAGATGCCACAAAGTGTGACATCTGATCAGAGTCTCCTCTGTTTGCCAACAGACACATGAACTGGCAGTAAAACAAGTATCGTAAGAAGTTAAGGCATCTGAACACTTAGCAGGGCATATACAGAATGAAAAAGCCCAGACTGTGGTCATTCTGTATATATATATACAGTCGACTCTCGTTATCTCCAAGTCCAAGGGACTCTCTGAAATACTTCAAGATATCTGTAGCTCGACATATCAGATTTACAGAATTGAGGACAAAAATAAATCAAACAACCACATTTTACAAATGAATATGTAATTTGACGTCTGAAGTTAGAGCTATACAAAAATATTGTGGAAAAGAGCAGAAATTGCTAAGGAGCAATTTCTCCTTTTTTCCACAATATTTTGTAACCTGCTGTTAGATTTCCATGTTAAAACAGGGGCCAGATTTTTATTTCAAGATAAGCGGTTATTCGAGATAAGCAAGGTCGACATAACGAGAGTCGACTGTACATATATTCAGTGTCAACAGACCCTTACATTCTACAGTGCCAAATAATTCTATAATGCAGACAGACAAGGCCCAGATCAGACTGACAGTGTGAGGATGCAGTCTGATTGAGCTTACATTATCCACATATTCTCCAGTACACTTTTTCCTAGGGCAGGTGCACATATGATGTGTAATGCATGGAAAGGGCCCTTATACAATTTGCCTGCACATTCAGGGCCTTCATTGTATGCTTACAGAATCAACTGATACTGTAGTATACTAATTTATGGCAATAAACAGAGAATGTCCAGATCAGACTGCACAGATGTGCATGCTGACCTGGACCTTTGCTGTTCACATATGACATAAGAACCCTTTTCCTACAGTGTGCATCATAAATGCAGTCTAAACATTCATGTGCTGAATTCATGTTACACCACAATGCATATATCGTGAAAGCGAAAAAATGTCTCAAGCATATGGAATTGAGGAAGCCCAGATCAGACTGCGTGGATATACATTTAAGTTGCCATTATTCACAGACAGTATTTCACTTGATGGGCCTATCTATATATATTCCAAATGTATAAATGTTACCAAAGCCTACATTTTCCTTGCCTTAACCAGCACAGGCCAATCTAACAACAAAATCAAACTAGTGCAAGCCTTTTTAGGTACAGTAACCAAACAGGCTATGGAAAATATGAATAATTGTGTAATGGGTGTGCTTGAACACTTTATAGAATGTATGCAACATTTCTTACTTTCCGATATGTTTACTAAAGCCACTTTATAAAATTGGAATCTACAGAAGATGGTATTTATATTTACTTTACTTTAAAGTACTTAATATCATATGAATTTTGTTCAGTTATGATTTATTCTGACAGATGATTTATTTGACTTGGAAAAGTGTAAAATGACCAAGAACAGCAAGTGTTCTGACTTGAAAGAGAAAGGCATTCAAATGAAGATAACATGATTAACTGATTATGAACACAACAGAATACAAATAGATTTATAGGCAGAGACTAACAATGAATGGTCTTCACACAATGGAATTTTATCTACATGCATATGTACAATTTTATTTATTTATAAATTATTTCTGACAACAATATATTGATTTTTCTTATTTTTCCACTTAATGCATGGGTAGTTCATATCTTCTGGTAGTTGTAAGCTTAAAGTGTACACTACCTTTTTGCCGTAAGACATCGAGAAATTTACCTCAAATTTTGCTGAGAAATCATCCAAAGAAAAACTATTTCTCAGAGAAACATGGCAAAATGTTTTTTGTTGTTGTTTTTTCCCCACATTGCTGGCCAAATCATGGAGGAAAAATTAAAATGAGTTTTTAACATGTACTGGTCTGTATACAACAAGGTAGCGTTTTGTAGTGACAAAGCATTTTGTTACTATCGATCATAAGAGCCTATTAATTACAGAGAGGGATAGACAGATATATAGCTTTTCTTATTTCTTTTATGAAAACATAATTGTGGGTACTTATTAGAAGCTGAATTGATTGAGTTGAGGTTTTATGGCCCAGTCATGCTGAACCGGTCAGTTTACCCAACCACAATTTTTCTGGGCAGGCTTAGTTCTCTAAGCATTTAACCAGTATTTGTGCACATTTTTTTGCCAGAAATTGACAACTATCCTTCTTGAATCAGTGGAAGGGAGAGAATGACCGTAGAAAATATTTCACGATCAATCTACGGGAAAAATATTGCTGGGCCTGGCATGGATCAAACCCGCAATATCCTGATCACCAGGCAGACGTGCATCTGACTAAGCCACTGAGTCAATTAAGAAGAATTGACAGATATATAACTTTTATTTCTTTTATGAAAATATAATTATGGAGTATTAAGAAAAGAGTACACCACAACCTCTTTATAACACGGTTCATTATAACAGGGTTTTGGATATAACAGGGTTCAAAGATGGATCCCAAAAATGTATAGATTATATTGAAAAATGACCATAAATAGTCATTTTTCAATATAATCTATACATTTTTGTTTGGATATAACACGGTTGTTTAACTAACACGGTTTATGCTATGGACCCCAACAATAGTGTTATGAAGAGATTGTGGTGTATTTGGTAATAATTCTGGAGAAAGTAACCTTTCTTATTTCTCCATTGAAACATATATGTTGCTGGTACTCATTAGAAGTGCCTCCCTGAGGCACTTCTAATGAGTACCCACAACATATGTTTTTATGCAGAAACTGAGAAAATTATCTAAGGATTATCAGCAAATACTCATCCTTAACAAGACCTGATATCCCATAACACAAACACTGTAAACTATAGCATACCATTCAGGTGGAATCTGACTGGCATTGTAATCCCATCCATACTTAGGGGCATACTGTACCCATCTGTTTCGAGCTGAAACAAATCAAATCAAATGTGATGAAACAAAAGGAAATGAGCTATTTTACAATAATTATTGGGGAACAATGGCCTATAGCAGCCTGCATATTCATACCGTTTGATCAGGACCTGCATTTTCACTTTTAAAATACACATAAATGGTCAATTTGAATCAGCTAGCAGCACACACCACGCAAAATGAGGAAAAATCTGTCTAATTTAAGAAAATTAAAATTTCTGAGTTGGGAACCAGACTGTAATAAATTACATCATATACATGTAAATGTATTGTTTACTGAAAATATAAACTCTGTATCATGTTTAATGAAGAGGTGCCAGATTGTCAGCATTACAAATGACAAAGCTTTAGTTAATAATCATTTTTATTTCTATAATAAATTTGATCACGACTGAAATTTCAAAATGACAGCCTCGATGTCAAGCAAATAACAGCCATTTTGAGATGTTCAATCTTTAAAACTTCTGGTATGATTTTCAGGATTTTTTTTTACCAAACAGTGTTTGTCAATATATTCCACAATCAGTGGATAGGAATGCAAATACCACTGCTGGTGCTGGGAACAGCAGTGGATAAAAGATTTCCATATGATTTTTAAACTTTTAGCTCTGCCAACTAAAACCAATACCTATGCAAACAGTCTAGATCTAGAAGAGATAGCTCTTAACAAGCCTTCTCATCAGAATCTACATGGTTTGCCTTTATATTTTTGATTTATGACTAACATCTATCCCTATTTCATGGCTGCTTATCTCCATACGTGCAACACGGTGTTGTGAAATGAAAGTCATAAGGAGATCTTCCGGAGGTGGCTGCGGAGAGTCAGTTTAGGTAGCACTGAAGGCAGGTGTCAGTTGAAATAATGCTGACATTTTGGCACAATCGCCAATACCCAAAATCGGGCATTGTAATTTAACCTCTTATTTAGTCTCCCATATAATCAAACCGGAATTGTAGTCCTTCGAGCGAATAATGAACAAAAATCCTTTTTCTCCTGATGCAAGGGTGGTCAGATTTTGCCGTTTTAGTAACACAGTCTTCTTAATCATCACCTATACCTTTACTCACCACAGCTCTCTGTACGCACCGCCAGTCAATAAAATGCCTAGTTTCTGTACAATGGCAAAAGAATGCGATATATTTTCTTTTGAATTACACAGCACAGGTCAGTCCCATTAGTACTGGCGTCATTAATATCCGAATACGGATACAACGCGGGTGCGTTTGCCTCCCAAGTTTTTTTCGAAGGGTCCCAGTTTCCCCACCCTCTAGATCAAAGTAACAAAATGTGATTTTTTTGTTTTTCAGGGTTTCGATCGGCAGAAAAAGTACCAGCACACTAACTCTTATTATTCAGTATTGTTGTACATGTCATGATAGCAAATAAAAAATTAATTTTGAAAGAATAAAGGTAAAAAATGTATTGTCTCTGTTGTTTTTTGTTTGTGTACATTGAATGCATAATTGATCTTGTGATGTTTATTTTTAGAAAAAGACAAACTTGTGCCAATTAAAATCAACTACATTTATCTTTTAAACGATACAAACATACATGTATCAATTAAGAAATGGCTTACCCCTCATCTAAAGAATGGGAAAATTACCAAAATTATCCAATTAATTTGTAAATACTTGAAAGATACCGACCTTTCCAGTTTGATATGGCCGCCTTGCCGACCTAATTAGATATTCATCTGATCAGAGACGCAGATCACTGGACGTCGATGACTGCGCACACTGTCAGGTAATGTAGTGTGTAACTGTGTAATTTGTCCGGCACTCATTGTTGTCTTGAATAAGTTCATTCTGCTATCAGATTAACACTAATTAAAATGGACAGCTAAAGAAGAAAACGATTTTAAAGAAATCAACATAGCATGTTACACCATCAGTCACTAAAAGTGATGTGATTAACCAGAGGTTTGTAATCTCTCCAAGAACTGTACATCGTTTGACATGCCCGTCTGTCACCAAAACGGCAAAATCTGACCACCCTTGCATCGGAAAAAAAAGGATTTTTGTTCCGTATGCGCTTAAAGGACTACAGTTCTGGTCTGATTATATGGGAGACTTAATAAGAGGTTGAATTACATGGACCAACTTTGGATATCGGCAATGGTGCCAAAATGTCAGCCTTATTTCAGCTGATACCTACCTTCAATGCTACCTAAACTGACTCTCCGCAACCACCTCAAGAAGATAGCCTTACGTTTCTTTTCACAAAACAGTGTTGCGCGTGTGGAGATAAAGAGCCGTGTGTTTGTAACAAAAGGCATGTAACAATTTGAAGTTTTAAAAGTCCACATCAGAAACTCAAAGGTGAAAACACAGTTCCAGGTAAGGTGCTTTTTTAACCAAAAACTTTTGACACTTTTCTTATTTCTCCATGAAAACATTTGCTGTGGTATTCGTTAGACAGGCCTCCTAGTGGCCCACTTTGAAAATATAGGTTTTTATATAGGTTCTTCTTACTCAAAATATAGGTTATTTACAGGTTTTTCAATAAAAATACAGGTTAAAAAAAGAGTCTTCCAAACTTATATAAAGATTTAAAACTGAAGAAAAAATATTTGATGAATTTTTGTGCCACAATTACTCAGATAAAGTTGATCTGAATTTTACTAAGTCCGAGCGAGCGAAGCGAGCGAGGAAAAAAATTACCATTTCTTGACAGTTTTCATCACTTTTTATGGGACTAAAAAGTAAAAAATAGTAGTGCATTTTGAAGAAAAGTTAGGGTTGAGTCGCAAGAAGGTTCAAAAAGTGAAAAATATAGGTTTTTTCATGAAAATACAGGCTTTTTATAGGTTTTATGAACAAAATAAAGGTTTTCTAGGTTTGGCACAAAATTATAGGTTATTATAGGTTTTATAGGTTTTGCTAGGAGGCCTGGTTAGAGTTAAGGGCTTCTAATGAGTACCCCTACCCCCTTTTATTGAGAAATAAGAAAAAAAATCCTGACACCCTCTCTTATCTGGGGCAACAGGTGAAAAGGTTCAAGATGGGCATAGCTCCAGATAATAGGGGGTATCTATATCCTAGTTTCTGATAGGATGCTTTTTTTCAATACAAAAGTATTGATATTTTTTTTATTTCTCAATGAAAACATGTTGTGGGTACCCATTAGAAGCACCTCAGTGAGCTGCTTCTAATGAGTACCCACAACATGTTTTAGTCAAGAAATAAAAAAAATATTTACCTGATACCCACTCATCTAGATCTATGCTATATAATACTTTTTCTTATTCCTTGATGAAATCATTCGTTGGTGGGTACTCGCTGAGGTGCTTCTAATGTGTACCCACAACATAAGATTTCATCAAGAAATAAGAAACAATCAATATTTTTTTGGTTGAAAAAAGCACAACATCTGCAGCTACCCAGCTAGCATTCTACGTAAATCTACATCGGGCCGTCATCGGCCCGTCAGCTACCCTGACGGGCCGATGACGGCCCGATATAGATTTACGTAGAATGCTGACTGGGTACATTTGTAAGGATGAGGTAAAAACAAAAAGATGAGAAGCTGTCAAAATTTTCTCACCGAAAAAATAGTATCCACTCTCATAGTACTTGTTTCCAAATTTATCTTCTCCTTTAAATTCTCCAATTTTTAACTCATCAGTTCTGAAAAAAGAAAGAGAATTCATATAGGTAATTTCCTCACTACTGACCAGCAAATCAGCTATTAGACTGTGTACTCTTTTCCCATAATTATACTTTATGCCATAAGGGTTCCTTACAGGTTTGTAAAAGACAATAAATTCAATTTTTATAACCTTGAACCAAGAACATTTTCAACTAATAAAAGTCATCTGCTATCATTAGTTGAGAAGGTAGAACAGAGGCATTTAAAGGAGCAGTTTCATTAAAATGATATGTTTTCATACTTGAGAATCCCTAACTCATTTATTGATATGTACAGTAATGATATGTACAGTTGGGAAATTACTTAGGAAAATGAGATGAAGGTCCAAATAAGAATTCCTGTTTGGTCTAGCCAGAGTCCCGATTTTATAGATATTATATATATATACTGCAAAACCCTTGTTTTCTGAGAATTACACGCAGTTCTTCCTTGGTAGAAACCAGTACTAAGCAATGGGGATAAAGTGTCTTGCTCAAGGTCTTGCTCAAGGTCACAACACTCGGTGCTCGCTGGGGTCCAACCCGCTAACTTGCAAACTCACCATCTTGAATCTGACACTTTACCATTGCACCGTTAGTAGGTAATCAACTAAAAAGCACATATAAATTGCCTTAAATGTTTACTTATACATATAAAAGATTGAAAGGATTTATTAATTACTGATGACTATAAAATACAAACTAGCTGGTACTCTGTCCATTTAACAATTCTTTCTCCCCAAAATACACAGTGTAATGGGGACATCAGTGGCAGTTTCATTTTTGTTTGCATACACTACAACTGTGTATCAGCAGGAAAATACTCAATAATGAAATAAGTATGATTTCTTAACCCTTGTCCTGCTGAATAAATTAAGATGCCACACCCACTTCTAATTTTCAGCCACACACCCACTTCTAATTTTCAGCCAATCAGGTTACTTGATCCAGATTGACATAAATTTGCATACTTGATGGCAAACAGTGCAGATCCAGATCAGTTGGCTTCTTCAGAAGCCAACTGATCTGGATCTACACTGTTTGCAAAACAGGATATATCCGGGTTCAGCAGGACAAGGGTTAATGTGCAACACCGTGTTGTGAAAAGAAAATCGTAACATGGAATAATGGCTAACCATACTTGTTATAAGGATGAATGGGCTGACATTACAGCCACCATTATTTTCCCTCCATGGAGGTACCTTTCTTTGTTTGAGTTGAGGTTTTACAGCCCAGTCAACCCATTACTAAGTCATGTCATGCACTGTCAGTTTACCTAACCACACTTTTTCCTGGGCAGGCGAAATCTTCTAAGCAGTTAACCAGTATTTATGCAATCTTTTTGACGTTTATTTGGTTCGTTTGTTTGCAGATGACACTGCAGTATATTTGGCAGTGCAGGGCCCTGACGACTCGGAAAAGCTTCAGAATGATTTGAATTTACTTCAAGAGTGGGAGGAAAAGTGGGACATGGAGTTTAATCCATCCAAGTGTCAGGTCTTGCATATAACCAGATCTCGTCGCCCTATCAGGTACAACTACACCATGCATGGACAGACCCTTTTCGGTTGAGAATCCCGGTATTTAGGTGTCGACATATCCTTGGATCTGAGCTTCAGTCACCATATCGACAGAATCACTACTAATGCACAAAAAAATCTTGGTTTCTTGAAAAGGAATATAAAAACTTCTGGCATACGTGAGGCGGCTTATAAAACTATTGTTCGACCCCAGCTTGAGTACGCCTCTACTACTTGGAGTCCACACACTAAAAAAGCTATTCACAAAGTTGAGATGGTGCAGAGAAGGTCGATTCGTTGGATATGTCACTCTTACTCGTACTATGACAGTGTTACTGCTATGCAGTCAAATTTAGGCCTTAGGTCACTGGAACGGAGGAGAGCCGATGTGAGTGTCATAATGCTATATAAGATAGTCCACGGCATTGTTGCCATTCCGCTTCCAGCGTACTTTGAGCAACTTACCAGACGGTCAAGACATAGCCATCCCTATGCCTTCCGCCAGATACATATTACTGCTAATTATTATAAGTAATCATTTTTTTCCATTGTCTATAGTTTATTGGAATAATCTACCAACTGAGGTTGTCATGCTCCTACACTCGACCAGTTCAGTGTGGCAGTTCGGTCCCTGGACCACCGCCTGCCATAATACAACAATAAAGCTGTTTTTAACCTGTTTTTTAAATTCTGCACTTGTTCTTTTAATACTATCACCTTTTACTTTTTCTGTTCTTGCATCGGACTTAAAGTCGCAATCAACCCTGCATATGATCCTCGCGAGGGGTATTGCAGTATGGAAAGATAGATATTTGTAAACAGTTACGAAATTATATGCCACTGTAAACAGTCACGAAATTATATGACAATGGATAATTTCACCAATTCCTTGTCAGAAATTCCTCGTTATTTCAAATTAAATTGTTCCGTTTGAAAGTCTCATACCTAAAGTATGTCAAGAAAGCACCCTTAATTCCTCCATTCGCTTTTATGATTGCCCGCAGCCTGGTGATCTTTTGTATATATGGCTGCAGTGACATCTTGACGTTGCGCACTCTCAAGGACGGTTTTTATGACTGGTCAAAATACGAAGATACAAAAATGTATATATTCTGCATAGGATAATAAAATAGATACATCAAGTCTTTCGTTTCTTTTGTTTATTTTATTTTCATTTTATATATAAATAACACCTGAACTTAAACATGTATTTATTCCTAAACGAAACCATTCAGCAGTTATCAAAGATGTCGGCCCCCAGCTATCAATTTCGACCCGGCGGATTTGAGGACGACGAAGATTCTGATGAAGATGGGTTTTACATGGACAGTATTTCTCAAGAAGAGTTACCAAACAAACGATCAAATGCGGTATGTTCTTGGTGTTAGCATTTCAGATCCAACTGCTTGAACAGTAAAGTCAATGGTTTGTCTTTCGCCCCAAAGCAATTCGTACCTATTCGTTTCGCACATCTATATAATTTACAACAGCAAAATTAAATGGATGTGTAATCCTAGATCCTAGCAGTCAGTATGCATCATGTCTTCTCACTAGATTTGTGCTGTGAAGCCATACAGTTTCCAGCTGGGTAGTGTGGCTGACAAAGTTCCTGTGGAAAGGTGAATCCACATTAGATTATTTTCTGCTCCATAAAGCAAGGCAGTGGCTAGTTATCCGATACTGAACAACTAGCCAACAAATATTGGTTCTGTACTGGATGACTAGACAAACCCGAAACCAAATGGTTAGTTGTCCGATGGTATATTATAGCCCAGGATAATAAAAGCTGTGTTCATATTTCTCATTTATAATCTTATTATTATCAATAATATAGTTGGACCTGACAAGATGGAGCTGGTAGCTTCCTTTTGCTACTTAGGAGACATGCTTTCAGCAGCAGGTGGCTGTGAACTTTCAACCACAACAAGTGTGAAAACCACCAGAAAGAAGTTCAAGGAGCTGCTTCCAGCTCTCTCTTCATGCCACCTCTCTTTCAAGACACGTGGCCGTGTGAACAGCTCTTGTGTGCGGAGCGCAATGCTCCATGCCAGTGAGACTTGGCCATTGACAAAACCAAACCTCCAACGTCTGCAGCAGAATGACAGGGCAATGATTTTGGTGGCACATCAATCCTCATGTCGCATACAAGAAGCTGATGTTGCAGGGCTACTTCCTCGCCAGGAATCACTTTTACATCTGTGAAGTTTGCGCATGGTCCTACGGAAAAGGATGAAGACTATCTGCGTGGCTGTGATGAGATGGCTGTCACATTTCTTGAAACATGTGTTCCCAATAAGCAGGTTGAATGCTAGGGCGTACTCTAGGGTTCTCTCACCCTCAACATCTGGTTCTGGCCTGCCATACCCCATCCCACCATGCACTTCCCTGTATCCAGTGCCTGCACGGCCTACATGGCCATTCCAATCTCCACATGGGATCAGAAATTCTGATGCTGGGATCCTGGCAGTCACAGCACACAGCTGATCAAAGAACAGGTCCTTAACCTTATCACTTAGACCAGTCTGTGGAGCATACACAGACAGAAAGGTAATCATACGCTGGCCGACTATAAGTTTTACAAAGATGATTCTGTTGGAGACTCTCTGCACCTCAGAAACTTTCTCTATCCACTCTTCTGCCACAAACACTCCTACACCAGCAGTGCCTTTGTCATTTCCGGACCAGTAGAGCTTGTACCTGGTGTCCTCGCCCTTGTTTGAGCAGCAGTTGCCACCACGTATGGTATCTGGTCTCCTGAATGCAGCAGACAGCCACTTTCCTATGGGATAGTGTTTCCACTACCTCGCAAACTCTTCCTCTCAGAGTGTTAACATTGAGTGTTTCCACCCTGAATTTCCGTGCTTGCTTGATTCGCCACAATGGCCCGACCCTGCCTCCCACACCTGACAAGAGGCCAAGCCAGTTACCAACAGAACTATTATGTCTGCTGGCACTGCCTATCTCAGATTCTACTGTTGTGCTTGCCTTGAAAGATTTTGGAACAACTGTTTTTTTACGGGATCGCTTGTCCTAGCTGACATCCCAACTCAGTTTTTTAACGGCATCTGAACATGCACGCTGTTCCTGCACTGGGGCATGTGCTTTGCCGTTGTCCTTATAAAGAAAGGATCATCTGCCAAACTACAATAGCTAGAACACCAAGCCATCAATCTGTAGATGATTGCTGCCTAGTTCTGCCACCCAGGTTGTAGAAGCCTCGTAACCCTGAAGGTGGGGAGGCAACTGTGATAGAGGGCAGCCTCGAATTCGCACACTCTTGTTGAGTGTCACAGCTGAATGCAGTTTTATGTCATACCTAAGAAAGACAAAGAAACTCACTGAGATACTTCTGATGAATACCCTAAAACATATATATTGTATATTGTATTTTTATGGAGAAATAAGAAAAGTCACCAGAATTATCACCAAATACTGCTCATTAACAAGTCCTCAGTGTGATCATGCAATACTTCTACTGCTTTAGCCCTTTAACCCTTGTCCTGCTGAATAAATTAAGATGCCACACCCATTTTTAATTTTCAGCCAATCAGATTACTTGATCCAGATTGTTGATATAAATTCACATACTTAATGGCAAACAGTGCAGATTCAGATCAGTTGTCTCCTTCAGAAACAAACTGATTTGGTCTACACTGTTTGCAAGGGCAGGACATATACAGGTTCAGCAGGACGAGTTAATAGTTCAAAAGATGTGTTAGGGACATATCTTTAAAATTGATTGAGAAAGTACCAGTATCACCAAAGTTGGTTAGGATATACCTGTTGGGATGCTGATATATTCTGTGCAAAAAAGTCATATGTTGCAATATTTGCAGAATTATGGCCCTTGGTACAAAATCTACATGTATGTCCATTCCAATGAAGGATCATAAGAAAGTTGGGTGGGTTTGTGCATCTTTTGATGTCAGTTTGATAAAAATGATTTAGTTACCCTGTTATTAGTTTTCCCACAAAATTAAAAAGAGCATTGTATTTTATTTCAAAAAGGGCACTTCTGTCTTCTTTTCTCTCTGTGGGAGACAGTTTAATATGCCTGTAATATTGGTGACAGGACTGTTAAATCTCAGCCCAAATAAACAAAAATAGAACTGAATTGAAATACATGTCACCTTATTTCTGTCACTGCATTAATTGCATAGCCCAGATCACAGGAGCTTGACATTGGATAATTTCTACTTATAGGGCCTGTCCCTATGATTATTTCATAATCGTAGGGACAGGCCCTATAAGTAGAAATTATCCAACGTCAAGCTCCTGTGCCCCAGATAAGGTACTTTTTTTCAACCACAAATTGTATTTCCTTGTTTCTCCATGAAAACATATATTTTGGATAATCATTAGAAGTGCCTTGGCAAGGATTATCCAAAACATTTGTTTAATGCTTTGCATGCTGGGTAAAAATTTCAATGGACAACATTTTGAAATATCTTTCTTATTTTTCCTAGAAAATAGGATTTGACACTTCATGCAAATTGTCTCATACTAGAAAATAGGATTTGACACTTGATGCAAATTGTCTCCTAAGGAGACAATTTGCATGAAGTGTCAGATCCTATTTTCTAGGAAAATAAAATATCTGCAGTTTGTCGTCTGCTGAATCTGCCCTTAGCGTGGTAATTAAGTGTTAATGGATAAATATTTTCCTGATACCCTCCTCTTATCAGGAGCTGAGAGTGAGTATAAGTTTAGATTAACTTCTTCTTTTTGCTTCTTTTAGATACCTGCAGAATCCAGATATGTGCCCAGTGGAAAAGGTGGATTTGGTACACCAAAGCCTAAACCTGCAGACAAACGACAGTTCAAGAGAAGCAGTGGTAACAGACGGACACAAGAACCAGTGAAAACTTTGTCAATCACAGATTTCCAGAATGCTGTTGTGAGGGGCAACCTTCCAGCTGTCAAGAACATTTTAGATGAAGGTTTGTCAGGGACTCCAGATGATTAGAATACTATATTTACCCTAAATATTGGGACACCCTAACTTCTCTTTAAATTTGAACAAGCCAATTTGATTACCCTGGATTTGTCTAAAAAAAATGCTGGATGAGTGGAAAACAGTGTAGCATCTGATCAGATGCTGCATTCTGGCTCAGCACTGTTTGCTGTCTCAATACTTGCGGTAAATACACTACTCTGATGACTGTATTATTTGCAGTTATGTATATGGATTTCTCAGCTGCTGAACAGGCTTGGTAAAAATTTCTGAGCTGAGTCTACTTTGTTTGCTCAGACAGGCCAGCCTGCCCCAATACTTAGATATAGCTCCAGATAAGAGTGGGTATCAGGTAGATATTTTTCTTATTTCTCCTCAAAATAAGAAGTTTCTGGGTGGCCGAGTAGGTAGCGCTCCCAGCTTTGGATCACAATGTCCTGCTAGAGGCGGAATGCATCACATGACTGTACAGCACTTCGTCGCGTAGAGCCTTTCATTATAACCCTCCCATCATCTCAATATGACTTAAATAATGTTGAAAGGAACATTATTAAACAGCAGCTTAGCAACTTCAACATAGGCAAGTCATCATCATCCATAAAACATTGTTTTGGGTACTCATTAGAAGAGCCTCATGTTTTTATGGAGATATAAGTAAAAAGTGTAAAAAGGTGCCTGAGTACTATAGTTCCAGAGAAGGTGATAATTTTACTGATAACTTATAACTTTTGTTACTAACACCCAAACATAGTTCAAAATTCAATGTACTCAGTGTCAGACCTGCTTAATGTACATCGGCGTTTCTGTCTGTCCATTTGATTATCCGTTTGTTCCTCTGGCTTTCAATTTTTGTGTCAACTCTAGAATTCAAATCCATTTCTGAATATCTATATTAACCTTCTATCATCTTACCTGGCATACTATTTCTCATGGACTCAAACAATGCATTATCAGTTTATGACCATAACCTATTTTTCATTGTCTAACTAAATTTTATGTCATCCCTAGCGTTTAGCACCATTCTGATTAAATATAATGCCTACAATCATAAAATATGTCATGTGCCTACTGCCAAACATAGATTCAAACACTGGAGTATCCTTCTTTACTTTTTTATTGGATTTGAACTTGCAGAGTTATACTCCTTTTTATGCCCTGCCACAAAAAGTGGTGAGGTGTTATGTTATACCGTCCAAAATTTTGAGTGTCCATCTGTGCTTCCGTCAGCACTTCATAATTTCGTGATAACGTTTGAGATATTTTCACTAACTTTACACCAATGTAAAGCACCTTGAGACGATGTGCAGAACACATGATCCGTAACTCTGGTTAACATACTTTTGGAATTATTACCCTTTGAACATTGAACCCGTGTCGGCTCCATAACTGATACCATTTGTGATATTTTCACAAAACTTCAGACAAATGTAAAGCACCATAAGACGATGTGCAGAGCATATGAACCGTAACTCCGGTTTGCATACTTTTGGAGTTGCATGTATTGCCCTTTGAACATTTAACATAGCCATTTCCACCATGTACTCATGTCCGCTGTGTAACTGCGATGACTTGCAGAACACAAGAACCATAACTCTGGTTAAGCAACTTTTGGAGTTATGGCTCTTTGTACATGGTAAATATTGAAAATAGCTGTTTCTACCAAGTACTAGTGTCCGCTCTGTAAGTTGGAAACCGTTTCAGATATTTTGATGAAACTTCATACAAATTTAAAACTCTGTGAGACGAGGTACAGAACTCATGAACCCTAACTTTGGTTTGCCTACTTTTGGAGTTACATGTATTGCCTTTTGAACATTGAACATAGCCATTTCTACCATGTACTTGTGTCCGCTCTGTAAGTTAAAAATTTAGATATTTTCATGAAATTTCTCACAAATGTAAAGCACCATAAGATGATGTGCAGAACATAAGAACCATAGCTCTGGTTAACCTACTTTTGGAGTTACCACCCTTTGACCATAGTAAATATTGAAATTACCGTAACAATCATCAAAATGGTTCACACATTAATTCTGCTAGCATAACCCAAACAGTCACCCAAATGGCTCACACATCAGTTTTGCTGGCATAACCCAACAATCACCAAAGTGGCTCACACATCAATTTTGCTGGCATAACCCAACAGTCACCAAAATGGCTCACACATCAATTTTGCTAGCATAACCCAAACATTCACCAAAATGGCTCACACATCAGTTTTGCTAGCATAACCCAACAATCACCAAAATGGCTCACACATCAGTTTTGCTAACATAACCCAACAATCATGAAAATGGCTGACATCAATTCCTAGCATAACCCAACAACCAGGAAAATGGCTTACACATCAATTCTGATGGTACGCCAAAAAATAATCCAAAGCTTAGGTGTAATCCAACAATCAAAATAGCTGACACATCGGTTCTGATGGTATTAAAAAAAATTAGCCTAAAGCTGATATATTTCCCCACGTCTCCCAAGTGAGCAGCAGCTGGGGGCAGTGTTTTACAAACAGTCAATTTTTTTGCAGGGTTAGCAGTGGACACTGTTCTACCAGCAGGCTGGACAGGACTGATGTACAGTGTTAGTTGTGCTAATGTTGAAGTTGCTAAGCTGCTGTTGGACAGGGGAGCTAATCCTGAATTCAACAAAGGTATGTTTATATTTTGCTCAGACTCCGGTTAGTGCATGGGCACAGAGAATACATTGGCATAGGTCTAGATAAGAGTGAGTATCCGGTAAATATTTTTCTTATTTCTCCATGAAAACATATGTTGTGGGTGCTCATTAGAAGCACCTCGCTGAGGTGCTTCTAATGAGTACCCACAACATATGTTTTCATGGAGAAATAAGAAAAATATCAATACTTTTTGGTTGAAAAAAACGTTTTATCTAAAGCTATGCATTGGTACCTCTTTATAAGATGGTTCATTTAGGGTGGCTTTTGATATAAGACAGTTTAAAGATAGACCCCAAAACTGTTGTATCCAAACAAAAATGTATAGCTTATATAGAACAATCACCATTGACCCCAAAAGTGTTGTATCTGAACAAATATGTACAGATTATATAGAAATATGACCATAAATGCTTGTCCTGCCCTCCCTTAACAGTGAAACCCAGCTATGAAAGGTTGAACGGATATGCAGGCTTTAGAAAAAAAAAACTGCAACCTTTGAAAAATGGCAATGTTTTTCACCCTCTAAAAGCAGGAATTTTATTACAGATCTCTGTTCCTCCAGCTTAGAGTCCAAAGTAGCCCTAACACCTACCTTGTTTAAATGCTCAAAATTTTGTGTATAGACACCTCTCATTGAAAATAAACTGACTGATTTATATGCAGTAAAAGGTAGTTTTCGCTCATGTATAATATGTTTAGGTAGCTGCACTTGGAAAGACAGGAAGATGAAAAGTCAGGATATTTTCCGATCCCAAAATTTTGTGTATGCACACCTCTCATTGAAAATAAACTGACTGATTTATATGCAGTAAAAGGTAGTTTTCGCTCATGTATAATATGTTTAGGTAGCTGCACTTGGAAAGACAGGAAGATGAAAAGTCAGGATATTTTCCGACCGCCCCTCGTTCATGAAAGTTTTTAAAGATTAGTATTTCCAGAATGCATGAATGGATATATTTGGTACTTGGAGTGATGTTAGATACTGTTTTAAAATTTTGTTCACTGCAATTGAAGTTTCTAAAGATCTGTTACTGTATCTCCAGAATGCCTATATGGGTTTAGTGGCTTCTTGGTTTGATGTTAGGTACTGGTCCAAAGTGTAAGGTCAAAGTCACAAACTAAAAATTTTCGGGTTTTAAAGTTTTATTTAAAGTTTTTTAAGAGGAAGAGAGAAAGGGAAGGATGAAATGGGTAAGAAAAAATCCACCACCCAACCTGCTGTGACTGGATGCGACTCTTGCCCTTCCTTTATGCAAGATGGTAGGACACACCATCTTACAGCAAGATATAGTGGGCCTGATATACTTGCAGCAGGTGGGGAAGGGGGCATGTAGGTATTTCTTCTGTTTCTTCACTTGCATTCACTTTTTCCTTTATCCTTGTTTGTTTCTGTCTTTCCTCTCTCATCTGCTAGCACTCTCTCCATTTTCTGCCTTTCTCTGGTAGACGACACAAAATGACCCACAAGGGTTGATGTGTCATTAAACAAAAACAGCTGGGCCCAGTTGTTCAAAGCATTGTTAGCTTAACAACCTTGTTAGTGGTCAAAATATTAACTGTTCTAGTAAGTGCAATATCTAATTCACAGGCATTTTTATTGAAAAAATGTGAGTAGCTTTTGCAAAAGCAAAAGCTTCACATTTTTTCAGCAAAAAATATTAGTGCATATGCCATATTTAATGATCAAAGTTTTAACGATATGTTAACTAATGACAGCGTTAGTTTTGAACAATGGGGCCCTGACTGAACACTGCTCTTGTGTTGCAGATAAATACACTGTGTTGATGGCTGCTTGTGGTGCATCGGGCTACAAGGAAGAAGAGGTGCTTAAATGTGTAGATCTTCTCATTGACAAAGGGTCGGAGGTCAATGTCTATGACAGGTAATTTTGTGAGTTTCAGATAAAATAAATGATGAATTTTTGCATTTTGTGCAGTGCAGTGTTAGAGTGCTTGACTTGAGATAAGAGAGAGTTAGAGCTTTACCAAGCACCATACATTACGATCTTGAGTAAGTCACTTAATGGGAATTAATACATTTTTAACCCTTGTCCTGCTGAATACACCCACTTCTAATTTTCAGCCGATCAGATTACTTGTTCCAGATTTTTGCTATAAATTCACATAATGGCAAACAGTGCAGATCCAGATCAGTTGGCTTCTTCAGACTGATCTGGATCTTCACCATTTGCAAAGGCAGGGTATATACGGTTCAGCAGGAGAAGGGTTAAGGGAGTCAGCTCTGACAAAATCGTTTTATCTCTCTTCTGTAAGGGTGTCTATCCTAAACAGGAAAGAGTTTGCTCCCCCATGGTAGCAAATGCTTTCCTGTTAGAGTAGACCCCATATCAGAAGGGTCCTTGTATGCAGGAAAGCAAACAGGAAGTCAAAAAAGTTGTCTCCCTTGTAAAATTATCTGCTAAATATATCCAGTCTCCTTAATCCATTTGCTCCATTTAGAGAGAGTGTATAGGCCAAATAGTTTCTTTTATGATCTGTGAAATGATTATAAACTTCATGAAAAACTGGGTTTTTTTTATTGTTCATTGTTAATACATACTGTGGGTACTTATTGGAATTGCCTAGCTGAGTACCTGCAATTATGAATACATGTTTTTGTAGAAAAAATATGAAAAATATTTATCTAGACAGTTCTCTGTCAGAGTGCTGTTAGTTCTATAAGCCTTGGGGTGTATGTGAAAAGTTGAGATCCAGACTTATCTGCACTGCAGTCAGAATTCACAGTTTGATCGAAGCTTCACAGTTCAGTGTACTGTAGTTACCAAAATATTTAAACTGTTAACTACTTAGCATACTCATCCTAAAATTTTTACTTTTTGATGTGTCAGAGACTGCTGGATGAGTGACAAATGGTGTAAACCCTGATCAGATGCTGTACTTTGCTGTATCTGATCTGGGCCTAAACTGTTTGATCAGACATGTCTGACCAAATACTAAGGCTCCTAGGGTAAATATGGTGTACATTCTTAACCCTAGTCCTGCTGAACCCGGATATGTCCTGCCTTTGCAAACAGTGTAGATCCAGATCAGTTGGCTTCTGAAGAAGCCAACTGATCTGGATCTGCACTGATTGCCATTAAGTATGTGAATTTACATCAATAATCTGGATCAAGTAATCTGATTGGCTGAAAATTGGAAGAGGGCATGACATCTAGATTTATTCAGCATGACAAGGGTTAAGTGTCCAAATGATTCTGTGCAGGGCGGGGTAATGAAGACCAAGATCAGACTTTGCAGATGCACGGAATAGTCTTGTCCTTTGTTGATTGTTTACGGATTATATATAATGAAAATGATCATGTGCGGACAGCAACGGCCCATATCAGCCTGTGCCTCCATGCTGTGTGGTCAATATCTTTGCTGTCCATTAACAGAATCATTGGTTTCTGAGGGAAAAACACACTACACTGATGAGAGTAAGGATGTGCAGAATGATCAAAATCTGCTGATTTTGCATATTCTCAAAAACACTTTTTCACCAGATGCAATCTATTTGCTGTATTGTTAAGTTTACTGGAACAGGAACCTGAGATTAATAAGAAAGAATGACGGAGGACATTTATGGGAAAGCCAGTGTCCTATGATAAACACTATGGAAGGTTTGGGTGAAAAGTTGAAATATTATTTGTAGCTTTGGGTCATGTGTGGACAGCGAAGGCCCAGATCAGACTGCACGGATGTGCAGTCTGATCAGGACCGTCGCTGTCCACTAACGGAGTCATTGTATACTACAGAATATATGAATGGAGAGCAAAGGCCCAGATGATACTTCGCACATGTGCAGGATGATCTCAATCTGCAAATTTTGCGCATGTTCAAAGGCACTTTTTTGCTTGACACGGCCCATTTGTTAGTTTTGCTCCAAAATGTTGATGAAGGGTGTTCTAATGAGAAGCCACAACATATGTTCTGCAGCATTATTAAGAAGATACTTGGCACCAACTCATTTGTTATCAGTTTATTCTATTTATTTGAAGATACCATATGTCACCTTTAATGTATGCTGCTAGAGAAGGTCGTTGTCGGGTGATAGAGAGGTTGGTTCAGGCTGGAGCTAGTGTTGATAAACAAGATACTCGGGGATGGACAGTATGTATGCTTTAAAATATTTCATAAAGCATTGTAGAACAAACTACTAAACAAGAAAATAGAGTAATTTATCATATTCATCTTGCCCAAATCCTGTCAGCTGTTTACTGTGAAATAGGATTAGATACACAAATATGCAACATTATTGATGGAGATGATTATTTAATGGGTAATTTTGCAGAGGGTGTATTACCATTATATATCCAGTTTCAACATATTCACCATAAGTACTGGGACAGACAGGCCTAAGCAACCACTGTTGACCCAGTTAAGATGTCACAGAATGCAGCCTTTGGTCCAGATCTACACTGGTTGCCACTCATCCAGCAGTTTTTAGACGCATCAGTGGGTAGTGAACTGGTGTTATAGGTATTTTCGACTAAATTGATCCTTCTCTCAAACAGAGGAAGAGAAAAAAGACTTAAGAGCAAGTACGGTAATTGATCAGCCATTTAGTCTTTGGGCTGTCCCACCATTAGTTAAGGAAGGCAGCACAATTGATTGAAAGCATACAAATAAAACATTCTACAAAGTACAACATTATACATCTGTAAAATGTATACAAATGTATCAAAATATCTTTCATCAAGTCTAGATAATTTGAAACTATAAAAACTATTCTTTCAACTCATTTATGCCTAATGTCCCATAAAAGGGACATTGGTAAACAGTGTAGACCCAGATCAGATGCAGCAGAATGCGGCATCTGATCAGGGTCTACAATGTTTGCATTAGATACAGAAATTTTTATAAAACAAAGTAATAATAAAAAATAGACAGACACCCCTTCCGTTGGAACAGGACCTGTCCAAAGAGTTGAGGTAGCAGAGTCCACTCTGCATAAATGGGTTAACTCTTTCACTGCCACAAGCGATAAAAATAGGCTTTTGCAAACAGCATAGATCCAGATGAGATGGCTCATAATGAGCCATCTCATCTGGATCTACACTGTTTGACATTCAGTCTTTCAACTTTACATATAGACTTCTTCCCAAGTGATAGCTCGTTTAAAAAAAAAAAACAAAAAAACAGACGACATATGTCATCTGAAATTTGGCACCAAAAGAGTTAATTAATGTCTTTTATATTTCAGTGTTTGACATGGGCTGTCAGTAAAGGGCACAGTGCAGCAGTGAAAACCTTGCTCAGTTGCAAAGCAGATCCAAAGAAAAAACACTGTGATGGTGGAACTGCAGTAGACATTGCTTATTCAGATGAGGTTTGTCATATATGAAGATTTGCTACAGCTAAATCTGTTTTAACCCTTGTCCTGCTGAACTCAGATATGTCCTGCCTTTGCAAACAGTGTAGATCCAGATCAGTTGGCTTCTGAAGAAGCCAACTGATCTGGATCTGCACTGTTTGCCATTCAAATGCAAATTTATGTCAACAATCTGGATCAAGTTACCTGAATGGCTGAAAATTAGAAGTGGGTGTGGCATCTTAATTTATTCAGAAGGACAAGGGTTAATACTTAGCATGCTAGGCATTTCATGCAGATTTTCACAAGATAACACTTTCAGGCGTCAAACCCTGTATTCTTATAGAATGTCATAAATTTTTAATCTGCAAAATTTCCCAAGAGAGTTCAAAAGATCAGTTTGTTACCTTCATAGATTAATTGATGAAATTTGAAAAAAAGCTATTTCTGTAGCTGGAAAATTTTCAGATCACACCATATTTAATCAAAATTATTCAGACACCTAAACTCTGAACTTATGCTAAAGGGTGAAGAAACAAGCTCATTTGGCTTCTTGGAGATACATCAAATGTTGAATGAATGATAAGCACTGCAGACCTTAAAGAGCAGTTATTTCTCAAATAAAAGGTTTTGTTTTGTTTTATATATTTCCTTATTTCTCCACCAAAATTATATTATTGTAGATACTCATTAGAATCACTTTATAAAGGCAGACCTTATAGATACCTATTTTCTCGGAGAAAGACAAGGCTCTTGTCTAGGGTAAGGGAGACCGATTTTTTCTCTTTAAAATAATGAAATGCATGTAAAGCTAGAAATTTATCAGGACAGAAACCCCACCTTCCATCTAGTCAGATTCACAAAAAAATAACCATGCTGATGTGATGGGGAAAATGTTTGCCTCATGGCAATAAAATGTTTTAATATTAATCAGATTCAGAAACTGACATGGCAGAGGTATTCACAATTCAGTGTCTTTATTACTTCAGATTATTGAACTCTTGGGAGGGGAACCATCTGGAGAAGTAAAACAGCCATTAGTTGCCTTGGCAGCAGGGGAATCTGGAGGAGCTGTTAACAGTTCTGTGATACCAAACTCCTCAGGGAATGCAGCTGGGTAATTCTTTATTTATTCTAAATATTGGGACACCTTAACTCCTTACCATGCGTGTCCTAAAATTTGAACAAGTCCATTTTACATTCAGGGGAGGTAAGTCTTTCAAAAATGATTTTGCCCCACCCCCACCCCCACCCCCTTTCTAAAAGGAAAGAATTTACTCCCTAGGGGCTTGTTTAAATCATTGTATAAAAAACAAACTTATTAAGCCAGCATTACATTTTATTATTTTTTGCACAAAGATATTTAAACACACTGATATTTTTTTATTATGAAATAATATGGGTAGCTTTTGCACAGGAAAACCTACTCAAATTCTTTCATCATAAAGCATCAGGGTATATAATAATATTTAATGTCCCATTAATTTATAGGCATTGTTTATTAAGCTAATGATGTATTGAACAACAGGACCCAGATTCCAGTTGTAAAGTCTGTCCATGGGGTTGCTTCAAATGTCAAAGTGGTTTGTTTCTTTAGAATGGTTACTGTCTGTTTCAGTTTGAGTAATGGCAGTAGTTCATCGAACCAGTATGGTACGACATATGGAGAACTAGAGTTGTTTCTTTGTGGCTTAGACCTGAATCAGCTTGTACCATTATTCCAGGCACAACATGTAGAGTTCAGCACATTTCTTAGACTCACAGAAGAAGATCTGATAAAGGTACCATATTTAGCCAAAGTATTTGGACACTTTAACTGCTTAGCATGCTTGTCTGAGCAAGACCATTTTACTTACTGTGATGTGTTTAAAAACTTCTGGCTCAGTAGCTCAGTATAGATCCTGATCAGACAGTACATTTTCTGCACTAGTTATGCCCCTGCCTGCCTTGGCAGGAGTGGGGCATATAGCGTTTCGCCGTGATGTTGCGTCTATACGTGCATACGTGTATATGTGCATATGTCACGTTCGTAACCAGGTTCAAGTTTACCAGCAAGTTTAGGTGCAAATTTACGTCCGCGTTTTCTTGCAGCTAATAACTTTTATACCTTCTGGGCTAGAAAGTTGAAACTTTGTATGACACTTACCTACATCAAGACCTTTTAATGTATGGTACGTTGCCCCAGGGTTATGCCCCTGGACGGGACTAGGGGTCGGGTTGTGTTACTGTGGACACATCTCTAGTTTTCAAGTTATTTGGCTTATCTGTGCCCATTCAAGCGATTTTGTACCAGTCCTTACCAGCCTGCCTCGGTGGCTCAGTTGGATGAGTGTACGACTGGTGATCAGGATTTCGCTGGTTCGATTTCCCGCTAGGTAGGCAACACTCTTTCACGGAGATTGATCGTGAAATATTTTCTGCGGCCATTCTCTCCCTTCCGCTGATTCAAGAAGGGCAGTTGTCAGTTTCAAGAAGGGCAGTTGTATGGGATAAGCAAAATGTGCTATTGACATAATTGGCAGACAAAAAATTGGTTATATTTTCCAAATTGTCATTGAAAATATGGCTTGATGATTTATGCAGATCAGCTTATGAGGAACAGATACATGTTCATAGGAGGCAATTTTATCATAATTGTTTTTGCCAACCTTTTGAAAAGGGGCTACTCTGAAAGGAAAGGATTTACTCCACTTGGGAGCAAATAATTTTTTTTCCTTTTAGAACAGACCCTTTTCAGAAAGGATTTGGCATGCAGGAGAGCAAATAGGAAGTCAAGAAGTAATCTTTCTTGTAAAAATGGCTTAAAATCTTCCAAGTTTATCCAGTCTGCTTAAGGGATTATTTGTATGAAATATCAAGCCCTGTTTAAGAAGATACATGGGAAAAATGCTTTTAAATATTGTTTGTTAATGTGCCAGTTTGTTGTATTAAAACTGTGTTTCTCTATTTAGATGGGGATCTCGCAAATAGGTGTGAGAAAAAAGATTCTGGATGGGATATTAGCTGTACATAAGAAAGAGTGGGATAAGTCTAGTCTAATATCGATGCAATATAATAAACATATCAGGTAGGTCTCCTTTAATTCATACATGTATTAGGATTGGCCAGCAGGGGAGTAAGCTTACTGTGTTTTGTAGGTTATAGTTCAGGGCCCAGTTGTTCAAAGCATCGTTAGCTTAACGAGCTCGTTAATGGTCATTTCATTAACTGTTTTAGCGGATTCAATATACAATATTCTGATAGTTTTTGCTGAAAAAATGTGAGTAGCTTTTGCAAAAGCTACTTACATTTTTTCAGCAAAAACTTTCAGCATATTTGCATATCACTCGATGTAAATTTTAACGAACCGTTAACTAACGACGTCGTTAGCTTTGTACAACTGGGCCCAGATATTTTAAATGCCATTTGCTGCAACATGGAAAAGTTAGTTCCCTGTTAACAAATCTTTTCACGTGTAAATATTTCCTCGCATAGGATTTCAAGTCCTATAATTATAATTATATAATTACAACCCCAGTATACAATGTATATAGTAGTCCTTTAGATTGTCTGTCATTACTGAAAATGACCAATCTTTATCAAATGCATGAAGTGCTACTGTTTTGTGTGTTCTTAGATGGCTGATGAGACCAATCTTAGCTCTAAACTGCCTGTTGCAGATAGAATAAGAGAGGTCTGAGGAAGAAAGCTCTGTTGGTGATGCCTTAGCTCTGGCTTTCCGCTGAGCACATTTCTGCTAGGCTTCGCTGATTCTTTTTACTTTGTATTCACCAGCATCCCTTCTTATGAGGCCTCATTACTTTGCTTGTTCTCACGACTCTGTTGCTATGTTGAAGTCCTTACAGGAGGCTTTGTGGGTGTCCTTGTATTGCTTCTTCTGATCACCATGGGTACACTATAAGAAAAAAAAAGAACACTCCTTTTGGAAGCAAATTCTTTCCAACAATTTTGGTAAATTTCTGACCATTTCTTACAAGGGAGACAACTTTTGTAAACAAAAGTTGTCTCCCTTGTAAGAAATGGCCAGAAATTTACCAAGTGTATTAGTGTATTGTTTCTTCTTAAAAAGTTTAAGATTTTTATAGGTTTGGATACACTTGATGCATTATCAGCAATGTTTTTTGGGTTTTTTTGCAAGGGAGACAACCTTTTGACATCCTTTTTGCTTTTCTGCTCACAAAGCAAATCCTAAAAAGAGGTCTACAGTAAATGTCCTAAAATTTGGAAAACTTTATTCCCATACTTTTTTGGCCAAAATTTTGCTTTCTGTACAGTTGATTCTTAAAATACTTCTTAAAATTCTTGGAATGGTAAACAGTGTAGACCCTGATCAGACTGATCCTGGGTCTACACTGTTTACTTATGCCATTTATTTGGTGTTTGAAATTTTAGGGCATTTATTCTCTAAAGGACATGAATTAACACTGAAGGAGTAAATTCTTTCCTTTTAGAGTAGACCCTTTTTAGCTTGCCTTTACCAAATACAGGTAGAGTTATAGCATCAGTGCCGGCATTGGTTAAAGTTTTTAAAAGGCTATATCTTATGAACCTCTGGATGGAAGTAGATCATACTTGCCATGATGTAAGATACTGGTCTGAAGTTTCATCCTATACCATCCTGGCAAACATGAATGACCTACCAGTAGAGAAATTTTAGAGGCAAAGTGTGATTCAGGTGAGCTACTCTGTTCTGTGACATCTCTTATTCAGAAGGGAGGAAAACTCTATTTAACAAAATTGTCTCCCTTGATAGGGTATCAATTCTATTTAAGGGTTGATGTTGGGCACATTAAACTTTGATTTTATCACATTCACTTTTACTAAGCAGGTAAGCAGGTGTGTAATAGATACCGTATATATTGTAAGTATTCGGACACTTTAACTCCTCACCACACTTGTTCTAAAATTTGAACAAGTGCAATTTACTACCTAATGTTGTGTCTAAAAGTTGCAGGATGAGTGGCAAAACAGTGTAGACTCTGATGAGATGCCATATTCTGTGGCATCTCATCTTGGTTTGCACTGTTTGCTCAGTCTTTCTGTGCCGGCCTCGGTGGCTCAGTTGGATGCGCCGTCCGACTGGAGACCAGGAGGTCGCGGGTTCAACCCCCGTCGAGGTCGGCAACATTCTTTCGTGGAGATTGATCATGAAATATTTTCTATGGTCATTCTCTCCCTTCCGCCGAGGTCGGCAACATTCTTTCGTGGAGATTGATCATGAAATATTTTCTACGGTCATTCTCTCCCTTCCGCTGAGTCAAGAAGGGCAGTTGTCAGTTTCTGGCGAAAGAATGTGCACAATACTGGTTAACCGCTTAGAGGACTAAGTCTGCCCAGTAAATGTGTGGTTAGGTAAACTGACCGCGCTCGACATGACCCTATTGGGTTGACTGGGCCGTAAAACCTCAACACAAACAAACAAACTCTCCCTTCCGCTGATTCAAGAAGGGCAGTTGTCAATTTCTGGCGAAAGAATGTGCACAATACTGGTTAACCGCTTAGAGGACTAAGCCTGCCCAGTAAATGTGTGGTTAGATAAACTGACCGCGCTCGACATGACCCCATTGGGTTGACTGGGCCGTAAAACCTCAACACAAACAATCAGTCTTTCTATCCAACTACTTAAGTAAATACACGTCCGACTGGAGATCAGGAGGTTGCAGGTTCAACCCCTGCTGGGTCAGTGACATTCTTTCGTGGAGATTGATCATGGAATATTTTCTACAGTCATTCCCTTCCACTGATTCTATCTATCTATTCAGATTTTTAATGCTACCAGGCAGCAAAGCCACATAGAGGCAGCACCAGAAAAATCTGGATTAGTTTACCCTTGACCTTGGCTTGAAACGGTGTCCAACCATAATTCATGCACAGACAACCTTGCCTGATCGAAACATATGCATAAAGCTCAAGGTCTGTTTCAGAATTTAGAATTCGGTCATAAGAAAAGAGCTTCAATACATGTGTATTACCAATGCACAATGTAATCTCTCACACTTGCTCAATGGTGCCACCAGACCGTGAGAGCAGTAAAAGGAAACCAAAAAGAACCACTGACTCTTTCAACCGGTATGGGGCACCTCCTCCTCTTCTCACCAGCAGCAAGCATACTATCTTCTTTCTTCGACCCCGACGGCTCTTCTTAGGGTCATCCAGCCATGGATCTTTCGGAGACACAGTTAGTTAATCGTTAGTTAATTCGAGCCTCCTACACAGACCCGTTGGATGCCAGCGAGTCCATGGCTGATTTGTCAGTGGTTTTCCCCATCAGCATCTTGGCCGCCATCTTGTGGTCGTTGCCACCACCACACCGAGGTGTGCCGTTAGATAGTTCGTGGTGGGTTTTTCCGCTGATTCAAGAAGGGCAGTTGTCAGTTTCTGGCGAAAGAATGTGCATAATACTGGTGAACCGCTTAGAGGACTAAGCCTGCCCAGAAGTGTGGTTAGGTAAACTAATCACGCTTGAGATGACCCCATTCGATTGATTGGGCCGTAAAACCTCAACACAAACAAACTTACAGTAAATATGGTATTTAGTTTTCCATCCATTCATCTGTCATTCCATCTGTCCAGATATAACATAGTTGCAAATGAGAGTCATTTTTTTTTTATTTCTCAATGAAAATGTATGTAGTGGGTATTCATTAGAAGAACCTCTGTGAGGTGCTTTTAATGTGTACTCACAACATACATTTTTGGGGAGAACAAAGAAAAATATCAACATTCTGGTTGAAAAAAAAAAGCAGCTTTAATATCAGAAGCTATAACATAAACTCCCATATATTGACCTCCAAAGACTTGAGTGATCTTTCTTATATCTCAGTTTTCAGGGGGCCCAAGTCACATCAAACTTCATCAGTACATGATTCCCAACACTCTCTGTCACTTTCCACAAAAGTAGGTCACTGTGACATACTTTTGCAAAACTTAACACTTGTTAATGGTTTTGGGCCACCTAATCTGGGCTTTCTTAGGTCTGATTCACATCAGGCAAATAATTTTATTATTTCTCCTTGAAAACATATGTTGTGGGTACTCTTTAGAACCACCTCAGCAAAGTCTTTAAGACCCAGACATATTTTTTCATGTAGAAATAAGAATTTTTTTTTATCGGGATACCCCTCTTACCTGGAGCTATGAACTGTGATAATTACATGTATTACCTTAAGTATTGGGCCCCCTTACCATACTTGTCCTAAAATTTGACAACGTCTATTTTACTACCTGTTGATGAGTCTAAAGTAGTGCTGGATGAATGGCAAACAGTGTAGACCCTGATCAGATGCTGCATTCTGCAGCTTCAGATCTGGGTCTACACTGTTTGCTCAGGTATGTCTGTCCCAATATTGACTGTTGTTATGGTATTATGTCCCCCAGCCTATGGGAGGGGGACATATTGATTTTGGTTGGGATGGTGTTGGCATCGGCATGACACTTTCTTGTCTGCTAGATATCTTGTGAACCAGTGGTTGGACTCTTATCAAATTTTCATGAATATATAATTGGGACATAATAAAGAACTGACTAGGTTTTAGTGACCTAATCTAATTTTCAAGGTCACAGCAGTAGAGAAACTGAAAATTCACCATTGGGGACATCTGTTTTCTCTGAAAAACATCATTACTAGTTACCATTTGTTTTGTTGGTTTTCAGTTGTGCCGAGTCTATAGCTATGGTAGCCAACATATCAAAACACAGTAAATACATAACTACAACAATAGGTTTTATACAGGACCAGATTAGGAAATATCCAGCTGTAGTTGAAGAACTGCAGGTAAGTTTGGTATCCCAAAGGGAATGAATGCAACATCAAGGGGGATTACTCTGACATGGAAGCATTTGTTTCCCTTTTTCGTCTGGGCTACTCTTAAAGGAAAAAATTTGCTCCATGTGGGAGCAAATTCTTGCCTTTAAGAGTAGCACCCACCACCACCACCACCTTCACCCCTACCCCACAATTTTGAAAAGTTTCAAACACTAGGGAGGCAACTACCTATCTACTTAAAGTTGTCTCCCTTAGCAATTTAGCAGCTTAATCTAAAAGTTGTCTCCCTTAGCAAGTTAGCAGCATAATCTTTCAGATATATCCATTCACCAGAGTTGTTACAGATGTCCAGGGATGTGAAAGTTGTTCTGGATCTGTAGATTTTGAAGTGTCCAGGTGGCAGAGTGGTTAGAGCTCCCTATTTCGAATCACAAAATCCGGGTTTGAATCCCGCTGGAGGTGGAATTCAGCTCATGACTGTATGGTGCTTCATTGCACAGCTTTCATAATCACCCTTCCATCATCTCGATGTCACTTAAATAATTTTGAAAGGGACGTAAAACACCAAATCATCATCTGTACATTTTACATACATGTGTTAGTGAGCCTTTCTGCTTATTGTGACTGGTTAATAGTCAGACCCCTTAAGGAAAATGACTAAATTTTCAAGGGAAATATGTCATGGAAGTATATGCTTCCTTTATCATTGGAGCTACCATACTCTCTGAGTGCTAATTCTTTCTTTTAAGAGTAGTCCTCCATTTTTAAAAGGTTCCAGATCTGAAGATGCAATTTCTTATCTGTAAAAGTTATCTCTCTGTGCAAAATGGCAGCAAAATCTTTCAGTTGTATCCACCTTACTATCTTTTACTAATGAGCAGAGTGTTTAGATAAATATTTTCTATAAACCATTTTTATTCTGAATATTGATCTTAACAGTGTTGACTGGGCCATAAAATTTCAAGTCAAACAAATGAACAAGTATTCACATATCTTAAGTCCTTATCATACCTATCCTAAAATATAAAAAAAATTCAGTTGATTACCTGCTGAGGTGTAATAAGTGCTGACGAATGGATACAGATTAAATCTCTTTCAGGAACAGTGTGATCTAGATCTACACCATTTCCTCAGGCTTATATCTCCAAATAATAACACTAGTCTTGCTGAGCCTGGATATGCCCTGCCTTTGCAACCAGTGTAGATCAAGATCAATTGGCTTGTGAAGAAGCCAACTGATGTGTATCTGCACTGTTTGTCATTATGTATATAAGTTGGTATCATCAACCTGGATCAAGTAATAGGATTGGCTTAAAATTAGAAATGGGTGCGGCATCTGTATTTGTTCAGCATGGCAAGAGTTAAAAATTATTCAATATTCCTAGAATAACAGGTGTTGTGAATCTCACATTAGACTTCTCGCCATGTGTTGTTCTGATAAGATTCCACGTTTTCATCGGGAACTAAAAACATATCTTTGTCTCAAAGTAGCAGCCTTCAACAGCTCTGGATAACTTGTTCTGTATATTTTTGACAGGATGGTACAGGACCAAAACAGTTACATCAGCATCTTATAGATACTCAGAGAAACGTGCAAACCTTACATACCCAGCTTGATGCCATGAAAACACAGTTAGAAAAGGTTTGTATATCTTGGCCCAGTTGTTCAAAGCTAACAATGTTGTTAGTTAATGATTCGTTAGAATGTACATTGAGTGATACGCAAATATGCTGAATTTTTTTGCTGAAAAAATGTGAGTAGCAGTGCAAAAGCTACTCACATTTTTTCAGCAAAAAATATCAGAATATTGTATATTGAATCCGCTAAAACAATTAACAAAATGACCCTTAACGAGCTCGTTAAGCTAATGATGCTTTGAACAACTGGGCCCGGAATTTGCAGATGAGCCACAAAGAAATGCCATATTGGCATATTATGTAGCTCTAGATTAAAGTTGGTGTTTTGAAGCCAAAGCATGTTTTTCTTATTTCTCCAGGAAACTGTGTTTTGCAGGTACACATTAAAAGTGCCTCCATTAGATGTTTCTAATGAGTACCCACAACACATTTTTCATGGCAAAACTGGAAAAATGTTGACTTCTTGGTTGCTGAAGTGACTTTAATATCTAGAGTTTTGCTATTACATTTGCAAAGTTGAAACCAAACCACCATTGTGATTATTATTGCAGTTTATATTTATACCCCCCGCATACGAAGTATGTCGAGGGATATATAGTTTTCGTCTTTCCGTCCATCCGTCCGTCCATCCATACGAATGTTAACATTTTGTGTCAAAGTTTTGCATGAAGTTTTTTCCTTTTGCATCTATTTTTAAAAGCTTACACTTCAGGATGTTGATGTGTAGTTAGTGTTACTACTAGATGATTACAGAATAGCTGACATCATTCTGCTGATGCTGCTGACCCAAGGTCAAGGTCACGGACTTAGAAAATAGTGTGATGTTTACGTCAAAGTTTTACGTGAAGTTTTTGTCTTTTGCTTGTATTTCTAAAAGCTTTGACTTAAGGTTATTAATGTGTGATTTGTACTACTGCTGGATGATTACAGAATAGCTGACATCATCCTGCTGCTACAGCTACTGACCAAAGGTCAATAGCTGACATCATCCTGCTGCTATAAATGCTGACCAAAGTTCAATAGCTGACATCATCCTGCTGCTACAGCTACTGACCAAAGGTCAAGGTCATGAACTCAGAAAAATTGTGTGATGTTTACATCATAGTTTTATGTGAATTATTGTGATTATGTGTTGTATCTTTGCTATTACTTAGTATATGTGTCTGAAACATTGAACATGAGTTCAGTTCAGCATGATGGGACATGGGAGTCACCGTGACCTACTTTTCACAGTCCTGTGATTTTGCCTTAAATCTTTACTTCTACTTGATACATTTGCATGAAACTTTGGATAGAAGTTCAGTTCAACATGAAAAATAACTTGATAAGACAGATGGGTCACTGTGACCTATTTTTCATGGTCCAGTGATTTTGTCTTATATCTTTACTGCTACATGATGGATTTGCATGAAAATTTAGATATATAAGTTAAGTTCAACATGAAAAATAACCTGATAAGACATTTGGATCACTGTGACCTATTTTTATGGTCCAATGATTTTGCCTTGTTTCTGAAGTATATGTAGGTCAGTGACCTATATTTTATGGCCCAGCAAATTTGCTTCATGTCTTGAAGACTATTTACTTCAGGAAAAGTTGTACTTGGGATGATAGATCAGTGTCACTCAGAGACTGACACTGTAAACTATATTTTGCTTTCATTGTCATTAACTTTAAAATATTTTATAATTAAGAAATGGCGCCGGCCGGTGGTATTCGTGACCATTTGGATACTTGCTCTAGTTTAGTTTGTACATGTACATTTAATTGAAAGTTAAGCATCATTATCATTCTGTCTAATATTTACATTTGAAGGACTGCAAATTTTTAGTTGTAATAATATTAACTGTATAAAATTTATACTTTTAGAATAAAATTAGATAAACAACAACAGAAAAAAAGACAATGTCTTTTGAGATTTTGCTGATATTTTGATTTTGCTCATATAATCTGATTATAATAAATCTTCTGAATTATTTTGAACACTTTATTCTGTACCATTTTTGTCTTTTTTTGTGACTTCTTTTCACAAAATACTGAATGACAAACAGTGTAACCATATAGTCTGATTACAGTAAAGGTTAAGGAATTCTGTACACATTATTCAATTCTTTCTTTGCCAGCATGTTTTTTATTTTTTATTTTTTTTTTTTTTTATGCCTTTATTTTCACAAAATACTTGGCGGAATGGCAAATAGTGATTTCCCTACTAATAGTGCTTAGACTACTCCATCTGGACCTGCCTAATCTGACTTTGCTTAAATATGCTTTTTGTTAGAAAAGTACAACATTCTTGATGGAATAGCGAATAGTGTAGACCCTGATCAGACTTCTCCTTCAGAAGCAGTTTGATCTTGTTCTGCAATATTTGCATATGAGATTTTGTCAGCAAAGCAGGCATACAAATTTTAGGACTTGCATCACCATACAGTAATAAAATGTTGATTTCTCTTCAATTTATGTTTTCCAGATATTACAGAAGGGTAACTATGAACCACCAGACCTATTATATAAAGACAAAATTAAAACTACAGGCAGCAGACTTCGTATTGTTGGGTTTGTTTGTACTAGTGCTCTGGTTATCACAGCCCTATGGAAGAGACAGTTTATTTTTGACAAAGTTTGGTTGTTATTTCCCGAGTATAAAACCTAATTCAGGCCCCGAGAAAACTTTTTTCATGCTCAACTCAACTGAGCATGAAATTTCACTTGGTCATAAAAGTAAAAATACCAAAAATTTAAAACTTTTTTCATGCTCAAATCAGCTGAGCTTGCTCAGCTGCGTTGAGCATGAAAGAAGTTTTAAAATTTTGTCAGTATTTTAAGATTTATAAACAAAACAAATTTCATGTTCAGCTGAGTTGAGCATGAAAAAAGTTTTATAACCTCGGGCCCTGGAAGGTGGAATGAAGATGGGTAACTGTCCGAAGTAAAACCTGACTCTGGAAGTTACAGTGAAAAGGAGGAGTAACTTGCCAGAGAGTGGGCTATCTGTGATGAAATGTTGTAGATGAAATGAGATATAACCAGATGTTTTTCTTATTTCTTCATGAAAATATAGATTATCCATAGCTCGGAATAAAAAGCATATCCAAGTAAATATTTTTCTTATTACTCCAAGAAAACACATGTTGTGGGTACTCATTAAAAGTGCCTCGGCGAGTACTCACTACATACCTTTTCTTGGAGAGGTAAGAAGAGTGAAAATACTTTTTAGCTCCCCGGTATGAAAGTACAGTTGGAGCTATGGCAGTCACCGTAATGTCTGCGTTGATGCTGGTTAAAGTTTTTAAAAGGCGATATCTCCTGAAGTTGAACTTCTAGATGGAAGTAGTTCATACTTGCCCTGATGTTAGATACTGGTCTGAAGTTCTGTGCTGTACCATCCTGACCTACATGAGTGACCTTGAGGTCAAGGTCACAGACTAAGAAAAAAATATGTTAAAGTTTTTTGTTAAAGTTTTTAGAGGCAAAGCATGATTCGGGCAAGCTCTTATTGATTGATAAAAGTGCCTTATCTAGAAAGTTGATGAAGGCATCCCAGCGGGCACATGACGTAAATATAACATCACCTCAACGTCGATGCAACGTCATGACGTTGCATCGACGTTGAGGCGACGTTATATTTACGTCATGTGCCTGCCAGGATCCAATTAGATTTGTCATAAAGACCATTGAGAATATGTTGGAATCTCATTTAACTCATCTCTTGAGATGGTTCGATTGAGATCCTGTATTATGGTAAATGTCCTAAAATTTCGAACACATAATTGCATACTTTTTTGGTCCAGGTTGTGCTTTTCATGCATTTATTTGTATGTGGAATTGCAAACAGGGTAGACCTGGATCAGACTGCTCCTTCAGGAGCAGTCTGATCTGGGTCTACACTGCTTGCATGTGGCATTTTGCAAGACAATTTGATGTACAAATGTTTAGGACGTTTACCATACATAACTCTTTAAAGGAGGAGTATCCCAATATATATTTTTCTTCCCCACAGAGGCATATGTTGTGGTTACTCATTAGAAGTACATGTACCTTGGTGAATACCCACAACATATATGTTTTTGTGGAGAAATAAAATATCAGTAGATTGCAAAAAGCACTTTATCTTTAGCTATTGCAGCAATATATGTTTGTTTGTTGTTTGTTTGTTTTTTTTGTTTGTTTTTTTTTTTTGTTTTTTTTTTTTTGTTTGTTTGTTTTTTTGGGTTTTTTTTGCAGAGAAAAAAGGAAATTTCTGTGATTAGATGTCTGATGCAACAAAGGTTTATTTTTGAAGACATAAGAAAAATGTCAGCATTTTTGTGTTGAAGAGAAGTGTCTTAACTAGAGATGTGTGCTGTGATATTACGCAAGGGTATAGATTTGTGTGTTGCTGTGATGTGAAATTAAAGGGAGTCATTGTTACACAGCAGTATTGATTAGGACTAAATTCATATATTGTGCTTTCATAGAACAATATTTTGGGCTCCTAAGTATGCCATAGATATTATGCCACATAAGATATTAAAACAGGGCCCAGTTTTTCAAAGCATCGTTAGCTTAATGAGCTCATTAATGACAAACTTGTGAACTGTTGTAGCTTAAGTATTTTCAAATACATTGATATTTTTGCTGCAAAAATTTGAGTAGCTTTTGCAATACAAAAGCTACTCACATTTTTTTCAGCCAAAAATATCAATGTATTTGCCATATTTCAAGATAAAAATTTTAACATCATGTTAGCTAACAACTTCGTTAAGTTTTGAACAACTGGGCCCAGGTATGGAAAAAAAAAAAAAAAAAAAAATTGTTAATTAGTATGAGGCATTGTAATTATTGTAGCTTAACCCCTTAAAGTGCCAATCATAACTGAAGCAGATGACATTTTAAAATCTTTTTTATTGTTATATTTTTCTGAGAAATATGGCTCAATACCTTTATTCAGTTTTCAGCCATACAATGTCAAGTCTTTATTTTTCTCTGAAAAATAATTAAAAAAAAAAAAAAAAAAAAAAAAGACAGTCCCCTGTTACAATTTTGCTTGGTGCTTTAACACTGAAATAGTACTTCTGACAGTTTTTCTTTATACTAGAAATGAGCCTCAACATGAGACATTATATCTTCTGTACCCAATGAAGACTAAAATCAGCTTGCACATCCATGCAGTCTGCTCAGAGTCTATATTGTCTGCATGAAGAAACTTTGCAGCCTTGGCTATCCAAACTGTGCCTAGTTAAGATTCTGACAGACTGTGTGAATGTGCAGACTGATCTGAATGTTCACTGGGGTGCACATCTGAGGGTGTGTTTTCTCAGGTTGTCGCTCAGATGTTTTTGCCTGCACTTATACAAAAGATACTTGAACAAATGGGCCGTAATGTGAGAAACTGTACCTTGTAACCTGGCCCAGAGGTTATAAAACTTGTTTCATGCTCAACTCAGCTGAGCATGAAATTTTTCTTGCTAATAAATCTCAAATTACTAATAATGGTAAATTCTTTCATGCTAAACATAGCTGAGCATGAAATTTTCTCTGCTAATAAATATGAAAATGCCAACTATTGTTGGCATTTTCATATTTATTAGCACAGAAAATTTCATGCTCAGCTGAGTTGAGCATGAAAAAAGTTTTATAACCTTGGGGCCTGCTTGTTCTCAAGACTCAATGCTGATCTAAGTATTCACTGGCAGTACTTGTCATAAGAGAAATTTTCTCACATTGAGAGGCTCAAATTGTCTAGAAACTATACATTTATAGCTATGTCAAATTTTGTATTTTCTAAGTTCTAACTGAATACATGATATCTTCTTAGTTGTTTCTAATTGTTTTAATACAATTTCTTCTGGAATGGATGAATAAGAATTAAAGAAAACAAGAAAAACACTTAGCTTTGCTCTTTCCTAAAACCTACCATATTTACCCTCAGTATTAGACCAGAAAGGCCTGAGCAAAAAAAAAAAATAAAAAAATCAGACACCACATTCTGTGCTGTCTGATCAGGGTCTACACTGTTTGCCATTCATCCAGCAGTTTTTGGACACATCAACAGGTAGTAAAATGTACGTGTTAATTTTAGCATTAGCATGGTCAGCAGTTAATGTGTCCAAATATTTAAGCTGAATAAAATAGCATGCTTTACCTCAGACTAATAATTACAGAGAAACCCTGATGTTTCATGTTTGGGCTTACTTTTAGTTTGTTAATGGAAAGTTAGCTGCAAGAGGAACTGAGCCATGAAGCACATAATTTTTATTATAAGTAGACAATACTTTAGAATACTTTGTCTTTGTTATTTGATTAAAAAATTAGATTATTTACTCTAAATTACCACTCATAATAGCAGTAGATGACATTTTTTTTTTTCTAGGGAAAAAGATGCTTGACGTTTCATTTGTTAGGCAGAGATTCTCTCTGAAATGTATTTTAAAAAAATTCTTCTGTCAACTACTGCTAGGTTGTATTGCACTTAAAGGGTTAGAGGGTTATTATTTAATGCAAAATTTCTGTGGAGATGATTCAGTGAAATGTGATGTCTTATTTTATGGTAAAATAAGAAAAATCTAAAACATTGTTGGGTCATTTCATGATTAGCATGCTAAGGGTTCTTCAGAGGAATGGGTACACCTCCAAGGGAAATAAATCTGATAGGGAAAATTTACTTTCCTTCCCACTGATGGGCTACTCTTAATGGTGTCTACTAGGGAGGTAAATTTTTGTTTGGAAATGTCTTGGCTTTGCAAAATGGTGGCAAAACCTTCAGGTGTATCCATTCACAATGAGTGGTCCTTTCTTATTTTTAGCTCACTTGTCAGTAGTGACAAGGTGAGCTTTTGTGATCACATTTTGTCTGTCGTCCGCCGTGCGAGCGTTTGTGCATCCGTCCGTCCATAAACAATTTCTTCAAATGACATCTCCTCCTAAACCACTAATTGGATTCTGACCAAACTTCACAGGAATGATCCTTGGTTGGTCCTCTTTCAAATTTGTTCAAATGGTTCCGGTCCATTGCATATCTAGGTCACCAGCTAAAAATAGATTTTTAAATTGAAAACTTAAAAAATCTTCTTGTCAGAAACCACCAGACCGATTTCAATATAATTTTGCAGAAATGTTCCTTTGGTGATCTTCTACTAAGATTTATCAAGCCGTCATGATTCGTCAAAAAACATGGCTGCCAGGGGGCTGGGCTTATTTTCCCTGTATATCTATATAGAAAACTTTAAAAATCTTCTTGTCAGAAACCACTGGACCGATTTCAATATAATTTGGCAGAAATGTTTCCTTGGTGACCATCTACCAAAATTGTTCAAGCCATTTTAATTTGTCAAAAAACTTGGTCGCTAGGGGGCGGGGCTTATTTTCCTTATGTATCTATATAGAATACTTTTTAGCTCACCTGAGCACGAAGTGCTCATGGTGAGCTATTGTGGTCAGTCAATGTCCGTCATGCGGCGTGCGGCGTCAACAATTGCTTTAAAAGCCTACTCCTCCTACACCCCTGGGCCAATTGACATGATACTTGGTAGGAAGCATCGGGGTGACTTGTAGATCAAAAATAGCTAAAATTGTTCCGATCCGAAATCCAAGATGGCCGCCATGAAAACCTATTTTTCGCTTCTTCTCCTGAACCGAAAGGCCAATTGACTCCAAACTTGCTAGGAAGCATCAGGGTGACTTGTAGATCAAAAATAGCTAAAATCGTGCCGATCGGAAATCCAAGATGGCCGTCATGGCCGCCATCTTGAAAATCTATTTTTCGCTTCTTCTCCTGAACCGAAAGGCCAACTGACTACAAACTTGCTAGGAAGCATCAGGGTGACTTGTAGATCAAAAGTAGCTAAAATCATGCTGATCGTAAATCCAAGATGGCAGCCATCTTGAAAATCTATTTTTCGCTTCTTCTCCTGAACCGAAAGGCCAGTTGACACCAAACTTGCTAGGAAGCATCAGGGTGACTTGTAGATCAAAAATATCTAAAATCGTGCCAATCGGAAATCCAAGATGGCCGCCATGGCCGCCATCTTGAAAATCTATTTTTCACTTCTTCTCCTGAGCCGAAAGGCCAATTGACTCCAAACTTGGTAAGAAGCATTGGGGTGACTTATAGATCAAAAATAGCTAAAATCGTGCCTATCGGAAATCCAAGATAGCCGCCATGGCAGCCATCTTGAAAATCTATTTTTCGCTTCTTCTCCTGAAATGAAAGGCCAGTTGACTCCAAACTTGGTAGGAAGCATCAGGGTGACTTGTAGATCAAAAATAGCTAAAATCATGCCAATCATAAAACCAGGATGGGCGCCATGGCAGCCATCTTGAAAATCTATTTTTCGCTTCTTCTCCTGAACCGAAAGGCCAGTTGACTCGAAACTTGGTAGGAAGCATTTGGGTGACTTGTAGTTCAAAAATAGCTAAAATCATGCCGATCATAAATCCAAGATGGCCACCATGGCGCCATCTTGAAAATCTATTTTTCGCCTCTTCTCCTAAACCCAAAAGTCACTTGACTCGAAACTTAGTAGGAAGCATCAGGGTGACTTGTAGATCAAATATAGCTAAAATCGTTCTGATCCGAAATCCCATATGGCCACCATGGCCGCCATCTTGAAAATCTATGTTTAGCTTCTTCTCCTGCACCGAAAGGCCAATTGACTCCAAACTTCGTAGGAGACATTGGGGTGACTTGTAGATCAAAAATAGCTAAAATCGTGCCAATCGGATATCCAAGGTGGCCGCCATGGCCGCCATCTTGAAAATCTATTTTTCGCTTCTTCTCCTGAACCGAAAGGCCAGTTGACTCGAAACTTGGTAGGAAGCATTTGGGTGACTTGTAGATCAAAAATAGCTAAAATCATGCCGATCGTAAATCCAAGATGGCCGCCATGGCGGCTATCTTGAAAATCTATTTTTCGCTTCTTCTCCTAAACCCAAAAGTCACTTGACTCGAAACTTAGTAGGAAGCATCAGGGTGACTTGTAGATCAAATATAGCTAAAATCGTTCTGATCCGAAATCCCATATGGCCACCATGGCCGCCATCTTGAAAATCTATATTTAGCTTCTTCTCCTGCACCGAAAGGCCAATCGACTCCAAACTTTGTAGGAGACATTGGGGTGACTTGTAGATCAAAAATAGCTAAAATCGTGCCAATCTGATATCCAAGATGGCCGCCATGGCAGCCATCTTGAAAATCTATTTTTCGCTTCTTCTGAACCGAAAGGCCAGTTGACTCGAAACTTGGTAGGAAGCATTGGGGTGACTCGTAGATCAAAAATAGCTAAAATCGTGCCGATCGTAAATCCACGCTGGCTGCCATTTAGAGTTTGTTCAAATGATCACGCTCAATTGACTGGCCCATATATATTCTTCTTCAAAATTAAGAACTGCTTAAATGATGATCATTTCATTAGTTGCGATGACAGGATTGGAAAAATGTTGCATAACATCTGCATATCTGCAGTGGCTATGTCACTCAGATGAGCGACCCGTGGCCCGTGGGCCTCTTGTTAAAATCTTCTTGTCAGAAACCACTAACCGATTTCAATATAACATGGCTGAGTGTTCCTTTTGTAACCATCTACCAAGATTGTTCAAGCCGTCATGATTGTCAAAAAACATGGCTGCCAGGGGGGCGGGGCTTATTTTCCCTATATATCTATATAGAAAACTTTAAAAATCTCCTTGTCAGAAACCACTGGACCGATTTCAACATAGCTTTGCAGAAATGATTCCTTGGTGACCCTCTACCAAGATTTTTCAAGCAATCCTGATTTATCAAAAAACATGGCTGCCAGGGCGCGGAGCTTTTTCAATATAACTTGACAGAAATGTTTCTTTGGTAACCCTCTACCAAGTGTTCAAGCTGTTGTGACTCATCAAAAAACATGGCCGCCAGGGGGCAGGGCTTATTTTCCCTGTATATCTATATAGAAAACTTTAAAAATCTTGTCAGAAACCACTGGACCGATTTCAGTATAACTTGGCAGAAATGTTCCTTTGGTGACCCTCTACCAAGATTATTCAAGCCTTCATGATACGTCAGAAAAACATGGCCGCTAGGGGGCGGAGCTTATTTTCCCTATATATCTATATAGAAAACTTTAAAAATGTTCTCGTCATAAACCAGTGAACCGATTTCAATATAACTTGGCAGGAATATTTCTTTCATTATGATGCATTAAAAAAAACATGGCTGCTAGGGGGCAGGGCTTTAAAGTTTATTCAAAAATCTTAGAGCAGTGAACTTGGCTGAAACTTAAATTGGAAGTATGACAATCTGTTTGCACAGGTGAGCGATACAGGACCATCATGGTCCTCTTGTTTCTTGAATTACAGGAGAATCCAAGGCTTACTAGCATAGATTCGTGAAAACAGAAATCTCGTATGCATCAGTTCAATGAGACTTATTTGAGCCAAGTCAAGTCAAACATGCCTTTGTGCATGCAGAAATTGTGCGGATTCATATCATCCTGCACTTGAGCAAGGTATCAGCCAGGCCTTTGCTTTCCATTGCTACATTCTATTGTATCCAGTGATTTTACCAGCAGATAGTGAAGGCCCTAATCAGACTGTGCATCCGTGTAGTCTGATTTGGGCCTTGCTGTCGGCATATGCCTGAAGACAGGTTTTCGCAAGGCACAGCCTATTTGATACCCGGGAGTTGTGCAATAGCTCTTACTGTACTTTTTGTACAGGTGAGCTAAAAATTACCCAGAGGTTTCAGGGGAGAAGTCCTTCAAAGCTGTGGACTGACAGATCATAATACAATGAACCCTCGTTACAACGACAGCATTTATTCCAAAAGACGTTGCCATTAAAACGAATTTGCTGTTGTACAGAATACTTAATGAGCAGATTGCTAAGTAAGAAAATTCTTGTTTTGTTCTTATTTTCTCATAGAACATATGTTTTGGATATTTGTTAGAATTGCCTCACTGAGGTAATTCTAACAAATATCCAAAACATGTTTCTTTAAAGTATTAAATACAATGTTCATTCATAATTTGTGACTAATTTTTACCTCTTAAGCGAAGGTTTCGTGACAGCCAAATTGTCATTATATCGAATTTTGTCATATCGAGTGTCGGTATAAAGAGGGTTGTCTGTATCTTGTCCCGAGCTTTCCGCTCAGGTGAGCCAAAAAATAGTGGACAAAGTTATAATGCTCCAAACTTCAAAGAAGGTGGAGGGGCATAAAATTTTGTGGTTGTTTGACCGTTTCTTTGTCCAGTCTTAGCATATACGAGGGATGTTCGAAATGAATTGCTTATTGTCCTCTAGCTCGATATCCACGTGGGGCACGATAAAAACCAATACATACCTGTATAGGGCTATTCAATATCTACACAATGGTATATAAATGTACATGTTAGACTAAGTGTAAGACATCAAATTTGCCATTTGAATACACACAGTCATTGACCACTGCAGTAAAAATGGTTGGTAGAAGCGTCGACAAAAAAGATGAAATACAGGTTTACATCAAAGCTCGCTCAAAACTTGGTTGTTCTTTGAAGAAGCTGATGACTGAAATTTCTACTGCTTTTGGACCTTCTTGTGTGTCTTATGACACAGTTCGGCGGTGGAAAAAGAAATTTGAGTCTGGTGTAGAGTCCATCAAAAGTGCACAGAAATCAGGTAGGCCAAAATCTGCATCTCGTAAAGAAATCGTTTCCAAAATAAAGGAAATTATTGAAGGAGATGCCAGATTTACAGTTTGTGATATTGCATGAAAGGTAGGCATATCACTATCAACGGTTCACCTTATTTTGAAGAAGCATTTGAAAGTCAGAAAGATTTCTGCTAGATGGGTGCCACATCTGTTGACTGATGAGCAAAAGAGGCAACAGGTTAAAGTGGCCAAAAAGCTGCTTCAAATGTTTCCAAAATATGACAAAAAGCAGTTTGCCAATGTTGTCACAGGTGATGAAACCTGGGTCCATTATTTTGAGCCCGTCAGAAAGGTTAGCAATAAGATCTGGGCCACTGAACACAGCAAACGCCCAATAATTGCCAAATGTTCTTTGAGTACAAAGAAGGTTTTGTATGCAATCTTCCTCTCTGGTGAAGGAGTCGCAATAAAAGTGCCAGTGAAAAAGGGCAAAAGCATCACCGGAAAGTACTACAAAGACGTAGTACTGAAGAAACTGAAAAAGTATTATCAGAAACGACGCCCTGCCACTGGTTTTAAACATGTCCGTCTTCTACATGACAATGCCCCAGCTCATACCTCCGCAATAGTTACGGCGTTTTTGAAGAAAGAAAAAGTAACTGTTTTGCCTCACCCCCCGTATTCCCCAGACCTTGCCCCTTGTGATTTCTTTTTGTTTCCGAAATTGAAAGCATTCCTTGCTGGGCCGAAATACCAGTCCCGACAGGCACTTGGATCTGCCATTCATCAGTACCTTATTACTGTGCCCAAGTCAGCGTACCGTGACGCTTTCAAGAAGTGGATACATCGGCTGAAACTTCGCATTTCTAGCCACGGGGAGTACTTCGAGGGCATGAAATGAGTACTTTTGGGCTAACTTGAAATTTGAAGTCTCCAGATAGAAATAAGCAATTCATTTCGAACATCCCTCGTAGTTAAGGGGACCCATATCTTTTTCTTTTTCAGTTTGACTGGTATAGTTCTGTAGTTATACTACAGAGAAAATACTAATTTGGGCTTAGAAACAACCATTCTACTTGTTAAATACCCTTATAGAAAATGAATGTTATTCTATGTTATTGTTACAGGAGAAACATCTCTAATCGCCAAAGCCACTGCCGGGGATCAAACGCAGGCAACTTGCCTAAAAGGCCAACACTCTACCACGCCACTATTATGCTGACAGTTTGGTGTTTTAAACCCTTTCAACATTATTTGAGTCATATCGAGACAGTGGAAAGATGATAATGAAAAGCTCTGTGCAATGACGCGCCCTACAATCAAGAGCTGAATTCTGGGTTTTATAACTGGGATCTTGTGACCACTAACCACTCAGCTATCCAGCTGTCCCACCTCTAAAAGAGCTGACTTGTATTGCAAGGCAGTACAGTTTTGTCATATGTACAGTTCACAACTACAATAAGCCAAATAAAAAAATATTTATAGTTACAGTAACCCTACACTACCTAATTTTCTTGGTGAAATCTATCATTTTTTTCACGTTTTCTCAAAAAAAAAAAAGAAAAAAGAGTAGATGCTATCGGGATAAACTATTTATACTAAATATTCTGACAAGAAAGTCTAAGTAAATAGTGTAGACCCAGATCAAACAAGGATGTTCTGAGTGTTTTCAGATGCCAGACATAGAAAAAGATATAAAAATAAGCAATAATGTCTTCTCTGAACAAAAACACTGCAATACCACGGAAAGGAAATACCAAACTAAATGTTCCAAAATAGGAGTTACAACTGAAGTAAAAATATTTTGTAAACTTTTGCATCGCGGCTGCTCAGTTCAAGTTGATCTGATTTTTATTAACTCAGAGCTAGTGAGGAAAAAATTACAATTTTTGATCACTTCAAACATTTTTGGACTAAAAAGTAGGGTATTAATAGGGCATTTTCAGAAAAGGAAATAGGAAAAAGTTGGAGCACAAAAAAATAGGGAAAAGTGGGGCCGCTTGAAAGCCTTTGCAAAGTCCAAATATATTTAATAATTATAGTATAATTGTAAATAAAATAAATTAAAAAAAAAACAGAATCCCAACCTAACCTACCTATATTTCTCTAACATGTTACCCTAAACACATATTCTTTATTTGGCCTTATCATACATGTACCAGAAAAATATGTTCATTTTGCATATGTGATATTAACATGGCTTTCAATTTCAAGCACTTATCACTCTTGTGGAGCGCAAAAGGTGTGATAATTGATCATGTAGGTGATACGGCTTTTTTGCCCCGGCAAAAAACCCCTATCACCAGGTCACATTGGTGATACGGCTTTTTTGCCCCCCGAGCAAAAAAACCGTATCAACACATCTGGAGCACTTGGCGGCCTTGCCTTGGACTCTACATACGATATAAAATCGGCAAACTTATCAGAAAGAAAAATGTATGATAACTAGATTATGATATGGCAATTTTCATATCATACTCCATATCAACCCTCGATACATATCAGCCCTTGGGTCTTTGGGCCTCAGGCTGATATGGGTGTCTCGGATTGATATGGGGTATGATATGAAAATTGCCGTATAATAATCTCTATTTATCGCCCATCTATTCAGTGTTGTCAGTTCAGATTCACAATAATGCAGTCAGATCTAACTGAATTTGATTTCAGACCATGCTTGACTTCTGAATCCACTGCATGAATTGTGATATAACGTCCCAAGTCAACAATATTTAAGTCATTTAGAGACGTCGCCTCCAAATTTGTGGGACTTTTACCCAACCCGATAACATGAATTCGGGTCCTGCTTAGTTACTAGCAGCTCTTCCATGGCGGCTTTAGGCAGCCCATCTATTTTGTGGGCCCTGATGGGTGGGCGCCATTCTTTCCGAATACTGAAAACTAGGTACAACAACAATCGTTCGCTTACCTGAAATCCATTTTACTGCTTCAGGATTTTTCCTAAAGATTTTTGACCGTTTGAGTGTTTTTATCCCCTGACCTATAGGTTCAGGGGATATAGTGATCAGCATGGCGCCTGTCCATCCGTAGACGCATCCTTGTGCACTCCATAACTTTGATACCCTTAGACATAATTTGATAATATTTGGTAGGAATGAAGCGGAGGACCAGTAGGCGTGTCGCGTGCAAGAGAGACAACTATCACTGTCTTCATTATGTAGTTATCTCCCCTGAAGCCGAAACATTGTGCAGGCCATAACTCCCATACTGTTTGAGATAATCTGATATTTGGTAGGTATGAAGGGGAGGACCATTTGGCGTGTCACATGCAAGAGAGACAACTCTCATGTCCTTTCTTATGTAGTTATCTCCCCTGAAGCTAAAATCTTGTGCACCATAACTCCCATACTGTTTGAGAAAATTTGATAATATTTAGTAGGGATGAAGAGAAGGACCAGTAGGCATGTTGCGTGCAAGACAGAATTTTGCAGAAGAACATTAAATACCTTTCTGTTGTTGTTTTTTGTGAGCCTACACATTTTTGTTTATGTATTTCAAAAATGCAGGTAAAAGATGCTTTTGTTTCTGTCGAAAATAAAATGGCCGACAGCGGATGTGAGATTCCAGTAAACTAGCTGGTAGTCACACTCAATATCTGGCAACACCCCGAAGGTCGGGGACCGTGTCGCTGAGCTCTTTCATTGGCTGACTGACATCACATGTCTCAGTCGAAACACTCGTTGTTAGTCGCTGATTTTAAATTATTGTGACTTTTTCAGGCCACAGCAGATGTTTTTTCAAGGGGTCCATACAAAGAATCCTGTATTCCATACGCGTTACCATTTTGACACCATAGTGTCATTTATAGTGTCGCTATAAACATCTATGGTAAGCATACTCATTAGATATCCTCAGCAAGGCAATAATAATGAGTACCCACAATAGATGTTTTTGTAGAGAAAAATAACTTTTTTTTTTTTTTAACTCTTTTAATTTTTTTTTGTCAAATATTTCTCAACCTTTACCTCTCTCTAGGCAAATCAGCAGACAACAAATTGATAATATTTTTAATTTTCCAAGAAAACAGGTTTCGACATTTCATGCAAATTGTCTCCAATGGAATTTGCATGAAATGTCAAAACCTGTTTTCTGGGAAAACTAAGAAAAATATTTCAGTATGTTGTCTACTGAAATTTTTACCCAGAATGCTAAGCAATAAATTCTTATAGATGAACCAGCACATAGGTAAGCCTACATGCCAGATGCCAACAGACCAGGCCCAGATCAGCCTGCACAGCCACACAGTGTTGGTCAGCAGCACCTGGGCTGTTTGCACACAGTACATGGATTTTTTTTAATATTGTAACAAAGCAAAGGCTAGCATCTGACTGCATGGGCGGGAATACTAATATTAGGCTAGGTATTCTTTTACAACTATGGCTTGGGTCCATACAGTGGCATAGCATCGGTACTCAGTTTTATCGCATACAGCTCCAGCTATTAAGGGATTACCATATTCACCCTAAGTTTTCAGACACTTTATCAACAAGACTTATTTCTTCTAAATATTGAAAAGTCAATTTTTGTGCCCATTGATGAGTCTAAAATACTGCTGTATAAGTGGCAAACAGTGTAGACCCTGATCAGATATCATGTTCTGAAGCATCTGATCTGGGTCTAGTCTATTTACTCAAGCCTGTCTGTCTGAATACTGTGGGTAAATATGGTATTCAGATGATTTTTTTTTTTTATGTTTCTCTAGGCTAATCACAACTTCAGAAGACCACACAAATGTTTTTCTTTATTTTCTCTGAGAGAATAAGGTTTGACATTTCAGACAGACAATTTACATGAAATGTCAAGTCTTATTTTCTTTTAAAAATAACAAAAACCAATTTTAGAATGTTGTCTGCTACAAATGTGCTTAGCACGTCAGAGTTAACATAGAATAACCTCAATCACAACTTTAACAGATGACACTTTGAAATACAGTCAAACCACGATAGCTCTAACACCAATGGCTCCTTTACCATGGCTAATTTGAACTCGTTTTTGAGTCCCTACCAAATTCTTCCGATAGCTTGAGAAAACAAACAAATATTGTAATTTTCTTATTAAATCATGAAATCATATGCTGTATGTACTTATTACAATCATCTCATTGAGGTGATTCTAATGAGTATTATCAACATACCATTATTGTCTAGAAGATCAAAAAACATTTCCTAAATTATTGCCATTTGCTTCCTGACCTGGCTCGAACTACCCATATCTCAAACAAATTTCCTTGGTCCCAACGATATTCGAGCCACTGAGGTTCAACTGTATCTTTTTTTTATTTTCAAGGGAAAGAAAGATGACATTTCATGTTAATTATCTGCTTAGCAGATGATTCACATGAAATGTGAGGTCTAATTTTCTCTGAAAAATCACAAAATCCATTTTAGAATGTTGTCTGCTACAAGTTTGCTTTACACTTCAGAATGTTATCTGCTGCAAGTTTGCTCAACACTTCAGCATTTGCTTAACGCTAAAGAATAGCCTCAATAGCAACTACAGCAGACAACATTTTGATTTTTTCTTTCCAAGGAAAATAAGATGAAACTATGTGAACACTGAATCAAAGCTCTAGATAGGATACTTTTCTTAACCTTTACCACTCTCTAGGTTAATTCAGCAGACGACAAATTGGTGATATTTTTCTTAATTTTCCTATAAAACAGGATTTGACATTTCATACAAATTGTCACCATTGGAGACAATTTGCTTGGAATATCAAATCTTGCTTTCTGGGAATAAAATAAGAAAAATATTTAAAAATGTCACCTGCTGAGAATTTTACCCAGAGTGCAAAGCGTTACCCACATTTTTTTGGATACTTTTCTTATTTCCATCACGAAAACGTACCTATATAGTTTTAACCCCCTTAAACCCCACTTTTATATAGTAAAACTGGGGTTTACAGGGGTATACATTATTTGTCTTATTTCTGCTCAAAAACATAGATTGTGGGTACTTGTTAGAACTGCCTCGTTGAGGCGGTTCTAATGAGTACCCACAATCTATATTTTGAGCAGAAATATGAAAAATATCAGAGTTTTTTATCTAAAAACTTTCAGTTTTTGGTGGAGAAATTTTCAATATATTTGAATAGGCGTGTTTTCGTAATGTCTACAAACATCTATGCTCAGCATACTCATTAGAAATGCCATTGCAAGGCAATTCTAATGAGTATCCAAAATAGATGTTTTTATGGAGAAAAAGAACATTTTTTTTTCTTTTGGTATAACTCTCTTATTTAGAGATCTAAATGACAAAACCTTAATTTTTTGTAAAATATTTTCTCAACCTTTACCACTCTCTGGGTGAATCAGCAGACAACAAATTGATGATATTATTCTTAATTTTTTTCTAGAAAACAAAATTTGACATTTTGCATGTAATGTCAAAACCTGTTTTTCTGGATTTTTTCAGAGTGAATAAGGCTTGACATTTCATATCAGCAGACAATTCACATGACATGTCAAGTCTTATTTTCTTTGAAAAACTAACAAAATCAATTTTAGAATTTGGTGTACTACAAACGTGTTTAGTGCTTCAAGAGTTAATATAGAATAACCTCAATCACAACTACAACAGATGACACTATGAAATATTTTTTTTTCAAGGGAAAGAAAGATGGCATTTCATGTGAATAATCTGCTTAGCAGATGAATAACATGAAATGTCTGGTCTTATTTTCTCTGAAAAATCACAAAATCCATTTAGAATTTTTGTCTATTCCAAGTTTGCTTTAAACTTCAAGGGTTAACAAGGAATAGCCTCAATAACAACTACAGCAGACAACATTTTGATTTCTTTTCAAGGAAAATAAGATGAAACTATGTGAACACTGAATCAAAGCTCTAGATAGGATACTTTTCCTAACCTTTACCACTCTCTAGGCTAATTCAGCAGACAACAAATTGGTGATATTTTTCTTAATTTTCCTAAAAAAAAAAAACAGGATTTGACATTTCATACAAATTGTCTCCAATTTGTATGGAATATCAAATCCTGTGTTTTGGGAATAAAATAAGAAAAATATTTCAAAATGCTGTCTGCTGAGAATTGTACCCAGAGTGCAAAGTATTAACCAAATTTTTTTTTTATACTTTTCTTGTATCTTGATAAACATCTATACACATTACACTCATAAGAAACACCTTAGCAATGCAATTCGAATGATTATCTACAATAGCTGTTTTGTGTAGGAAAAGAACTATTCATTTTTTTGTATAACTTTCTTATTTAGGGATATACATGATAAAACCTTAAATTTTTGTCAAATATTTTCTCAAGCTTTATGCTGGCCTCAGTGGCTCATTTAGTTGTGCGTCCAACTGCTGATCAGAAGGTTGTGGGTTGGACCCCTGCCAGGTTGGCAACATTCTTTTGTGGAGACTATTATGGAATATTTTCTACGGCCATTCTCTCCATCCCGCTGATTCATGAAGGGCAGTTGTCAGTTTCTGGTGAAAGAATGTGCACAATACTGGTTAACCCCTTAGAGGACTTACATGGCAAGCAGAAAAATAGGTTCAGAGTTAGGCTGTGCCAACAGACATCACAGTTCTGTTGGTAACGTCCCGGGCTTGGCCTCCTGTCAGGTGTGGGAGGCAGGGTCGGGCCATTGTGGCGAATCCAGCAAGCACCTGAGGAAATTCAGGGTGGGAACACTCAATGTGAACACCCTGAGAGGAAGAACTTGCGAGGTAGTGGAAACACTATCCCACAGGAAAGTGGATGTCTGCTGCATTCAGGAGACCAGATACCGTGGTGGCAGCTGCTGCACAATCAAGGGCAAGGACACCAGGTACAAGCTCTACTGGTCAGGAAACGACAAAGGCACTGCTGGTGTAGGAGTGTTTGTGGCAGAAGAGTGGATAGAGAAAGTTTTTGAGGTTCAGAGAGTCTCAGAGAGAATTATTTTAGTGAAACTCATAGTCGGCCTGCGTGTGGTTACCTTTCTGTCTGTGTATGCCCCACAGAGTGGTCTAAGTGATGAGGTTAAGGACCTGTTTTTTGATCAGCTGCATGCTGTGACTGCCAGGATCCGAGCATCAGAATTTCTGATCCCATGTGGAGATTGGAACGGCCATGTTGGCCATGCAGGCACTGGATACAGGGAAGTGCATGGTGGGATGGGGTATGGCAGGCCGGAACCAGATGTTGAGGGTGAGAGAATCCTAGAGTATGCCCTAGCATTTGACCTGCTTCTTGGGAACACGTTTCAAGAAACCTGACAGCCATCTCATCACATACAAGTCTGGAAACATAGCCACGCAGATAGACTTCATCCTTTTCCGTAGGACCATGCGCAAACTTGTCACAGATGTAAAAGTGATCCCTGGTGAGGAAGTAGCTCTGCAACATCAGCTTCTTGTATGTGACATGAGGATTGATGTGCCTCCAAAATCCAAGCGCAAGTTCACCCCTCGCCTCAAAGTTTGGAAACTTAAAGACCCTCAGACAAGCAATCATTTCCAGGAGGTCTTCAACTTGCATGTGAGCACATCTGCAGGTGTAGCTGATTGGGCCACTGAGGATATCTGGAACAACATCAAGACTGGATGCTCAAGACAACTGAGGAGGTATGTGGCACAACTCGGCCACACCGGTGGCGTCGTGAAACCTGGTGGTGGAATGAACACGTGGAAAAGGCCATTGCTGTCAAGCGGTGACCTTTTAAGGCCTGGAAGGCTGGTAAAGGCACTAGGGCATCATGCGATGCAGCCAAACAAAATGCCAGACATGCAGTGCACCATGCTCGTCAAGAAGCCGACAAGAAGGTCTACGAGAATATTGACCCCAAGTCTTCAGAAGTCTACCGCCTTGCTAAACAGTTTAGAAGAGAGAACATAGATGTTGTTGTTGACAAACCTGTGAAGAATGATGCAGGAGAGATGTCAATGAGCGAAGACTCAAAGCAGAAGGCTTGGCTAGAGCACTACCAAAGGCTTCTCAACGTTGAGTTTGACTGGGACCCAGACCACCTGTCATATCAGCCACCAGTGGAAGGCCCGCCCATCCCAATCACCATTGATATGGTTAAGAAGGCTATCTCACAGATGAAGGCTGGCAAAGCACCGGGCCCATCAGGCATAGTGGTGAAGATGATACGAGCCGCCGGTGACATGGTCGCCTCCATGATCCGTGACCTCGCAGTTGCAATCATTCGTGATGGCAAGGTACCCTCTGACTGGGAGCAGAGTTTCATTGTCTGCCTCTACAAGGAAAAAGGGGACGCATTGGAAAGGGGCAACTACCGCGGTCTTAAGCTGACAGAGCAGGTTATGAAAATCCTGGAGAGGATTGTGCACGGCCTCATCAGACAGTTGGTGTCAATCGACGATTCCCAGTTTGGCTTCGTTCCAGGCAGAGGCACTACAGACGCAATCTTTGTTGTCAGGCAGCTGCAAGAGAAGTATCTAGCTGTCAATAAGAGACTCTACATGGCTTTCGTAGACCTGGAGAAGGCGTTTGATCGAGTACCTTGGAAGGTCATCTGGTGGGTGCTGAGAAAACTTGGTGTGGAGGAGTGGATTGTGCGACTGGTGCAGGGGATGTATGCAAATGCAAGGAGCCGTGTCTGTGTTGGTGAGGGGTACAGTGAAGAGTTTGAAGTGAAGGTTGGTGTTAACCAAGGATCAGTACTCAGCCCGCTGCTCTTTGTCATTGTGCTTGAAGCCTTATCACGAGAGTTCTGCTCTGGGGTCCCCTGGGAGGACCTCTATGCCGATGACCTTGTTATCATTGCTGAATCGCTTGATGAATGTGTCAGGAGGCTCTTGACTTGGAAAGAAGCAATGGAGAAGAAAGGACTGAGAGTAAATGCAGGAAAGACAAAGATCATGATCTGCGGTATGGGACTGGACCTCCTGCAGAGTTCAGGCGAGTTTCCATGCGCTGTCTGTTGCACTGGAGTGGGCAGCAACAGCATCTTCTGCAATGGCTGCAAGCACTGGGTGCACAAGAAATGCAGTGGGCTCAAGCGCTTGAAAAAGGACCCTGATTACAGATGTACACAGTGCCAGGAAACTGCACGCCTCTTGGATGGCAGACCACAGAAGGAAGTCCAGGTCGGACCTGACAAGCTTGAGGTGGTAGCTTCCTTTTGCTACCTAGGAGACATGCTCTCAGCAGCAGGTGGCTGTGAATTTTCAACCACAACACATGTGAAAAACGCCTGGAAGAAGTTCAAGGATCTGCTACCAGTCCTCTCTTTACGCCACCTCTCTTTCAAAACGTGTGGCCATGTGTACAGCTCTTGTGTGCGGAGCGCAATGCTCCATGCCAGCGAGACTTGGTCATTGACAAAGCCGAACCTCCAGCGTCTGCAGGGAAATGACAGGGCAATGATCAGACAGAGCTGCAATGTCCGGTCGCAAGACATTGTCACCACCAGGCCCAATGAGCTACTTGTGCGGCTTGGCATTGAGGATCTGGACCTCATTCTGAAGGAGAAGACTCCGATGGTATGGACATGTGGAACGCTCCAATGGTGCAGTCAAGACAGCCTTTCACATACAGGTTGATGGAAAGCGTGGACCTGGGAGGCCCAAAATGACATGAAAGCAGCTGACAGAGAGGGATTGCAGAGAGTGGAAGCTCTCGGCTATCAACCCTCATGACAGACGTACCTGGAGATCTGGTGTGAGATCTGCCATGCGTGCAGCAAGCCAGCTATCTGGAAGGGGGCCCACTGATGTGGATGTTGCCCTTGTACCTGCAGGTTAATCAAAAATCTGATTATGATGATGATATGATGAGGACTAAGCCTGCCCAGTAAAAGTGTGGTTAGGCACAGTGACCACACTTGACATGACCCCATTGGGTTGACTGGGCCATAAAACCTCAACTCAAATTCTCAACATTTACCACCCTATTGGCAAATCAGCAGATGACAAACTGACATTTTTCTTTGTTTTCCTAGAAAACTGGATTTGACATTTCATGCAAACTGTCTCTTACGGAGACAATTTGCATGAAATGTCAAAACTTGTTTTTTGGGAAAACTTAGAAAAACATTTCACTATGTTGTCTGTGAAATTTTTACCCAGAATGCTATTTAATGCATTAAATTCTTATAGATGAACCAGCACATAGGTAAGCCTACAATTTACCAGATGTCAGCAGGCCAGACCCCAGATCAGCCTGCACAGCCACACAGGGTTGTTCAGCACCTGGGCTGTTTACACACACAGTACATTTTTTTCAATATTATGCTTGCATCAGACTGGGCTAACATGCTAGGCTGGGTATTCTTTTGCAACTATGGCTTAGGTCCATACAATGGCATAGCACTGGTATTCAATTTTAGTGCATACAGCTCCAGCTAAGGGATAACTATATTTACCCTAAATACTGACAGTAAATGCAGGAAAGACAAAGATCATGATCTGTGGTACGGTCCTGGATCTCCTGCAGAGTTCAGGCAAGTTTCCATGTATCGTCTGTCACAATGGAGTGGGCAGCAACAGCATCTTCTGCAAGGTTGCAAGCACTGGGGTCACAAGAAATGGGCTCAAGTGCTTGGCAAAGGACCCTGATTACAGATGTACAAGGATCCAGGGAACTGCACACCCCTCTGAAAGCAGACCACAGAGGGAAGTCCATGTCGGATTTGACAAGCTGGAGGTGGTAGCTTCCTTTTGCTGCCTAGGAGACAGCCTCTCAGCAGCCTGTGACCACAACATGTGTGAAAACCGCCTGGAAGAAGTTCTAGGAGCTGCTACCAGTTCTCTCTTCACGCCACCTCTCTTTCAAGACACGTGACCGCGTGTACAGCTCTTGTGTGCAGAGCACAATGCTCCATGCCAGTGAGACGTGGCTATTAACAAAGCCAAACCTCCAACTTCTGCAGTGGAATGACAGGGCAATGATCAGACAGATCTGCAATGTCAAGCCGCAAGACATTGTCACCGACAGATCCAATGAGCTACTTGCACAGCTTGGCATTGAGGATCTGGACCTCATTCTGAAAGAGAGGAGGCTCTGCTGGTATGGACATGTGGAACACTCCAATGGTGCAGTCAAGACAGTCTTTGACATACAGGCTGATGGAAAGCATGGGCCTGGGAGGCCCAAGATGACACGGAAGCAGCTGACAGAGAGGGATTGCAGATAGTGGAAGCTCTCGGCTATCGACCCTCATGATAGACATACCTGGCGATCTGGTGTGAGATCTGCCATGTGTGCAGCAAGCCAGCTACCTGGAAGGGGGCCTAGTGATGTGGATATTGCCCCTGTACCTGCACGTTAATCAAAAATCGGATGATGGTGGATGATGATGACCCCAAGTTTTTGGATACTTCATCACCATAACATATTTCTCCTAAATATTGAACAAGTCAATTTTTGTGTCCGTTGGGGAGTCTAAAATACTGGGCCCAGTTGTTCAAAACTAACGATGTTGTTAGTTAACGATTCGTTAAAATTTACATCAAGTAATACGCAAATATGCTGAAATTTTTTGCTGAAAAAATGTGAGTAGCTTTGGCAGTGCAAAAGCTACTCACATTTTTTCAGCAAAAAATATCAGAATACTGTAGATTGAATCCACTAAAACAGTTAACGAAATGACTCTTAATGAGCTCGTTAAGCTAACGATGCTTTGGACAACCAGGCCATGGTATTCAGGATAACTTTATTCTGTTTCTCTGGGCTAATCACAACTACAGCAGACCACATTTTTATATATTTATTTATTTTATTTTATTTTTTTCTCAGAGTGGATAAGACTTGACATTTCATGTCAGCAGACAATTCACTTGACATGTCGAGTCTTCTTTTCTCTAAAAAAATCAATTTTAGAATGTTGTCTGCTACTAATGTCCCTAGCACTTCAAGGTTTAACAGAGTATAACCTTAATCACAACTACAACAGATGACACTTTGAAATATCTTTTCAAATGTCAGGTCTTATTTTCTCTGAAAAATAACAAAATTCATTTTAGAATGTTGTCTGTTACAAGTTTGCTTAGCACTTCAAGGGTTAACAAATAATAGCCTCAATCACAACTACAGCAGACAACATTTTGATTTTTTTTTCTTTTCAAGGAAAATATGAACACTATGTGAATACTGTATCAAAGCTCTAGACAGGATACTTTTCTTAACCTTCTTAACCTTTTTTTCCTAGAAAACAGGGCCCGGTTGTTCAAAGCGTCGTTAGCTTAACGAGCTCGTTAAGGGTCATTTCGTTAACTGTTTTAGCAGAGTCAATACACAATGTTCTGATATTTTTTGCTGAAAAAATGTAAGCTACTCACATTTTTTCAGCAAAAAATTTCAGCGTATTTGCGTATCACTCAATGTAAATTTTAACGAATCGTTAACTAACGACGTCGTTAGCTTTGAACAACCGGGCCCAGGAGTTTACATTTCATAAAAATTGTCTCCATTTGAGACAATTTTATTCGAATATCAAATCCTGTTTTCTTGGAATAAAATAAGAAAAATATTTCAAAATGTCATCTGTTGAGAATTTTACCCAGAGTGCAAAGCATTAACTTATTTTTTCTTTATATTTTGCTTATATCTCTATAGACATCTATGGTCAGCATACTCATTAGAAACACCTTAGCAAGGCAATTCTAATGAGTATCCACAATAGATGATTTTGTGGGGGAAAAGAACTATTTTTTTTTCTGTATAACTCTCTTATTTAGAGAACTACATGACAAAACCTTAAATGTTTGTCAGATAGTTTCTCAACCTTTACCACTCTCAGGGCAACTCAGCAGACAACAAATTGATGATATTTTTCTTAATTTTTTCTAGAAAACAGGATTTGACATTTTAAGCAAATTGTCGAAATTGTTTTCTGGGAAAACTAAGAAAAATATTTCAATATGTTGTCTGCTAAAATTTTTACCCAGAATGCTAAGCATTAAATTCTCATAATTTGCCAGATGTCAACAGGTCAGGCCCAGATCAGCCTGCATAGCCACACAGGGTTGGTCAGCACCTGGGCTGTTTGCACACAGTACATGGATTTTTTTTTCAATTTTGTAACAAAGCAAAGGCTTGCATGAAACTGCATGGGAGGCTAGGCTGTAATGCTGGCTAATCAGAGCTGAAAAGATAATCGATTATCAGTCCTGCCATTGTGATTGATAATCGATTAGTAATCGCTGAAGATTTGATCTTAATTTTACCTATTTGAGCATGACCCTTTCATATGTTATACTGAGCAAACAGTGTAGACCCAGATGAGATGCCACAAACGTGGCATCTCATCAGGGTCTACACTGTTTGCCACTCACACAGCTATTTTAGACACAACAGTGGGTAGTAAATTGGACTTATTCAAATGTTAGATAAAGTATGATAAGGAGTTGAGGTGTCTGAATACTAAGGGCAAATACGATAAAGTAACAAACACAGAAATCAAATGATCGATTATTAACAAATCTGTAATGATAGTCATTTTTGTGGAATTTATTTATCAATTAATCGATTATCCGATTAATCGTGCCAGCCTTACTAGGCTGGGTACTCTTTTACAACTATGGTTTGCTGGTCTCAGTGGCTCAGTTGTATGTGCGTCAGACTGGTGATCAGGAGGTTGCGGGTTCGACCCCCGCTAGGTCAGCAACATATAACATATGAAATATTTTCTACAGTCATTCTCTCCCTTCCGCTGATTCAAGAAGGGCAGTTGCAAGTTTCTGGCGAAAGAATGTGCACTATACTGGTTAACGGCTTTGAGGACTAAGCCTGCTCAGTGAGCTTGTGGTTAGGTAAACTGACCATGCTTGACATGGCCCCATTGGGTTGACTGGGCCATAAAACCACAACACAAACAAAACAACTAAAGCTTGGGTTCATACAGTGGCATAACATTGGAACTCAATTTTATTGCAAAAAGCTCCAGCTAAGAGATTATCATATTTTCCCTAAGTTTTTGGACACTATAACCAAAACATATTTCTCCTAAATATTGAACAAGTCAATTTTTGTGCCTGTTGATGAGTCTAAAATACTGTTGGATAAGTGGCAAACAGTGTAGACCCTGATCAGATATCATGTTCTGAAGCATTTGATCTGGGTCTAGACTGTTTAGCAGGGCCTATCTGTTTGAATACTTCGGGTAATAAATATGAAAATCAGAAGATTCTTTTTTTTTCTGTTTCTCTAGGCTAATCACAACTACAGCAGACCACACTGAATTGTTTTCCTCAGACTGAGTAAGGCTTGACATTTCATGTCAGCAGACAATTCCTATGAAATGTCAAGTCTTATTTTCTCTGAAATATAACAAAATCAATTTTAGAATGTTGTGTGCTACAAATGTGCTTAGTGCTTCAATGGTTAACATACAATAACTTTGATCACAACTACATCAGCTGACACTTTGAAATATTTTTTTTTACAGTCGACTCTCATTATCTGACTTCACTTATCTTGAATAACTGCTTATCTTGTAGTGAAAATCTGGTTCCTGTTTAAACATGAAAATCTTACAACTGGTAACAAAATATTGCGTAAAAGAGGAGAAATTGCTCCTAAGGAGCAATTTCTCCTCTTTTCCACAATATTTTCAATTTATCTCTAACTTCAGGAGTCAAATTACATATTCATTTGTTAAATGTGGTTGTCTGATTTAACTTTTCTTCAGTTCTGCAAATCTGAAATGTCGAGGTATGGATATCTCAAAGTATTTCAGAGAGTCCCTTGGACTTAAGGTAACGAGAGTCGACTGTATTTTAGCAGAAATGTCAGGTTTTATTTTCTCTAACAAATAACAAAATCCATTTTAGAATGTTGTCTGTGACAAATTTCAGTGATATGACAATGTATTACAAAATGTACTATAATTATCCTATTACAAAGCCATTCCCATAATGATGCATAAAAATCCCTGTATTTTATTTCTCCTAACACAATACTGTTGGAATAGCTTAACATAACTGTTTTACTCTAACTAAAACAACTCCTTTGGGATGTCACAACATATATTTTGGAGATTAAGAAAATTATTTGCTTACGATGCAAATCTAGAGTTACACACCTTTGAACACATTAAATCTTCGTATTAACAGATAAAAGCTTTTAAAAATTCAGGGTGGGAACACTAAAGTGAGTTTTCTGAGAGGAAGAGTTTGTGAGGTAGTGGAAACACTATCCCGCAGGAAAGTGGATGTCTGCTGTATTCAGGAGACCAGATACTGTGCTGGCCACTGCCGCACAATCAAGGGCAAGGACACCAGGTACAAGCTCTACTGGTCCGGAAATGACAAAGGGACTGCTGGTGTAGGAGTGTTTGTGGTGGAAAAGTGGATAAAGAAAAGTTTTTGAGGTGCAGAGAGTGTCCGACAGAATCATCTTAGTGAAGCTTATATTTCGGCCAGCATGTGCTTACTTTCTGTCTGTGTATGCTGCACAGAGGGGTCTAAGTGATAAGGTCAAGGACCTGTTCTTTGATCAGCTGCGTGCTGTGACTGCCAGATCCCAGGATCTGAATTTCTGATCCCATGTGGAGATTGGAACTGCAATGTATGTCGTGCAGGAACTGGATACAGGGAAGGGACTGGTGGATTGGGGTATGGCAAGCTGGAACCAGATGGTGAGGGTGAGAGAACCCTAGAGTATGCCCTAGCATTTGACCTGCTTCTTGGGAACATGTTTCAAGAAACATGAAAGCCATCTCATTACATAAGAGCCTGCTCAAGACAACTGAGGAGGTGTATGGCACAACTCGGCCCCACTGTTGGCATCATGAAACCTGGTGGTGGAATGAGCATGTGGAAAAGGCCATTGCTGCCAAGCAGAAAGCTTTCAAGGCCTGGAAGACTGGTAAAGGCACTAGGGCATCATACGATGCAGCTAAACACATTGCCAGACATGCAGTGCACCATGCTTGTCAAAAAGCCGACATGAAGGTCTACATGAATATTGACCCCAAGTGTTCAGAAGTCTACCGCCTTGCTAAACAGTTTAGAAGAGAGAACGCTAATGCTGTTGGTGACAAACCGGTGAAGAATGAGGCAGAGGAGATATCAATGGGTGAAGACTCAAAGCAGAAAGCCTGGATAGAGCACTACTAAAGGCTTCTCAATTTCAGTTTGACTGTAACCCAGACCACCTGTCCAACGAATCTCCTGTGGAAAGCCCGCCTAACCACCAACCACCACTGATATGGTTAAGAAGGCTATCTCTCAGATGAAGGCGGGCAAAGCACCGGGCCTATCAGGCATAGTGATGGAGATGATATGAGCATCCAGTGACAGGGTGCCTCCATGATCAGTGACCTCGCAGCTGCAATCATTTGCGATAGCAAGGTACCCTCTGACTGGGAGCAGAGTTTCATTGTCTATCCCTACAAGGGTAAGGGGATGCATTGGAAAGGGGCAACTACCCTAGTCTCAAGCTGACAGAGCAGGTCATGAAAGTCCTGGAGAGGATTGTGAATGGCCTCGTCAGACAGTTGGTGTCAATCAACGATTCCCAGTTTGGCTTCATCCCAGGCAGAGGCACAACAGACGCAATCTTTGTTGTCAGGCAGCTGCAAGAGAAGTATCTAGCTGCCAATAAGAGACTCTACATGGCTTTCGTAGACCTGGAGAAGGCATTTGATCGAGTGCCTCAGAAGGTCATCTGGTGGGTGCTGAGAACTTGGTATAGAGGAGTGGATTGTGCAACTGGTGCAGGGGATGTATGCCAATGCAAGGAGCAGTGTCCGTGTTGGTGAGGCGTACAGTGAAGAGTTTGAAGTGAAAGTTGGTGTTCACCAAGGATCAGTACTCAGCCCGCTGCTCTTCATCCTTGAGCTTGAAGACTTGTCATGCCATGTTCTGCTCTGGGTTCCCCTGGGAGGACCTTAACACCTTGTTATCATCACTGAATCACTTGAGGAATGTCTCAGGAGGCTCTTGACTTGGAAAGAAGCAATGGAGGAGAAAAGAATGAGAGTAAATGCAGAATAGACAAAGATAAAGAACTGTGGTATGGGCCTGGACCTCCTGCAGAGTTCAGGCAAGTTTCCATGCCCTGTCTGTCACACTGGTGTGGGCAGCAACAGATCTTAATGAAGTGGGCTCAAGAGCTTGACAAAGGACCCTGATTACAGATGTACATGGTGCCAGGGAACTGCACGCCCCTTGGACAGCAGACCATAGAGGGGTCCGACCTGACAAGCTGGAGGTGGTAGCTTCCTTTTGCTACCTAGAAGACATGCTCTCAGAAGCTTTCAACCACAACATCTGTGAAAAACGCCTGGAAGAAGTTCAAGGAGCTGCTACCAATTCTCTCTTCCCGCCATCTCTCTTTCAAGACATGTGGCCAGATGTACAGGTCTTGTGTGCAAAGCGCAGTGCTCCATGCCAGCGAGACTTGGCCATTGACAAAGCCAAACCTCAAACATCTGCAGCAGAATGACAGGGCAATGATCAGACAGATCTGCAATGTGAAGCTGCAAGACATTGTCACCACCAGGTCCAATGAGCTACTTGCGCGGTTTGGCATTGAGGATATGGACCTCATTCTGAAGGAGAGAAGGCTCTGCTGGTATGGATATAATGGTGCAGTCAAGACAGCCTCTGACATACAGGATGCTGAAAAGCATGGGCCTGGGAGGCCCAAGATGACATGGAAGCAGCTGACAGAGAGGGATTGCAAAGAGTGGAAGCTCTCAGCTACTGACCCTCATGATAGACATATCTGGAGATAAGGTGCGAGATCTGCCATGTGTGCAGCAAGCCAGCTACCTGGAAGGGGGCCCACTGATGTGGATGTTGCCCCTGTACCTGCACGTTAATCAAAAATCCAATGATGATGATGAAAAAATTTATTTTTTTTTGAAAACAGAGCTTTTACAAAATTTTAAGCCCGAATTCTCTCAAAAAAAAAAGAAAAGTAAACCATGGAAAGCCAAATACCATGTCTCATTTCCAAGAGTTAGTAAATTTCTGGAACTTTATAAAAGTTGTTCTGTACTGTATGCACTTCCCCCCATTTCCATGACTAATTAAGTGTTAGTACTAGTATTACAGTTAGGGGTTACAGTTAGGATAAACTATTAGTGTTATTGGTAGGGTTAGGATTTAATAAGTCATGGGAATGAGAAATTCTGACCAGACTTTTTTTTGTCACCAGTCTTTTCATAGAAAAGCAAAGGGACATGGTATTTGGCTTCCCATGGTTGGTGGTGCATGGTTCCACACCCTCTGACAGTATATACCTTGTTAATCTTTCTTCTCCTACAGTTTTATGTTGATCTTTTTTGAAACTGTACAGATGTTTTTGCCATGGTCTGAAGATGTGCATCATATATATCATATCATCATAATCAGATTTTTGATTAACGTGCAGGTACAGGGGCAACATCCACATCAGTGGGACCCCTACCCAGATAGCTGACTTGCCGCACATATGGCAGATCTCACACCAGATCTACAGGTATGTCTATCATGAGGGTTGATAGCCAAGAGCTTCCACTCTCTGCAATCCCTCTCTGTCAGCTGCTTCCATGTCGTCTTGGGTCTCCCAGGCCCATGCTTTCCATCAACCTGTATGTGAAAGGCTGTCTTGACTGCATCATTGGAGTGTTCCACATGTCCATACCAGCAGAGCCTTCTCTCCTTCTGAATGAGGTCCAGATCCTCAATCCCAAGCCGTGCAAGTAGCTCATTGGACCTGGTGGTGACAATGTTTTGTGGCCTGACATTGCAGATCTGTCTGATCATTGCCATGTCATTCCGCTGCAGACACTGAAGGTTTGGCTTTGTCAATGGCCAACTCTCACTGGCATGGAGCATTGTCCTCCACACACAATAACTGTATACACAGCCATGCGTCTTGAAAGAGAGGTGGCCTGAATAGAGGACTGGTAGCAGCTCCTTGAACTGCTTCCAGGCGTTTTTCACATGTGTTATGGTTAAAAGTTCACAGCCACCGGCTGCTGAGAGCATGTCTCTTAGGTAGCAAAAGGAAGCTACCACCTCCAGCTTGTCAGGTCTGACCTGAACTTCTTTCTGTGGTATGCTGTCCAAGGGGCATGCAGTTCCCTGGCACCAGGTACATCTGTACTTTGTCAAGCGCTTGAGCCCACTGCATTTCTTGTGCACCCAATGCTTGCAGCCATTGCAGAAGATGCTGTTGCTGCCCACTCCAGTGCAACAGACGGTGCATGGAAACCGCTGAACTCTGCCGTACTACAGTTCATGATCGTCTTTCCTGCATTTACTCTCAGTCTTTTCTTTTCCATTCCTTCTTTCCAAGTCAAAAGCTTCCTGACACATTCCTCAAGCAATTCAGCAATGATAACAAGGTCATCCGCATATTGGTCCTCCCACGGGACCCCAGAGCAGAACTCTCGTGACAAGGCGTCAAGCACAATAATGAAGAGCAGCGGGCTGAGTACTGAGCCTTGGTGAACACCGACCTTCACTTCAAACTCTTCACTGTACCCCTCACCAACTCAGACACGGCTCCGCGCATTTGCATACATCCCCTGCACCAGTAGCACAATCCACTCCTCCACACCAAGTTTTAGATATAATCCCTAGATTGATTTTTATCACTTTTTCTGCACTTTGAACTTTGTCATTTTGTCTGGCTCAGATACTATCAAAGTGTATGGGTAGTGAGTATCTTGTGTCTGCAATTCCTCTAATAGTGTTATGCAGACCTTTTTAAAAGTGTACAGGTGTTTTCGTCATGGTCTGAAGATGTGCATGTGATTTGGATATAATCCTCAGATTAATTTTTGTTCCTTTGTCCACATTCTGAACTTAGTATCTGATCCCAAAAAATGACTTATCAAAGTGTATTTGTAGAGAGTACCTTGTGCCCACAACTCCTACAGTTTTATGCTGATTATTTATAAACTTTGCAGGTGTTTTTTTCCAGGTCTGAAGGTATGCAATGTGATTTGGATATAATCCTCAGATTATTTATTTGTTAATTTTTTGTTATTTTTCCCCATTTTGAACTTAGTTATTTTTTTGTGCTCAAATAATTTCAAAGTGTACTTGTCGACCTTGCCATTTTCTGGAGTATTTTTGAGGACATAAATTCTCTGAATGTACATGTTTTTTTTGTTTTTGTTTGTTGTTTTTTTTTGTCTCCTTTCTGTGCTGATGTACATTTATCATCTGCTAACCTTCACAATCACAGACTACACTCCAGGCTCTACACTGTTTGCTACTCATATCATATATCATCATAATCGGATTTTTAATTAATGTGCAGGTACAGGGGCAACATCCACATCAGTGGGCCCCCTTCCAGATAGCTGGCTTGCTGCACGCATGGCAGCTCACACCAGATCTCCAGGTATGTCTATCATGAGGGTTGATAGCTGAGAGCTTCCACTCTCTACAATCCCTCTCTGTCAGCTGCTTCCATGTCATTTTGGGCCTCCCAGGCCAACGCTTTCCATCAACCTGTATGTCAAAGGCTGTCTTGACTGTACCATTGGAGCGTTCCACATGTCCATACCATTCAGAGTCTTCTCTCCTTCAGAATGAGGTCCAGATCCTCAATGCCAAGCCACACAAGTAGCTCATTGGACCTGGTGGTGACAATGTCTTGCGGTCTGACATTGCAGATCTGTCTGATCATTGCCCTGTCATTTCGCTGCAGACGCTGGAGGTTCAGCTTTGTCAATGGCCAAGTCTCGCTGGCATGGAGCATTGTGCTCCGCACACAAAAGCTGTACACACAGCCACGTGTTTTGAAAGAGAGGTGGCGTGAAGAGAGAACTGGTAGCAGATCCTTGAACTTCTTCCAGGCTGTTTTCACACGTGTTGTGGTTGAGAGTTCACAGCCACCGGCTGCTGAGAGCATGTCTCCTAGGTAGCAAAAGGAAGCTACCACCTCAAGCTTGTCAGGTCCGACCTGGACTTCCTTCTGTGGTCTGCCATCCAAGGGGCGTGCAGTGTCCTGGCACTGTGTACATCTGTAGTCAGGGTCATTTTTCAAGCGCTTGAGCCCACTGCATTTCTTGTGCACCCAGTGCTTGCAGCCATTGCAGAAGATGCTGTTGCTGCCCACTCCAGTGTGACAGACGGCGCATGGAAACTCGCCTGAACTCTGCAGGAGGTCCAGTCCCGTACCGCAGATCATGATCTTTGTCTTTACTGCATTTCCTCTGTCCTTTCTTCTCCATTGCTTCTTTCCAAGTCAAAAGCTTCCTGACACATTCCTCAAGTGATTCAGCGATGATAACAAGGTCATCGGCATAGAGGTCCTCCCATGGGACCCCAGAGCGGAACTCTCGTGATAAGGCTTCAAGCACAATGATGAAGAGCAGCGGGCTGAGTACTGATCCTTGGTGAACACCAACCTTCACTTCAAACTCTTCACTGTACCCCTCACCAACACAGACACGGCTCCGTGCATTTGCATACATCCCCTGCATCAGTCGCACAATTCACTCCTCCACACCAAGTTTTCTCAGCGCCCACCAGATGACCTTCCGAGGTACTCAAACGCCTTCTCCAGGTCCACGAAAGCCATGTAGTCTCTTATTGGCAGCTAGATACTTCTCTTGCAGCTGCCTGACAACAAAGATTGCATCTGTAGTGCCTCTGCCTGGAACGAAGCCAAACTGGGAATCGTCGATTGACACCAACTGTCTGATGAGGCCGTCCACAATCCTCTCCAGGATTTTCATAACCTGCTCTGTCAGCTTGAGACCACGGTAGTTGCCCCTTTCCAATGCATCCCCTTTTTCCTTGTAGAGGCAGACAATGAAACTCTGCTCCCAGTCAGAGGGTACCTTGCCATCACGAATGATTGCAACTGCGAAGTCACGGAACATGAAGGCGCCCATGTCACCGGCGGCTCGTATCATCTCCACCACTGTGCCTAATGGGCCCGGTGCTTTGCCAGCCTTCATTTGTGAGAGCCTTCTTAACCATATCAATGGTGATTGGGATGGATGGGCCTTCCACTGGTGGTTGATATGACAGGTGGTCTGGGTCCCAGTCAAACTCAACATTGAGAAGCCTTTGGTAGTGCTCTAGCCAGGCCTTCTGCTTTGAGTCTTCGCTCATTGACATCTCTCCTGCATCATTCTTCACAGGTTTGTCACCAACAACATCAGTGTTCACTCTTCTAAACTGGTTAGCAAAGTGGTAGACTTCTGAAGACTTGGGGTCAATATTCTCGTAGACCTTCTTGTCAGCTTCTTGACGAGCATGTTGCTGCATGTCTGGCATTTCGTTTGGCTGCATCGTATGATACCCTAGTGCCTTTACCAGCTTTCCAAGCCTTGAAAGCTGTCCGCTTGGCAGCAATGGCCTTTTCCATGTGTTCATTCCACCACCAGGTTTCACGACGCCAACGGTGTGGCCGAGTTGTGCCACACACCTCCTCAGTTGTCTTGAGCAGTCCAGTCTTGATGTTGTTCCAGATATCCTCAGTGGCCCCATCAGCTACACCTGCAGATGTGCTCACATGCAAGTTGAAGACCTCCTGGAAATGATTGCTTGTCTGAGGGTCTTTAAGTTTCCAAACTTTGAGGCAAGGGGTGAACTTGCGCTTGGATTTTGGAGGCACATCAATCCTCATGTCACATACAAGAAGCTGATGTTGCTGTCAGCTACTTCCTCGCCAGGGATCACTTTTACATCTGTGACAAGTTTCCTACGGAAAAGGATGAAGTCTATCTGCATGGCTATGTTTCCCGACTTGTACGTGATGAGATGGCTGTCACGTTTCTTGAAACGTGTTCCCAAGAAGTAGGTCAAATGCTAAGGTGTATTCTAGGATTCTCTCACCCTCAACATCTGGTTCCGACCTGCCATACCCCATCCTACCATGCACTTCCCTGTATCCAATGCCTACACGGCCCACATGGCCATTCCAATCTCCACATGGGATCAGAAATTCTGATGCTGGAATCCTGGCAGTCACAGCACGCAGCTGATCAAAGAACCTTAACCTCATCACTTAGACCACTCTGTGGGGCATACACAGACAGAAAGGTAACCACATGCTGGCCGACTATGAGTTTCACTAAAATGATCCTGTCGGAGACTCTCTGAACCTCAAAAACTTTCTCTATCCACCCTTCTGCCACAAACACTCCTACACCAGCAGTGCCTTTATGCTCATCAAGCACTATTTAAGACACATCAACAGGTAGTAATATATACATTTTCAAATTTTAGGACGTATGGTTAGGAGTTCAGGTGTCCCAATACCTAGAGTAAATACAGTATGGATAAATTTTAACATTTAGCATGGTAACACTAAGCATGCTTGGTAAAAAATTCAGATGACATCAAAATATTTTCCTTCTTTGTCCTGGAAAATAGCATTTGACATTTAATACAAATTGTCTCTTCAAAAGGACAAATTGCAAGAAATGTCATGCCCTGTTTCCTGGGGAAGAAAAATATAAATCTATCATAGCTGAATTTGATCATAAATAACTTCCTTTCCTTTAGCATGCTTTATTTAAATATTTGCAGATAGCATTTTGAAATACAGAACATGAGAGATGGAACCTTATACCATGTGAACAGAGAAGATCCAGAACAGCTTGTGCACCTGCAGTCTGGTCAGGACCTTTTCTGTTTACCAATATATTCTACAGTATTCACTGGTTCTGTAAGTGGGCAACAAAGACTCTGATCAGACAGTGTGTCACTACCAGCTGATCTAAGGCTTTGTTGTTTATGTTATGTTATAAGGACTCTTTTCCCTTAATATGGTTCTTTTCTCATTTTCCCAGAGAATAAGACTTGGCATTTCATTTTTCTCCTGTAATGTCACAGCCCATTTTCAAGGGGAAACAGAAACAATGAAATCCTTCCCCTATCTGTTAATGTTTGCCTTCAGCATGCTAAAGTTTAAAAAAAAAACATGGATGCTGCAAAGTGTGTTTGGTACCTTTTAACCCTTGTCCTGCTGAACCGGATTTGTCCTGCCTTTGCAAACAGTGTTAATCCAGATCAGTTGGCATCTGAAGGCACAAACTGATCTGGATCTACACTATTTGTCAATAAGTATGTGAATTTGTACCAACAACCTCGATCAAGTAGTCTGATTGACTGAAAATTAGAAGTGGGTGCGGCATCATCATTTATTCAGCATGGCAAGGGTTAACAGACTATAACCCATTTTAGACTGAATAAAGTACCCAACACTTTATACTGGAAGAGTCCAACTTCAATTTTAGGTATATCTTGCTATGTGATTTAGATATTTCAAAAGAAAAACGGTTAAACTATTTGCCAACAGTGGAGACCCTGCTCAGATGCTGCACTGATCTGGGTCTGTGCTGTTTGCCAGCTACCCTTCTGGGGTCTCCAATCTAAATAGGTTAAATTAAGTTAGTTTGTTGTTTCACTGATGTCACTTGCATTGTATATTAACATCACCTCACAAGGTTCAATACAATTTTACACAAGAACATTTGATTAGAAGAGCAAAAATGTCCATCACATTTCAGTTTTCACAATCAAAGGGAGAAAGTTCATTTGCTGGTAAAGATAGTCATTCCCTAAAGATATCCATTCCCTTCATCACTGCTGTTATCTATGATAGGAACCTCTTTTTTAGCTGAAACTGAAAAAAAGTAAAAAGTTTCGTATTAGTTCTTTATTCACAACACCATAACATCCCACTCCATCCAAGAACATATTAGTCCAAAGATAGTAAATTCCAAAATGAAGGGAAGGTAAAAATAACTTAAGTATCATCCTAAAAATTTAATTTAAACAATGTTTTGTGTTGGGGTTTAACGACACGTCAACTCTTGTGGGTCATTTTGTGTCATCTCCCAGAGAAAGGGAGAAAAGAGATAGAAGAGATAGTAGAGGAGATGAAAAAGAAGGACAGGGAAATAAAAAGAGGAACAGGAATGAAAGTGAAGAAACAGAAGAAATAAAAACATTCCCCCAATACCCTTACCTGCTATAAGGATAGCAGGCCTTGCCCAACTATAAGCCCAACTGGACGCCCTGGTGACGTAGGATACACGACACCTTCCCCACACCCGACCACCCCTGAAACAATGTTTTGTATCTATGACTATGTGCTCAGGAGTCAAGTATGACCTAGTACATAGTATTTGAATTGTTTGTAAGGTTAATGAAGGATGACCTTGACCTTCATGGACCTATTACGAGGTGAATAAACGTCATATAAAAGTATCTTGCCCCATTTTTAATACAATCAAAGCACTGACAGCACCGGTGTGTCGATTGTCTCTGAGTGCAGGCTGGGAAATTGGTCCTGAACTGGGACTTATGACTTTCATTTAACCCTTAACTTCCTGTAATTTAAGCCAACAATGCAGACACTAATCAGATTCTGCGGCATCTGATCTGGGTCTGCACTGTTTGCTAATGATAACCTTCTTTACACTGCACTCTGACATCACAGCCACAAGAATAGCATGGCTATAAATAACCATTACCTGGATTTCATCTAACATGTGGTTTGATTATATTGGTCAATGATAATCACCTTAAGGAAATTTTGCTATTTGTATGCTATGGCTTGATTTTAAACTAGTGACACGGATTATTCCGCAGAATATGTACACTAATGTCCAATATACATTGTATTACATTAGTATCCCATAAATAATTCGACATCTGAACTCATTGCCATACTTAACTTGAAGTCTGAACAAGCCCGTCAAACTACCTGGTGTTTAAAACTAAATTGAATGAATGACAAACAGTGTAGAGCCTGCCAATGGAGCAATTTGATCTGGGTCTTGTTTGTTTTAAGTTGAGGTTTTATGGCCCAATCAACCTAATGGAGTCATGTTGATTTTGTTTGTACTGGGGTTTAATGACACATCCACCCTTGTGGGTCATTTTTGTCGTCTCCCAGAGAAAGGGAGAAGAGAGATAAAAGAGATAGTAGAGTAGATAAAAGAGAGGGACAGGGAAGAAAGAGGAAAATGAATGAAAGTGAAGAAATAGAAGCAATAAAAACATTCCCCCTCTACCCTTACCTGCTGCAAGGATTGCAGGCCTTGCCCAACTGCAAGCCAATATCAGTTTGATGCCCCAGTGACGTAACATACACGAAACCTTTGCCTCATCCAACCAACCCCGGGGTCATGTCGAGCGTGGTCAGTTTACCTAACCACACATATACTGGGCAGGCTTAGTCCTCTAAGTGGTTAACCAGTATTGTGCACATTCTTTCACCAGAAACTGATATCTGTCCTTCTTGAATCAACGGAAGGGAGAGAATGACCATAGAAGTATTTTATGATCAATCTTTACGAAAGAATGTTGCCAACCCACCGAGGGTCAAACCAGCAACCTCCTGATCACCAGTCGGATGCGCATCCCACTGAGCCACTGAGGAGGGCATGTTTTCATGGGGAAATAATAAAATATTTGTCTGTACATACAGTATCTTATCTAGAACTATGTAAGCTATGAAATTTTCACCATACAGTACAGGAAATGATCTAGTCTTAATTGTTAGTTCAGATCCCTCTGTCCAAATGTGTAGGGTAAATAAGGGATTTTATTATCATTTTCGGGTATTTACAGTAAATGTCCTAAAATTTCATTAACCAAATGTGTAAGTTTCTGACAAAATGTCACCTGCAGAGACAATTAGACTAAAATGTCAAGGCTTACTTTCCGTGAAAAACAAAATAACTGTCAAAATGTTTCTTCTCCGCTGAAAAAGGGGTTTATTCTAAAATGATTCAGAATTTTACATCCCTTTCAATATTCTTTAAGTCATATGGAGACAATGGAAGTATGATAATAAAAGGTTGTGTGTAATAAAGCACTGTAGTTATTTACGAGCTGAATCCTTCCTTCAGTGGGATTCGAAACTGGGACCTAGTGGTCCAAAGTAGCACTAACTACTTGGCAACCAGGACGTTTCTGGTTATTCTAAAAGGAAAGAATTTTCTCCCCTTGGGAGCCAGTTCTTTCCTTTAAAGTAGAAACCTTTTTAGAAAGGGCTTTGAGTAAAACAACCAGGGCTCAACTTGTTCAAAACTAACGATGTTGCTAGTTAAAGTACCGTTAAAACTTTGATCATTAAATATGTCATATACACTAATATTTTTTGCTGGAAAAAATGTGAGTAGCTTTTGCATTTGCAAAAGCTACTCATATTTTTTCAGCAAAAATAACTGAACTAGATGTTGTACTTACAAGAATAGTTAACATTTTGACCACTAACAAGCTCATTAAGCTAACGATGCTTTGAACAACTGGGCCCTGGAAGCCTCAAAAGTTGTTTCTCTCCACAGAATTTATGGAAAATATACCAGCTGTATCCAGTCACCTTAAATAATGTTATCAGTATCAATGGTATCCACTTACTGCAGAACACTAAAGTTATAAAAATTTTAGCTTCCTGTGGGAAAGAGTGAGTGAGGGAGTGATATTTTGTCAACCTGTTGATCATATGGTGTCTAAAAAGTTTTAATCCTTGTCATGCTGAATAAATTAAGATGCCACTCTCATTTCAAATAATCAGTCAATCAGATTACTTGATCCAGGTTGTTAATACAAGTTTGCATACTTAATGACAAACAGTGCAGATTCAATCAGTTGTCTTCTTGAGAAGCCAACTGATCTGGATCTACACTGTTGTAAAGGCAGGGTATACCTGGTTCAGCAGGACAAGGGTTAGATCAGTTCCAATGGCACCCACTTACTGCAGAACACATGAATTATGAACTTTTATTTTCAAGTGGGAAAGAGCGAGCGAGGGAGTGATATTTTGTCAATCTGTTGGTCGTTTGGTATCTAAAAACTTTTGAAAATACTGGTGAATAAATACATTATCATAAAATTGATCTTAATGAATTTTTGAAAAGCATTTTAGGATATACATGAGTTAAGTTCATTTACAATTTATCTAAAACGTTAACCTCTTTTAAAAAAGGATAAAATCTTTTGTGATGATACAGGATTAAAATTTCCTTTAAGTTTTGACATAAAAACCAGGGCCCGGCTGTTCAAAGCTAACGACGTCATTAGTTAACGATTCATTAAAATTTACATTGAGAAATATGTAAATATGCTGAAATTTTTTGCTGAAAAAATGTGAGTAGTTTTGCACTGCAAAAGCTACTCATATTTTTCCAGCAAAAAATCATTTTTTCAGCAAAAAATATCAGAATATTGTTTATTGAATCTGCTAAAACAGTTAACGAAATGACCCTTAACGAGCTTGTTAAGCTACCGATGCTTTGAACAAGTGGGCCCAGCTCTTATACATATTTTGAAAGTCTATATATTCCACAAAGACATGTTTGATTATAATTTATTTTTGACAGGATACACATATTGGCATATCCTTATCTTTTAAACTAAATGAATGGGTAACTTGTGCATATCCAATATGGCAGCAGGTCAAAATTACTTAATCTCTTCTGTTTGAGGGATATTTAAAGGTTTCAAAGAAACTGAGTTTATTTTCATGTAATTTGTTATTATGAGTATTATACCATATCATTTTGCAGTAAAACTGATCTGGTGTATATTCATTCCTCTTCAATGGACTCTGGTAATGCAGCAAATAGCAGTAGCAAAGGGCCAGTTCAGTCTGTGAATCAGTTTTTAAATCAGACTGCAAGGATACAAGTTGGTGTTTTAATGAAACACTCTGTGTAATGTAGCTCTATATGGTAATGAGCTGAATTCAAACCCAGGACCTCAAGATCCGAAGTGGGGAGCACTAATCACTCAGCCAACCAGCCATTTCGTAAGACACATGCTGATCTGGGATCTGCTGTATGATTAAGGGAGCAACCATGTGATTTTAAGTTGGATGAGGAGAGTAGGATTTAAATTTATATTCCAGGACCCAATTTTGCCTGAAAAAAAAAACAACAGCAAGGCCCCAAGGTTATAAAACTTTTTTCATGCACAACTCATCTGAGCATAAAATTTGTCCTGCTAATAAAGCTCAAATTACTAGTACATTGTAATTGCAAATTCTTTCTGGCTAAAAAATATAGCTGACATGAAAATTTCTGTGAATAAAAATAAAAATGCCAACTATTGTTGGCATTTTCGTATTTATTAACAGAGAAAATTTCATGCTCAGCTGATTTTTTCTGTTTTTTTTTTTTTTTTTTTTTTGTTGTTGTTGACTGAGTTGAGGTTTTATAGCCCAGTCAACCCATTAGGATCATATCAAGGCAGTCAGTTTACCTAACCACACTTTTCCTGGGCAGGTTTAGTCCTCTTAAGCGGTTGACCAGTATTTGTGCACATTCTTTCGCCAGAAACTAACAACTTTCCTTCTTGAACCAGAAGAAGGGAGATAACAACCCTAGAAAATATTTCATGATCAATCTCCATGAAAGAATGTTGCAGGGCTTGGTGGGGATCAGACCTGGGACCTCCCTATCACCAGTCTGATGTGCATCCCACCAAGCCACTGCTGCTGGCTGATGCTCAACTGATTTGAGAATGCTGAAAGCTTTATAATCTCTGGGCCTGGACAGGGTAAATGCTATTGTACACATTTCAAAAATGTGAATAAGGAGACAGGCTTGCGGCTTGGAAGAAAAAATTTTCAGGCTCAAAGTCCCTTACATGGCTCTAGATAAGAAACCTTTTTCTTTATTCTCTATGAAAACATAATATCTTTAATGTCTTAAAATTTTGAATACTTAATTAGATACTTTTTTGGTTTAAACTGTGCTTTTCATGCAGTTGTTTCTTAAAATACTTAGTGCAATGAAGAACAATGTAGACCCTGATCAGACTGCTCCTCAAGGAGCAGTATGATCTGGGTCTGCACTGTTTGCATATGCCATTTTGTCAGAAACTATGTTGTATGAAATTTTAGGACTTTTGGGTATATGTAAGAATTGGCTTCTGATGAATACCCACAACATTTTTTTTGTGGAGGAGAAAAATATCAATACTTTTTGGTTGAAAAAAAACCCCATCTTATAGAGCTATGTTTGTACATTTTTGCCATGACCCAAATATTATAATGGACATTATGTGCTTCAAAAAAACTTACAGATTAATAGTCAAAGACTGATTTCTTTCTCCACTACTTCAAAGTTGTTTTCTTCTTCCTGAATGAAAAAAGGAACAGGCCACTGAAAGAGAAAATACATCACATGCCAGGCCCTAAGGTTAAACAAGAATTCCGCCGAAGGCGTAATTGCACCTGCTGGGACAAAAGTCACAGGAGCCACAATCAGAATGTGGTTATTAAATAAGTTTATTTCATTCTTAGCAGTGCTTACTTGGAAAACTGGGTTGAAAAAAATGTAGACAAAGTGCCTAGTGGGGCACATATATTCCAGGCCAGTCCCATTCCTTCTAATGGCTATATCTTCAGCACTGACTTTTCGTATCATACAGCCCAATGATAATGGAATGTTGACGTAAAATGTGTAAAAGTCACTGGAGCATGAAATATAGGTCAAGGTCATGGGTCAAGGTACCTGTTAATTCAGTACATCAAGGAGAAGCACAATGCAAGGTATGGGGTTGTAGGCCTTATAGTTTAGGAGTTATCAAACATCAACGTAAAATGTGCCAAATATAGGTCAAGGTCACCGGGTCAAGGTACCTGCCAAGCCAGTGCAATGAGGTGAAGCACTATGCAAGGTTTAGTGGTTGTAGGTCTTATATTTGAGGAGATACTGAACATCAACATAAAATGTGTCAAAGTCACTGGAGTGCACAATACAGGTCAAGGTCACCAGGTCAAGGTACCTGCCGAGTCAGTACATCGAGAAGTGCTATATAAGGTTTGGTGGTTGAAGGCCTTACAGTTGAGGACATATGGAAGGGTGACGTAAAAGGTGTAAAAGTCAATGGAGCGCGAAATATAGGTCAAGGTCACCCAGTCAAGGTACCTGCAGAGTCCGTACATTGAGGAGAAGCACTACGCAAGGTTTGATGGTTATAGGCCTTATAGTTGAGGAGATATTGAACGTTGACGTAAAATGTGTAAAAGGCACTGGAGCGCAAAATATAGGTCAAGGTCACCGGGTCAAGATACCTGTCGAGTCAATACATCTAGGAGAAGCACTATGCAAGGTTTGGTGGCTAGAGGTCTTACACTTGAGGAGATCTGGAACGTTGACGTAAATTATGTCAAAGTCACTGCAGCCAAAATATAGGTCAAGGTCACCAGGTCAATGTATCTGCCAAGTCAGTACATTGAGAAGAAGCACTTTGCGAGGTTTGATGGTTGTAGGCCTTATAGTTGAGGAGATATCAAACGTTGACGCAAAATATGTCAAAGTCACTGGAGCGCAAAATATAGGTCAAGGTCACCGGGTCAAGGTATCTGCCAAGTCAGTACATCTAGGAGAAGCACTATGCAAGGTTTGGTAGTTGTACGCCTTATAGTTGAGAAGATCTGGAACGTCAACATAAATTGTGTCAAAGTCAGTGGCGCGCAAAATATAGGTCAAGGTCACTGGGTCAACATACCTGCCAAGTCAGGAGGTCAGGGAGACGTCTCATGCAAGTATGATGGTTGTTGTAGAATTGTAGTTGATTAGAATACTAACTTTGACGTAAATGTCGAACTTCGACATAACAGAACTGTTAACAGACAGACGGATGGACAAACAGACAGACGAATGGAAAAACGGGCACCTATGTCGCAAAGTCAGGAGGTCAGGGAGATGTTTCATACAAGGTTTGATGGTTGTTTAGTCTTGTAGTTGATTAGAATACTAACTTTGACATAAATGTCGAACTTCGACATAACAGAACTGTTAACAGACGGACAGACGAACAGACAGACGAATGGAAAAGTGGGCACCTATGTCGCAAAGTCGGGAGGTCAGGGAGATGTTTCATGCAAGGTTTGATGGTTGTTTAGTTTTGTAGTTGATTAGAATACTAACTTTGACATAAATGTCGAACGTCGACATAAATGTTAACAGACGGACGGACGGAAAATCGGATGCCTATATCGCACGCTGCTACAAGCAGGTGCGATAAAAGCTTTTTTCGTGCTTAACTCAGCTGAGCATGAAATTTGTCCTGCTAATAAATGTCAAATTACTAAAAATTGCAAATTCTTTCTTGCTAAACATAGTTGAGCATGAAAATTTTTCTGCTAATAAATATAAAAAATGTCAACTATTGTTGGCATTTTCTCATATCTATTAGCAGAGAAAATTTCATGCTCAGCTGAGTAGAGCACGAAAAAAGGTTTAATAACCTTGGGGCATGGTCATGCAAACAGGTGAGCTTAAGGTGAAGGGAAATCTTGGTTGGTTTGGAGTTTCATGGCCCAGTCAACACTATTAAGGTCATGTCAAGATGGTCAGTTCATCTAGCCACACTTTTCCTGGGTAGACTTAGTCCTCTAAGTGGTTAATCAGTACTTATGTACACTTGTTTGCCAGAAACTGACAGCTGCCTTTCTTGAATCAGCACATACAACATATGAATTGTTTTACTAATGATATACAATACAGGTATGTACAGGTTTGACTTCTGCTGAAAATGGACCATTGCTACTACTTTTCGAAAGCCCCTTGTACACCATTTGTCATTCATCCATCTGTTATTAGACATGTCAACAGGTATTTAAATGTATGGTAAGCAGCTAGGGTGTCCGAATATTTAGGGTAAAAACATAAATAAAAACCTACCTTATGTCATATTCAAACATCCAATACATCTGCAGAATTTGAATCTGGGCCATCAGTATTTCCACATAAAACATTTGATGGTTAATCTTATACATACACTGTACCATATCCAAAATATTAGGACACTGTTACTCAACTCTCTTGTCCTAAAACCTGAAACATCTATTAGTTTGACATGTCTAAAAATTGCAGGTTGAGTAGCAAACAGAATCTGACCTGATGTTCTGTGTGTGTATGTGAGTGTGTGTATGTGAGTGTGTGTGTGATCTGGCTCTACATTGTTTGCTCAGGGACTTGAAATTAAATACAGTTGACTCTCGTTATCTCGACCCCTCTTATCTCGATCCTATCACTTATGTCGAACTGATTTCTAAGTCCCGATTATTTTCCTTATATATTTATTGTACTTCAGCTTCGCGTATGTCGAACTACTTTTATGTCGACACTTCGGCTATCTCATCCATCATTTTCAGTCCCTGAATATATTTTTCACAGTTTTTACTACCGCGTATCTCGAACTCGGACCATGACGAAGGAAAACAAAATGTAAGATGCGGCGCCGCCGGTCTCTCAGTTAATGAAAATCATAATAGGCCATTGATTAATAAATCAATAGTTTAATTTTCCCCTTTGTCCAGGTAATTACAAACAACACAAACAATGTATAAAATCCGTAATTATGAAATCACGTGCGTGTCTAGTCGGGTTTGACACGCGGCGCTCAACACCGTCTCGTGTCATTGATTTGTAAGATAAAAAGCAGCTCAGAATAGTGTTATGGAAGATTAATCAACGAAGTTTCTTTAATTTATTGTTTAGATATGCTCTTCACGATTGAGTACTGTCCGTCTGAATGATATAGCGTCTTCAAGAAAAGTCAGTGTGGGACAGGTTCCGACTCAGATCAGCCTGTATTGTCTAAGTCTGAACCTTCGCTTGTTACTCTTTGGTCAGGCGGTGCTCTTTGGTAAGCCCAGATAAGGCTCATGCGTCTATGCGAAGGGAGCTAATCCAAACCAGTTCATAACGTATAGCTAACATAACCCGGAAACCAGTAATTTATTTATAGCTCACATGGAAATCCATTTGCAGGAGTATTAAAAGACAACAAGAGACGTTTGAAATTTATTATTATTAACATTTATTGATGATATTATTCCAAGAGAACCATTGTATCTCCTAAAACAAACAGTAACAATGCAAACTGAAGTACGCATAAATTATTTAAATTGCCATATACATGTGCCTTCCAACCACGTTGGCGAACAGTCCTCATACCTATGATGTCACAATTTGGTTGTCTCGAACTATTGATAACTCGAACATTTTTATCAGGTCCCGTGAAGTTCGAGATAACGAGAGTCGACTGTATGATAATCAGCATCCAAAGCACCAACTTACAGCACAACACAATAACAATAATGTTCAAATTTAAACTGTTTGCATATATATTATGTGGAATGGATACATCTGTCTGCAAAAGTTATCCCCCTTTTTGTAAAATTGCAGCAAAATCTTTCAGGTGTACCGTATTTACTATGTATTCGGACAGTCAGGCCTGAAATTTCTGTGACATTGCCAATGTGACATTGCCAATGTATTGCCAGTATCCAATGATTCTGTCAACTAACAGCCAACAAATCAGGGCTGAGTTTTCAAACAATCCGCAGCTTAACAAGCTCGTTAGAGGTCAAAATGTTTGTTTGTGTTTGTGTTGCGGTTTTACAGCCCAGTCAACTCAATGGGGTCATGTCGAGTGCGGTCAGTTTACCTAACCACACGTTTACTGGGCAGGCTTAGTCCTCTAAGCGGTTAGCCAGTATTGTACACATTCTTTTGCCAGAAACAGACAACTGCGCTTCTTGAATCAGCAGAAGGGAGAGAATGACCGTAGAAAATATTTCATGATCAATCTCCATGAAAGAATGTTGCCAACCTTGGCGGGGGTTGAACCCGCGACCTCCTGGTTTCCAGTCGGATGGAGCAAGTGGTCAAAATGTAAACTGTTCTAGTAAATACAGTATCAAATTCACAAGTATTTTTGCTGAAAAAATGTGAGTAGCTTTTGCAAATGCAAAAGTTCATATTTTTTCAGCAAAATATAAGCATATATGCCATATTTAATGATCCAAGTTTTAACGATATGTTTACTTACAACATCGTTAGTTTTGAACAACTGGGCCCTGATTGTAAAAATGCAAATGTGATCTGGTCCTTGCTGTATGAACTGCACATAGCTAGTGATAAGAGGAATATCGAAAAAATTCTTTTCCTTAACAAGAACAGAGTGTCCAGAGAAAACAGATGTCCCACCCAGGCCCAGTTGCTCAAAACTAACGATGTTGTTAGTTAACTAACGATGTCGTTAGTTAATTTATCGTTAAAACTTTGATCATTGAATATGACTTATACGCTAATATTTTTGCTGAAAAAATGTGAGTAGCTACTCACATTTTTTCAGAAAAAATACCTGTGAAAGATATTGTTCTTACTAGAACAGTTAACATTTTGACCACTAACGAGCTCATTAAGCTAACGATGCCTTGAACAACTGGGCCCTGAAATTTAACAGAATTATTACTGAATACTTAGCATGCGGATGGGCAGGCTCACCTGAACCTTTGCTGTTTGAATATGTTATAACTGCTAGTTTCCCATGAAGCATCTCGTGGGTTTTACTCTCTTCTCAAACTATTTTCTCTTTCCTCTCATTCATAAGGATTTTGGAATTCAATAATAATTACAGTAAAACCTCAATGGCCTGAAACATCTTTGGGACCATGGAAATTTATTCGAGACATGGGTAGTCCAAGCTGCAGAGGGTTATTCATGATGCAAGGACAAGCAGCAAATGGTGATAATTTAGGGATGGATGGATGGATATTTTATTTATAGACGCTCAACCCTAAAAGGGCATATAGCATCTAATAATTTTTATATTATATGATGATTTTATTTAATGAAAAATTAAAAATATCTAGGATTGATGTGTTCATTTTAAAAAGATAAAGGATCAATGATTTTAATTTATTAAAAATACTGATTATATTTTATTAAAAAGTCCGATCTTTTTAAGAAAGTCGAGTATTTTTTAGTTGGTATATTATTAAAAAGTTCCTTTATAGTTTTTACATTAAAATACATTTTACATGCAGAATGGAGCTTGTTCATTTTTTAAAATATAAGAATGAGTAATTCTAGTGTGTACAATTCTACATCTGGTGATTTTTGTTTGTTCTTTTCTGCTGTAATTAGAGAATGTGCATTTGCTGTTAAAATTTGGTTTTATTTCACTTAGTTTATTTTGAGTTTGTGTTTCCCAAACAGACTGACATCTGTTGTTAATGTATTGACAGATGTTTGATTTAAAGTCGGAGTGAGGAATTTTCAAATTTGTTATCACTAAGGATAATGCAGATTTGGCTTCTAAATCGGCTAATTCATTTCCACAAATATTAATGTGGCTGGGAAGCCAACAAAATACAATTTCTTTTGAAACTGAAAGGTAATAATATTTTTTAAGAATTTGCTGAATTAATGGGTTCCTATGGTGTAAATCTTTAAGGGATTTTAATACAGAAAGAGAATCTGAATAAAGGATGAATTGTTTTTCAGACTGATCTCTGATATGGTAAAGTGCAATATCAATTGCCTTGGCTTCAGCAGTAAAAATGGAGCTATTATCTGGTAATCTCATACTGTGAGTAAACTTTGGACTAATAACAGAACAAGCAACTTTCTCATTTTGTTTCAAACCATCTGTATAAATTGACAGGTAATGTTTATAATTTGATTTGATTTCTAAAAATTCATTCTTAAAAATATGTGACTCAATTTCTGATTTTTTATTTTTATGAAGGTCTAAAATAATCTTTGGAGGGTTTAACGTCCATGACTCTTTTGACAGAAAAGAAAAGGGCTGAACATTTTTAATATTAATATTAGCCTCTTTAAGTAACGGTTGTATTCTCAGACCAAGGGGTTTAATAGCCATTGGTTTGTTGTTGTAAAATCTTTCGTATTTAGGGTTAAAAACACAATCATAAGCTGAATTATGTGGATTGGCGGCTAATTTATTAACATACTGAAAGAGACATTTTCTCCCTTCTTATATACAATGATGGTTCATTTGATTCAGCGTATAAACTTTCGACGGGGGAAGTACAAAAAGCCCCTAGAGCTAGACGTAAACTTGGTGATGAATAGTATCCAAAGATTTCAAATAAGATTTTCTAGCGGATCCATAAACTATGGATCCATAATCTAGTTTAGATCTCATTAAAGATCTATAAAAATTTAAAAGAACAGTACGATCTCCTCCCAATAATTTAGGGAAGTCTTTTTGATCTTTATAAAATAATGGTATATTAAGTGTACTAATTAGAATCACCTATATGAAGTGATTCTAATGAGTACTCACAACACACAATTTCACAATAAAATAAGAAAATTTTCCTAAATATTTGTTTTCTTGAGCTATCTGAAGAATTTTATAGGGATTAAAAAACGAGTTTGAATTAGCGATGGTAAACAAGCCATCCATGTTTGAGCTATTGAGGTTCGACTGTTTACCTCTCTGTATCAATCATTCTTCCATGTAACTTCTTTCTCCTCTCAAAAAACCAAAATTACTCAGAAAATCTAAAGCAGCCATACCAGTATGATTCTACATAACACAGCTAGATCTTTATCTGTCACAGCCACCTCCTAATAATTAGGACCTGTAGATGATGGAAAAACATTATGGCCATCAAAAATATACACCAAAAAAAAATAAAATAAAATAAAATAAAATAAAATAAAATAAAATAAAAACAAGACTACTGTTATGAGAAATGATGATGATGCTTTGTGTTTTAAGCCCCTTTCAATGTTATTTTAATCATATCAAGATTATGCAAGGGTGATAATGAAAGGCTCTATGCATGTCATGAGCAGAATTCTGCCTCCAACAGGGTTCAAACCTGGGACCTTGTAATTAGAAGTCGGAAGCACATACCACTTGGCCACCCAGACACTTCAAATTCTAAATTTAGCCACAGTGACAGCCTTACCTGTGTTATTAAATTTAAATTTAATATGTTCATTTTCTATCCAAACATTTTTGGACCCTAAGTTTTCAGACAGACAAGGTTGAGCAAACAGTGTAGAGCCAGACAACAGAAAGCAAACTGTGGCACCTGATCTGGGTCTACACTGTTTGCCACTCATGCAGCAGTATTTAAGACACACAAACAGGTAAAGTAAATGTCCTAAAATTTCATACAGCAAGGTTTCGAACAAAATGGCCTATCAGGCTCAGTAAACAATGCAGACCCAGATTAGACTACTCTGCAGGAGCAGTCTGATCAAGGTCTACACTGTTTACAATTCCACTAGGTATTCTAAGGAACAACTGCATCAAAGGCAAAATGTAGGCCAAAAAAGTATGGAATAAAGTGATCGAAAGGTTTAGAACATTTACCATAGTAAAACAGACTTGCAAAAATTTTAAGAAGGTAGGGTCAGGACTTTCAACCCATTGTGGTCTGGAGACCCCTAAAAAGGTACATGTAATTGGCAAACAGTGCAGACCCAGATCAGACACCACAGAATATGGCGTCTGATCAGGGTCTCCATGATTTGCAATAGTTCAAGCATTTTTCTCTAGGAGTATCTTAATCACATAGCTTGTCATACCTAAAATCAAAATTAGAATCTCCCAATATATAGTGTTGGGGAGTTCATAGAGTCAACAATGGGTTAAAATGTGTCCAAATACTTCAAAATATGGTACCATGAACTCACCTACATTGTAGGGCCCTCTGTGTCTGTAGAATACACGTGAGCCACAATGTGAGAATATAAGAATCCATCATGAGTGTCCATGCAGGATAGGAAAATCTCACCTGAGGGGTAGGAATGTCAACCAGGGACATGGCTTGCCAAGTCCCTGGTTGAAATTCCTACCCCGAGGGTGAGATTTTCCTATCCTGCATGGACTGGCTCATGATGGATTATTTTTCTCCCACCTTTGTGGATTATTCCTAGGACCAGCATGGTCATGTGAGATAGACGTTTCTCACATGGGCAAAAAGTCTACCTCATATAGGTAAAGTCAGGAGAATACATACCTTCTGACGTATGCCCCATGGACTCAAATCAGTCTGTGCAGTACGATCAAAGTCTTTGTTGACTGGGCTGTAAAACTTCAACTCAAACTCAAATGATAAAATGCTGGTTCAATGCCCAGATTACATGTACAGTATAACCGTAATGGCTCGAATACTGATGGCTCGTTTACTATGGATGATTCGAATTCGCTTTTGAGTCCCTAGGAAACTCATATGATAGATCAAGAAAACAAATATTTTGGGATTTTAAGGGAAATTTTCTTATTCTATCATGAAAATGTATGTTGTGTGTACTCATTAGAATCACCTCATCAAGGTGATTCTAATGAGTACACTCAACATACCATTATTTTATAGAAGATGGAAAAGACATTCCTAGATTATTCTTATTTGCCTTCTCACCCGCTATGATTTACCCTCAGTAACTCAAACTACCCATGTCTCAAACAAATTTCCATGGTCCCAAAGATGTTCGAGCCATTCAAGGTCGACTACATACAAAGCTAGAGCCTCCATAAGTCACTTCTGTCAAGTCTTGGTTCCAATCCTTTCTTGTCTGAAATATAGCAAGGACGATAAGTTCCAGTACAAATCATGTGACTTTATGGTGCTGCTTACTAAAGGTCTGTTTTTCAGCTCTAAAATCTGAAAAATTAAAACTTATGTTACTTTTATAACCTAATCAAGGTCGCAAATCTCATAAAATTTTCGTGAAACATTTTTGAAATTTATTACTTCTACTGACTTCAGTAAAAGTTCTGCTATGTGAGTTTAAATTTTCCATTAAACACTTCATTAGCATGCCAGGTAGATGTATAAATTTCAGCAGACAACATTCAAAATGTTTTTCATTAATTTCACAGAAAATCCCTTCAATTATTACCATTATGACAAGGGAAGCAACCTTCTGTCAAAAAGCTATCTCTTTTAGTTAACCTTTACACTCTCTGGGCATTTTCAGCAGAAGGCAAATTGATGATATTTTTCCCAGAAAACAAGATTAGACATTTCATGCAAATTGTCTCCTCAGGAGACAATTTGCATGAAATGTCAAATACTGTTTTCTGGGAAAAATCAGAAAAATATTTCAAAATGTCATCTGCTGAAAATTTTACCCAGAGTGCTAAGTGTTAATGCTCAGCACCATGGGTAAAATTTTCATCAGATGACATATTGGAAATTTATTCTTATTATTCACAGAAAACAGGATTTGATTTCATGCAAACTGACTACAATGGAGACAATTTGCATAAAATGTCAAATCCTTTTTTTCTGGGGATAATAAGAAAACTATCAACAATGTATCATTTGCTGAATTTGCCAAGAGAGTAGTAAAGGTTAATGGAAGCAAAATCTGTCAGGTGTATTCAGTGGCTCACATAATAAGGGAGGAAAATACTTCTATGCCAGATTTATTTCCCTTGAAGGTGTTCATTCCCCTAAAAGTGTATGATAAAATGTAAGTTCAATACAACCGTTTTACAACACCATTAATCACACCAAGGTCTCAGATATGATATGATGTAAAGAGGAGCCCTAAAAATATATCCTAAGGAAAATGAATAGATTATATAGAAAAATAGATAACATAGAAAAGTTACCATTCATGGTCATTTTCCTATATAAACTATATACTTTAGTCTGGATATAACACAATCGTTAAAATGGTTTTTGCTTTGGATTATTAACCCTAGTCCTGCTAAACCCGGATATGCCCTGCCTTTGCAAACAATGTAGATCCAGATCAATTGGCTTCTTAAATAGCCAACTGATCAGGATCTATCTGTTTGTCATTAAGTATGTGAATTTTCAACAATCTTGATCAAGTAATCTGATTGGCTGACAATTAGAAGTGGGCGTGGCATCTTAATTTATCCAGCATGACAAGGGTTAGGAGCTGTTGAATATTTGCCAAGAATACTCACAAATTTGAAGACTTGGAGAGTCATTTTTACAAAACGGCAGTTTTCTTCCCTCTTTCTTTAGTCACCTATCTGAAATATATGGTAGGGATACTTAATTCCAGAATGGTGCTCATACTATAAGTCATATAGGTTTACAATCAAAGTTTCATTGAAAATGCATTTTATTTCTCTCACCCAAAAAGTATTGGTATTTTTTATTTCTCCACAAAATCATGTTGTGGTGGTACTCATTAGAAGTGCCTCACTTAGGTACTTCTGATGAGCACCCAATTTTTTTGTAGAGAAATAAGAAATATTTTGACCCCCTTAAACACCACTTTTATATAGTAAAACTGGGGTTTACAGGGGTATTATTTTTCTTATTTTTGCTCAAAAACATAGATTGTGGGTACTTGTTAGAAAGTGAGGCAGTTCTAATGAGTGTCCACAATCTATGTTTTGAGCAGAAATATGAAAAATATCAGAGTTTTTCATCTGAAAATTTTCAGTTTTTGGAGGTGAAATTTTCTATATATTTGCATAGGCATAGTTTCATAATGTAGTGTTGTCATTTTGTGTGTTCCAGCTTTTATCCAGTGCTTAGAAGAGCTGTGTTCTGGGATTGCAGTCTTTCCTGGGTATCTCTGTATTCATTTATTACATTAACCCTTAAACTGCCAGTCACAGCTGCAACGGACAGTTTTGTTTTATTATTTTTTTTTCCAGTATACAAGTCTTGACATTTCATGCTAAGTTGCTTGGCTTGTTTTCTCTGAAAAATAAAAAAAAAATATATGAGAGCTGTCGCAGGACAGCATAGCTTGCGTAAGTTGCACTGTGCCTCTAAAATTTTCACCAAAAACTTTAACATAACTTTTTTTATAAGTCCATGGTCTTGACCTCCAAGGTCACTCATGTGAGTCGGGATGGTATAGCACAGAACTACAGACCAGTGTCTAACATAAGGTCAAGTGTGAAGTACTTCCATCCAGAGGTTCAGGAGATATGGCCTTTTAAAGACTTAAACTGAAAACTTTATTCAGTGCTGATGCCAAGGTGATTGCAAAAGCTGTCCCTGTACTTTCCTACAGGCTAGCAAAAACTTTTGCTTGGCACTCTAAGGGGTAATTAATTTACATCACGAGAACATGCCTATATAATTTTGACCCCCTTAAACCCCACTTTTATATAGTAAAACTGGGGTTTACAGGGGTATATACTATTTTTCTTATTTCTGGTCAAAACATGGATTGTGGGTACTCGTTAGAACTGCCTCATTGAGGCAGTTCTAACGAGTACCCACAATCTATGTTTTGAGCAGAAATATGAAAAATATCAGAAATTTTCATCTGAAAGTTTTCATTTTTTCGGTGGTAAAATTCTCAATATATTTGAATAGGCGTGTTTTCGTAATGAAGTCTGTGATGCTTATCAATTTTTTTTTACTAAAGATCTGTTTTATTCCCAATAATGGTTGGGCAGATTATGTGAACTTTTCTTGTGGATATTAAGGAAAAAAGCACCAGATATTAAAACAGATTTAATTAAAGACCATGTAAACTTGTATACTGCACTGTGCACTTAGGTTTTTCAATGTAAAATATCCACCTAATAAGGGCACACTTTAAGGAAAGGTCAACAGAGGACTTCATGAGGGGTGTATTTAGCTTGCGCAATTTTTTACTGGGCCCAGTTGTTCAAAGCGTCGTTAGCTTAACGAGCTCGTTAAGGGTCATTTCATTAACTGTTTTAGCCGATTCAATATACAATATCCTGATATTTTTTGCTGAAAAAATGTGAGTGCTTTTGCACTGCAAAAGCTACTCACATTTTTTCAGCAAAAAATTTCAGTATACTTGCGTATCACTCGATGTAAATTTTAACGAATCGTTAACTAACGGCATTGTTAGCTTTGAACAACTGGGGCCCGATTTTCTTTTTAAAACTGTATGTTGTTGGTACTCATTTAAATTGCCTTGAGGAGTAAATGAGTATCAACTACATCTTTTTATAAAGAAGTAGATAAGTACACATGCTGTAATCTGAAGACTAAGAAATTGCCTGAATGTGCACTTATAGGGGTATGTGTGGTAATTGGTAGAATTCAGTATTTCATTTTAACACTTTGCATGCTTGGTAAAAATTTCAGCAGGTGACATTCTGAAATATTTTTCTAGCCATTGTGGTTTAGCGGACAATCCTTTCTCTATAACAGCAAAGCACACTGCCTGAGTGCGGGAACGGCGTGCATGCTCAGATGCCGTTAAAGAACCGAGTCGGGACATCAGCTAGGACAGGCGATCCCGTAAAAACAAATGTTCCAAAATCTTTATGGCTATCACAACAATAGAATCTGAGTTAGGCTGTGCCAACAGACATAAAAGTTCTGTTGGTAACGTCTCCTGCTTGGCCTCCTGTCAGGTGTGCTGGGAGGCAGGGTTAGGCAATTGTGGAAAATCAAGCAAGCACCTGAGGAAATTCAGGTGGAAACACTAAATGTAAACACTCTGAGAGGAAGAGTTTGTGAAGTAGTGGAAACAGGATGTTTGCTGTATTCAGGAGACCAGATACCGTGGTGGCAACTGCCACACAATCAAGGGCAAGAACCCCAAGTACAAGCTCTACTTGTCCGGAAATGACAAAAGCACTGCAGGTGTAGCAGGTGTAGGAGTGTTTGTGGCAGAAGAGTGGATAGAGAAAGTTCTTAAGGTGTAGAGAGTGTCCAACAAAATCATCATAGTGAAGCTTATATTTCGGCCAGCGTGTGGTTACCTTTCTGTCTGTGTATGCCCAACAGACCCCAGGATCGGAATTTCTGATCCCATGTGGAGATTGGAATGGTCATGTAGGCCATGCTGGCACTGGACACAGGGAAGTGCATGGTGGGATGGGGTATGGCAGGCCCTAACCAGATGTTGAGGTTAAGAGAACCCTAGAGTATGCCCTAGCATTTGACCTGCTTCTTGGGAACATGTTTCAAGAAACCTGACAACCATCTCATCACGTACTAGACAGGAAATATAGCAACACAGACTTCATCCTTTTCTGCAGGACCATGTGCAAACTTGTCATAGATGTAAAAGTGACCATGCTGGCGAGGAAGTATCCCTGCAACATCAGCTTCTTAGTTGCAACATGAAGATTGATGTGCCACTAAAATCCAAGCAAAAGTTCATCCCTCGCCTTAAAGTTTTGTTTGTTTTTTTTTTTTTTTTTACGGCCCTTTCAAGAATATTTCACTTATATCGAGCCGATCGTTCATCGAAAGTGGGCGAAAACCGGAGAACCCGGAGAAAAACCACCTGACCATCCGTAAGCAGAACTTGGCTTTCCCACATATGGCCCGAGCTAGGCTCGAACCACAGCGGTGAGAAACCTAATGGATTAAGAGTCAACTCTCCTATCCACTAGGCTACGGGGGCCCGTTCGCCTTAAAGTTCGGAAGCTTAAAGACCCTCAGATGAGCAATCATTTCCAGGTCTTCAACCTGCATGTGAGTGTGTCTGCAGGTGTAGCTGATGCTGCCACTGACGATATCTGGAACAACATCAAGACTGGCCTGCTCAAGACAATTGAAGAGGTGTGTGGCACAACTCAGCCCACCATTGGCATTATGAAAGCTGTTGGTGGAAAGCTTTCAAGGCTTGGAAGACTGGTAAAGGCACTAGGGCATCATACAATGCAGCCAAAAGCAGAGCCAGACATGCACTGCACCATGCTTGTCAAGAAGCAGACAAGAAGGTCTACGAGAATCTAAACCCCAAGTCTTCAGAAGTCTACCGCCTTGCTAACCAGTCTAGAAGAGAGAACGCTGATGTTGTTGGTGGTAAACCAGTGAAGAATGATGCAGGGGAGTTGTCAATAAGCGAAGACTCAAAGCAGAAGGCCTGGTGAGAGCACTACCAAAGGCTTCTCAACAGTGTGTTTGACTGGGACCCAGACCACATGTCTGACAAACCACCAATGGAAGGCTCATCCATCACAATCACTATGGATTTGGTTAAGAAGGCTATCTCTCACATGAAGATGAGCAAAGCACCCATCAGTTGGATATGATATGAGCAGCTTGCGACATGGGCCCCTCAATGACCTCGAAGCTGCAATCATTTGTGATTGCAAGGTACCCTATGATTGGGAGCAGAGTTTCACTGTCTGCCTCTACAAGGGTAAGAAGGATGTATTAGAAAGGGCAACTACTGCCGTCTCAAGCTAACAGAGCAGATCATGAAAGTCCTGGAGAGGATTGTGGAAGGTCTCATCAGACAGATGGTGTCAATTGAGGATTTCCAGTTTGGCTTCATTTCAAGCAGAGCACGATTGTGTTGGGGTTTAACGACACGTCAACCCTTGTGGGTCATTTTGTGTCGTCTCCCAAAGAAAGGGAGAAAGTAGATAGAAGAGATAGTAGAAGAGATGAGAGGGACAGGAAAGAAAGAGAAACAGGAATGAAAGTGAAGAAACAGAAGAAATTAAAACATTCCCCATCTACGCTTACCTGCTACAAGGATAACAGGCCTTGCCCAGCTGTAAGCCAATATCAGTTGGACGCCCTGGTGACAAGATACACGACACCTTTGCACCTGCCAACCATCCCCAGCCAAGCAGAGCACAATAGATGCAATCTTTGTTGTCATGCAGCTGCAAGAGAAGTACATGTATCTAGCTGCCAACAAGAGACTCTACATGGCTTTTGTAGACCTGGAGAAGGCGTTAGATCTAGAGCCTTGGAAGGTCATCTGGTGGGCGCTGAGAAAACTTGGTGTAGAGGAGCGGATTGTGCGACTGGTCCAGGGGATGTATGCCAATGCGCAGAATTTGAAGTGAAGGTCTGTGTTTACCAAGGCTCAGTACTCAGCCCACTGCTCTTCATTCATTGTGCCTGAAGCCTTGTCATGTGAGTTCCGCTCTAGGGTCCCCTGGGAGAACCTCTATGCTGATGACCTTGTTCTCATGGCTGAATCACTCAAGGAATGTGTCAGGAGGCTCTTGACTTGGAAAGAAACAATGGAGGAGAAAGGACAGAGTAAATGCAGGAGAGACAAAGATCATGATCTTTGGTGCGGGCCTGGTTCAGGCAAGTTTCCGCGTGCCGTCTGTTGCACTGGAGTGGGCAGCAACAGCATCTTCTGCAATGGCTGCAAGCACTGGGTGCACAAGAAGTGCAGTGGGCTCAGGTGCTTGACAAAGAACCCTGATTACAGATGTACACGGTGCTAGGTAACTGCACGCTCTTTGGATAGCAGACCAAAGAAGGAAGTCCAAGTCGGACCTGACAAGCTGGAGGTGGTAGCTTCCATTTGCTACCTGGAGACAAGCTCTCAGCAGCCAGTGGCTGTGAACTTTCAACCACAACACATATGAAAACAGCCTGGAAGAAGTTCCAGGAGCTGCTTCTAGTTCTCTCTTTCTGCCACCTCTCTTTCAAGGCATGTGGCCATGTGTATAGCTCTTGTGTGAGGAGCTCAATGCTCAATGCCAGTGAGACCTGGCAACTGACAAAGCCAAACCTCCAACATCTGCAGCGAAATGACAGGGCAATGATCAGACAGATCTGCAAAGACAAGCTGCAAGACAGTGTCACCACCAGATCCAATGAGCTACTTGCGCAGCTTGGCATTGAGGATCTGGATTCCATTCTGAAGGAGGGAAGGCTCCCCTGTTAAGAACATGTGGACTGCTCCAATGGTGCAGTCAAGACAGCCTTTGACATACAGATTGAGGGAAAGCATAGGCCTGGCAGGCCCAAGATGACATGGAAGCAGCTGATAGAGAGGGACTGCAGAGAGTGAAAGCTCTCGGCTATCGACCCTAATGATAGACGTACCTGGTCTGGTGTGAGATCTGCCATGTGTGCAGCAAGCCAGCTACTTGGAAAGGGGCCCACTGATGTGGATGTAGCCCCTGTACCTGCACGTTCTGATGATGATGATGATTTTCTTATTTTTCCTATATTTTTCTTATATTTGCTAGAAAATAGGATTTGACACTTCATGCAAACACATGTAGTCTCCTTAAGAGACAATTTGCATGATAAGAAAAATATTATCAGTTTGTCTTCTGCTACATTGGCCCATAGCGTGGTAAGAGTTAAATAATCACATTCTGTCCTAGGTAATATTAGTATTTTTTTTGCAGTCTAAACACACCTTATAATGGGAAGATTAAACGACTTACCTTCGAGGATGGGAAGTTGAAGTTTGATCAATATTTTATCAACTGCAAACCACTTTTGGGATCACACAGAGATGACGTAGCTGTCAGCATCCAAAATCAGGCTTTAGAGCTATTGCGACTGGACCATGAGTACACATGGCCAGTTGCATAACAAAGGTCTGAAGAATCAATACATAACAAGGGAGGGAAGGGAGGGTGTGTGATCCCAAAAGTGGTTTGTAGTTGATAAAATATCGATCAAACTTCAACTTCCCATCCTCGAAGGTAAGTCTTGTTTAATCTTCCCATTTTATCAACTGCATAACCCCTTTTGTGGACCCCACAGAGTGCATTTCAAAACTGGCAAACAGTATTTTAAAGAATTTTGCCTTATTTTTGAGAGGAAAAAAGGCCTAATATTTCATGTGAATTGCCTGTCTAACAGAAGATTCACATGAAATAAGCTTTATTTACTTAGAAAAATAATGAAAACAAAATATTTCAAAATGTCTGCTGCAGTTGTGACAAAAATACATTACCATTGTAATCCTATTTGAACAAACCCATTTGACTATTGTTGGAGTGTCCTACTGTAGCCCCTATAACAGAAAAAACAAAAACAGTTTAGCTGCTCCACCTACAAAAAGACAATTAATTAATAAATGCAAAAATTAAAACTGATAAGCAGGAACACCTACAAGGAGACAAATAATGATAAAAAAGAAACTAAAATAGTTCAGCTGCAGTACCTAAAAAGAGAAATAAAAAAGAATACACAAAATTAAAACTCTTGAGCAAGAACACCAAGGAGACAAATAATGACGAACATCAAACTAAAACAGCTCAGCTGGAGTACCTACAGAGACAAATAATTAATGAATACAAAATTAAAACTCTTGAGCAGGAATACCTACAAGGAGAAAAATAATGATAAATATACTAATGAAACAGCTGCCCCCTTTTAGACAACTTGTACGTCACGCAGAGGGATACGGCTGCCCTATTCCTATCCTGAGAGCAGCACAGGGTATGATAGATGGACTAAAACAGTACCTACAAGGAGACAAATAATGATGAACATAAAACTAAAACAGCTGAGCTCACCTAGAATGAGACATAATTGAGGAAAACACAAAATTAAAACTGTTGATCAGGAATACCTAAAAGAGACAAATAATGATGAGCATCAAGCTAAAACTGTCCAGCTGCAGTACCTACAAAAAGAAAAAGAATGAATGAATACACAAAATTAAAACTGTTGAGAAGGAAAACTTACAAGGAGATAAATACTGATAAACAACAAACTAAACCAGCTCACACGCCTACCAAACAAATGAATGCACAACCATTGGTTAAGAATATGAAACTATTAGAGTGTCACCCGCTCACGAATTTGATGACTCAAAACGGCAAACAAACTTTGCATTTTCTGTGTTTCTTGAGTGATATAAATGTTTTGAGGAAATTATTTCAAAAACAGGGAATGACATTCAACTGCCCATTGATATCGGCATCTGTGGAGTAAATCTCAGACCACTTACTTTAAGTATATTATATTAGCTAATTTATTAATTGCATGCTCAAGGTTTACTGAAAGCATAGAAAACACATCAAAATTCTTGTGTTTATTGTCCTTTATTTGATTTTGAGCTTTGCTAGAAGCTCAGCATATCATCACACACACATGATAGACACATTTGATTATTTGTATTATGGACATATTGGTTGTCAATGCAGCATTGTCGAGAAATCTCCACGGGAAGGGTCAAAATGGGTGATCATGCATAAGATCTATATAAATGATAAAATTTACAGCTCTAAAGCATGATCACCTATTTTCGACCCCTCCCATGGCGATTTCTCGACAATGCTGCATTGACAACCAAAATATCCATAACACAAATAATTATATCTGTTTATCGTGTGTGCGTGATGATATGCTGAACTTCTAGCAAAGCACAAAATTAAATAGAAGACAATAAACACCACAAATTTCCACGAGTTTTCTATGACTTTCGGACAACTTCAGCAGGTGTAAAATAATTCAGCCAATATGCCTGAAGTGCGTGGTCCGAGATTTACTCCACAGACAACAATATCAATGGCTGTTGAATGTAATTTCCTTTTTTTTTTTTTTTTTTTTAAATAATTCCCTCATAACATTTATATCACTCACAAAACACAGAAAATGCAAAAATTATTTACCTTCTTGAGTCATTGAATTCGTGACCGGGTATGGCTCTAATTGTCTTGGTTCTTAACCAATGGTTATGCATTTATTTGTTTCATAGATGTGGCTGGGCTGCACTACCTACAAAGAGACAAATATATAATGAATGCACACAATTTAAACTGTTGAGCAGGAATACCTAAAAGTAGACAAATAATGATGGTCAAAAAACTAAAACTGTTTGTTCAGCTGCAGTACCTACAAAGAGAAATAATTGATGAATTCACAAATTAAAACTTTATAGCAAGAACACACCTACAAGGAGACAAATAATGATAAACATAAAACTCAAACTGTTCAGCTGCAGTAACAACAAAAAGAAATAATTAATGAGTGCACAAAATTAAAACTCAGCAGGAACACCTACAAGGAGAAAAATAATGATAAATAAAGAAATATAACAGTTGCTCCCTTTTAGATGACGTACATTACGCAGAGGGATACCGCTACCCTATTCTTCTCCCGGGCGCAGCAGAAGGTATGATAGATGGATTAAAACAGTACCTACAAGGAGACAAATAATGATGAACATATAACTAAAACAGGTCACCTGCAGTTCCTAAAAAGAGATAATAAATAAGTACACAAAAAACTGTTGAGCAGGAACACCTAAGCAGAGACAAATAATTATGAGCATCAATCTTAACCCTTGTCCTGCTGAATAAATAAAGATGCCACACCCATTTCTAATTTTCAGCCAATCAGATTACTTGATCCAGATTGTCATTCAGTATGTGAATTTATATCAACAAACAGTGCAGATCCAGATCAGTTGGCTTCTTCAGAAGCCAACTGATCTGGATCTACACTGTTTGTTAAGGCAGGACATATCCGGGTTCAGCAGGACAAGGGTTAAACTGTTCAGCTGCAGTACCTACAAAGAGCAATAATGAATGAATACACAAAATTAAAACTGTTGAGAAGGAACACCTACAAGGACACAAATAATGATAAACAACAAACTAAAAGAGCTCGGCTGCACTACCTACAAAGAGACAAATAAGTAATGAATGCAAACAATTAAAACTGTTGAACAGGAACACCTACAAGGAGACAAATAATGATGATCATAAAAGTAAATCTGTTCAGCAGCAGTACCTACAAAGAGAAATAATATACAGTATTCGACCTAATTACCGCACTGTGCGCTTAGGTTTTTCAAAATTACTGGAAACACTCAGTGGTGGTAAAATATGTATCTCTGTGCTAAGGATACACTATAAAAAAGATCAGAAAAGACTTATTTGATGATGATTATACGATTTTTTCTGACTTTCTTTATAAAGGCATATGTTGTGGGTGCTCGTTTGCACAAATGAGTACTCACAACATATGCCTTCATAAAGAAGTAAAGAAAAAGTACACTGGCTATTATCTGAAGACTACAGAATTTCTTGACTGTGCGCTTATAGGGGTATGTGCGGTAATTAGATCGAATACGGTATGAATTCACAAAATTAAAAGTCTTGAGCAGGACCACCTACAAGGAGTCAAATAATGACGAACATAAAACCAAAACAGCTCAGCTGTAGTACCTATAATTAGAAATTATTAATGAAAACACAAAATTATAACTGTTGAACAGGATAACCTACAAGGAGACAAATAATGATAAGTATAGAAATAAAACAAGTTGCCCTCTTTTAGATACTTGTACATCACACAGAGGGATATGGCTGCCCTATTCCTATCCCGGGCACAACACAGGGTATGATAGATGAACTAAAACAGTACTACAAGGAGACAAAGAATGATGAACAAAACAGATCAAACTTCTGTGAAGTTATGTCGCACCTGTCACCCCCCACCCATCCCACCCAAACCCCACTCTGCCCCTGCCCCCCCCCCCCCCACAAAAAAAAAAACAAAAAAAACAACAAAAAAACACACATACACAAAAACCACACACACACACACACACACACACACACACACACACACACACACACACAACACACACACACACACAAAAAAAAAGGTAATTTTAATTTCAAGCAGAAGAAATTAATATAGGAATTTCATTGAAAGCATATGCATTTCTCATGAATCAAATCAAATCAAATCAATTTTATTGGTATAAAATCCAAACAAGAACAGGATTGTCACCAATGAAGACATGAAGAACAATTATAGACAAACTGTTGTCCACCTCGCAAGAAAAGGGCCACTGTTTCAGAATTTTCTTGTGAGACTGAACAAGCTCTCTTTGCTACTCGAATAATGGACATTCTCTTTCAAAGTAGTACAAAAATCACAAAATATATAAGAACTCACAGCTGGGGACAACAATCAAAGATGTTCAAAATGGAGAGCATGTACATAATGCTTTACCATTGGCAGCATGTGCCGGAGAGCTCTGGAATTACTTGTTAAAGGAAAAGACGAAAACAGCAGTGATGCAGCAAAGGTGGACCTATGATGCATTAGAAGTTGGGCTCGAAAAATACCCATAATCTGTACACTTTCATAAAATCTGAGGTAAGAAAATGAACAAGTTAAAGTGGATAAAGTGACAAAAATAAATTTAAAATTCATATCAAAACTGCATGCACTTCTGCAGACATGGGAGGAAACATGTGCAAAGTTTCAAAAAGACCAGTTTAAAATTGTATGAGAAGTTGCAATCACAAGGTACCCACTGTCTATACATCTGAGGTAAACAAGAGCTGTCGTAGGACAGCGTAACTCGCCTGCTGGGTACATTTTATATTGTAACATTTTTATCATTAAGAAAATCAAAATGAAATAATCTATGAAATAATTTTCAAGTTATATGGCGAAATCATTCAACCATATAATATAGGTCACACTGACCTAGATGTATTTGTATGTAAATCATTTTGTCACATAGATATAATAATCCAGGTATGACAATTCTCCATGAAATAGTAATAAAAATAAAAAGCAAAATCACTGAAGCATGAAATATAGGTCATAATGACCTAGATATAGTAAGTGGTCATTCATTGGGTCACATGGAAGTAATATCCCAGGTGTGACATTTATCCAACAAATAGTATTCAAGATATAAGGCAAAATCACTGAACCATGAAATATAGGTCACACCAACAGAGATATATTTTGACGTCAATAATCGGGTCACAAGGAACTAATATCCCAGGTGTGACATTTATCCAACAAATGGTATTCAAGATATAAGGCAAAATCACTGAACCATGAAATATAGGTCACAATGACCTAGATATAGTAAGTGGTCATTCATTGGGTCACATGGAAGTAATATCCCAGGTGTGACATTTATCCAACAAATAGTATTCAAGATATAAGGCAAAATCACTGAACCATGAAATATAGGTCACAATGACCTAGATATAGTAAGTGGTCATTCATTGGGTCACATGGAAGTAATATCCCAGGTGTGACATTTATCCAACAAATAGTATTCAAGATATAAGGCAAAATCACTGAACCATGAAATATAGGTCACAATGACCTAGATATAGTAAGTGGTCATTCATTGGGTCACATGGAAGTAATATCCCAGGTGTGACATTTAACCAACAAATAGTATTCAAGATATAAGGCAAAATCACTGAACCATGAAATATAGGTCACAATGACCTAGATATAGTAAGTGGTCATTCATTGGGTCACATGGAAGTAATATCCCAGGTGTGACCTTTATCCAACAAATAGTATTCAAGATATAAGGCAAAATCACTGGACCGTGAAATCTAGGTGACCTGGACCGTAAAATGTAGGTCACCATGACCTTCACTCTCTTACACTTAAACCGATGTCACAGTTAGCTGATGTATAACCAGTTGTGTCTATAACCTGTAGGCATATAAGATTTTACAAATGTGTCCTAGATTTTGACCCCTAGCCCCACCCCAAGGCCCACCCTGAGGTATGAACCCAGGGGTATGTTCTTTTGGAATCTCAGAAGACTCGTCCAGTTACCCAAATTCTAAATATGAATGCTCTATGAGGAGTGAAAGTCAAGATATAAGAATTTGAAAAACTTTAACACAGTATTACAAAGGTGTCCTAGATTCTGACCCCTAGCCCCACCCAGGGGCATGAACCCAGGGGTTTATTCTCTTGGAATCTCAGAAGACCCTCCAAGGTACCTAAGTTCCAAATTTGATGCCTCTGTGAGGAGTGACTGTTGAGATATAAGCATTTGAAAAACTTTAACGCAGTGTGACGGGAACGGGAACGCAAACGCAAACGCAAACGCAAACGTGGACGACCGGGGTGACTACAATAGCTCTCCTTGTACTTCGTACAGGCGAGCTAAAAAATGACAAAGTTCAAAAAGTAGAAAAAAGTGACAAAAATTGAGGCAAGGATTATATGAAAAGCACATGCACATCTTCAGACTATGGAGAAAATATGTGCGGTTTCAAAAAGATCGGTATAAAATTGTATGAGTTGTACTCATGAAGTACCCACTGTCTATGTTTTGAGGGTGAAAAATCACTATGTTCACACTGTGAAAAAAGGTAAAAAAACAAAATGATCTAACAATTATATCCAAACCACATGCACATCCTCATACCATGAAGAAAATGCATGCAAAGTTTTATAATAATCAGTACAAAACTGTAAGAAGAGTTGCATGAGATATCAATTGTTTATATATAAAGGGTGAAAAAAGAATAAGTTCACAATGTGGAAAAAGTGATAAAAAATAATCTAACAATTATATCCAAACCACATGCACATCCTCATACCATGAAAAAAACACATGCAAAGTTCCAAAACGATAAGTACAAAACTGTAAGAGGAGTTGTGCTCACAAGAGGTTATAATCCATTGTCATATACTGAGGGTGAAAAATGTAAGTTCACAATGTGGAAAAAGTGACAAAAATGTTCTTATCTTTCTTCAAATAGGCTGGGGTGGGGGGTAAGATACCCTGGCCTAGGCATCTTGCCCCCAAGGGTTGAAGATACCCTGGCTTGGGCAGCTTGCCCAGGCCAGGGTATCTTCATCCCTGGGGGACAAGCTATCCAGGCCAGGGTATCTTCACCCTCTGGGGGCAAGCTGCCCAGAGGCAGCTTCACCCCCAGGTGCAAGCTGCCCAGGGTGGGGGCAAGATACCCCTTCACCCGGTGGGGTGGGGGGGGGCAAGCTGCCCAGGGTGCAACATAAACCGGTACACCGGGCAGATAACTGTAAAAATTGGCTGTAATTTGCCCATTAGCAATCCCAAACCAGATCTCTACAATATCAATGCACATACCAAGTTTGGTGAAAACCCATTGAAGTTTACTCAAGGTATCGTCCGGAAACGAAAAATGGGTGGATGGACAGATGGATGGACAGACACATGGATCTCCAACATGATACCCTGCCACTATCATGTGGTGGGGTATAAAAATAACATAAAATCATAGAAAAATAAAATAAAATTACAGAAAAATAACATTAAATCGCACAGAAAAATAACAAACAGAATCATCGACTGGAGAGCTACAGTACTGGAAAGATGAAAAATTTAACTAGTGTAAAAAAAGAGATAGAACTGTGTAAAAAACCTTTGATGAAAAAGCTTTAATATGAAAATTCTAAGTTTGTGACCTTGACCTATATGGCATGGGCATGGGTTGGGATGGTGCTAATGCAAAGTTAGAAAAAGTATTTATCATCATACTAAATATGAACTAAATCCATCTCAAGGTAAACAATGAGCTCTTAAAAAAACTTAAACATGAAACTTTAACAAAAAAAAAAACTAAAAACTAACTCTACACTGTATCTTAATGTTAGAGTGTAATAGAGTCATAATTAAAACTTTAAAAACAACAACAAAAAACAAAAAAAACACACCTTTAATGTGAAAACTGACATGGCTATAGCCCAGGTGGGTGGGTGGGGAGGGGGTGGGTACTCTGAATTTTTCTGCTACAAAGACTGGGCCCCAGCATCTAGTGTTTACCAAAACAAGAAATATAATTATGGTAAATATCAGCTATATGCAAAAAACATCCGGTATAGCGGCCATACCCCAAAAAAATATCTGCAGATATTAGCATACCCAAAAAAATATTGCCCTTGCTTTCTTTTTATAAAACTGTGTTTTTCATTTGTTTTTCCAGTTTAGTGATTGTATTAGTAATTTAAGTGCTTTAAACAGTTTCCAGCAGTAGCTCTGTTTTTAATTTAACAGCATTAAACTGATGCAGAGCAGAAATAGAGCTGCTAAAACTAAACAAAAAAACTATCTGACCTGTAAAATATATTCAGTTCAACAGGTTCTAACCCCAATTCTTACAATATACCCCCAAAAATACCAAAAATTTTCAGACCCCCCAAAAAAATACCTGCAGATGACATTCCCCACAAAAATAGCCACTTTTTCCCCAAACCCCAAAAAATAGTAAAATTCAAAATTTCTAAACCAAACAAGATAGTACTAGCCTATGTAGCAGGCAAAATTCAGAGTACCCCGGTGTTGGGCTGAAGATGGTGCTAATAAAACTGGATCAGTATCTATCATCATGTCACATATAAACAAATATTCATCAGAAGGTAAGAAAGAAATAAGCTCTTAATAGCTTTCAACCCAAAACTTATAAATGAAAATTCCAAGTCTGTGACGTTTAACTCAAGTTCATGGGTGGTCAAGGTCATGAGCATGGCTGAGGATAGTGCTGATGAAAACTAATGGACCAATATCTACCATCATACCAAATACAGAGTTCAATCATATGGTTAACAAGAGCTCCGCCAAGCGGGGCATTATACGCCCATGGCAAGTAAAAAGATGTAGCACAAAAACTGGCTCCTGTATAATTCAGTGCTCCGGATATAAACTGTAAGTGGAATTACAAAAAAAAAAATAAAAAATAAATAAAAAAAATTCATTGGGGCATATCTCTACTGATATTTGGTGAACTGTAACCTAAGCGACCAAGCTGGCCCAGGAATTAAGGAAGAAGTGACTTCTAGGGAGAAGTGCTTTCTGACAGAGGACACACACAGAAGCATGACTATATTATAAGCTCATATGAGCCTTTGGCTGATTTGTTTTTCCTACACTTCAATATCGGACCAAACAATAACAAAACAAAAATAAACAACCAAAAAAAAAAAAAAAAAATGCAGCAAGAAATTTTTTTTGTAAACCTTTAACTTGTTTAATACTGATTTTATTTTTGTTCTTCAAGGGAGCCAAATCAGAAGAGTATTTAAAAAAAAAAAATCCAAAAAGAATTATGTATTAATAAAGATTTAATAATGGCAACCTTTCCTTGCAAATCTAATAAAAGAAGAAAAAAAAGAAAAAAAAAAAAAAAAAATCAATATCTATTTTAGTTATTTGCAAAAAGTATACCTATTATAAAATAAAATTTGCACACTGTTACCTCTAAACAATTTGCTGCGAAAAGTTTACAAAAAACTTTCAAAGGGGCATAAATCTGCAAATATTTGGTGCACTGTAACCTCGAAATAATATGTGCTGCTCCACATCATCGTGTAACTATTTATGACCTTTCAACTTGATTGGATGTAAACTATAGAAGGATTTAGCCAGAAACAAAAAATTAATAGAAATTAAAAGAAATTTTCAACGGGGTTTAACTCTGCTAATATTTGGTGGACTGTAACCTTGAAACAATATGCACTACTCCACATCATGGTCTAACTACAAATAAAATTTCAGCTTGATAGGATGTAAACTATAGGAGGATTTAGCCGGAAACAAAAAGTTTACTGAAATTTTCAAAGGGGCATAACTCTGCTAATATTTGATGGACTGTAACCGCAAAACAATACACGCTGCACCACATCATGGTCTAACTGTACATGAAGTTTCAGCTTGATTGGATGTAAACTGTAGGAGGATTTAGCTAGAAACGAAAAATTAATAAAAATCTTCAAAGGGGTATAACTCTGCTAATATTTGGTGGACTAACCTTGAAACAAAATGCGCTGCTCCACATCATGATCTAACTACAAATCAAATTTCAGCTTGATCGGATGTAAACTGTAGGAGGAGTTAGCCGGAAACGAAAAGCCAACTGAAATTTTCAAAGGGCATAACTCTGCTAATATTTGGTGGACTGTAACCTTGAAACAATATGCAGTGCTCCACATCATGGTCTGACTATATATGAAGTTTCAGCTTGATTGGATGTAAAACGTAGGAGGAGTTAACCGGAAATGAAAAGTTTACAGAAATTTTCTAAGGGGCATAACTCTGCAAATATTTAGTGGACTGTAACCCCGAAACAATATGCACTGCGCCACATCATGGTCTAACTATATACCAAATTTCAGCTTGATCGGATGGAAACTGTAGGAGGAGTTAGCCGGAAACGAAAAAGTTTACGGACGTACAGACACCATACCTTGTAACATAATACGTCCCATTTTTCAAACGGGCGTATAAAAAAGTAATACATTTTAAGCTCCTAAAAATTTCCAAGTCAAAACTTCAACATAAAAATTCTGTGTCTGTAATTTTGATCTCATATCAAGGATATGGGTGAGGATAGTACTGATAAAAACTTTGGACTAATATCTATCAACATACCAAATATGAACTTAATCTGTTGTAAGAAGTTATGAGCTCTTAAAAACTTTGACGCAAAACTTTTATACAGATTTTTACAAATGTAAGGGAGTAAAGAATGGAAAAACTAACTAACATACAATTTGACTTACAGACACATTGAAAGACAAAAACTATATACGTCTTTGACATAAAATGCCGGGGGTATGATTATGCTAGACAGTTTATAACAATCATCTGCCTTGCAAGTGAGCTACATGAAATGCCAAGTTTGTTTTCTCTGAAAAATAATTAAAACTAGAAAATCCTTAAAGGGAATCATTACGTAAACATGCCTATTCAAATATATAGAAAATTTCACGTCCAAAAACTGAAAATTTTCAGATAAAAAACTCTGATATTTTTCTTATAGCTGCTCAAAACATAGATTGTGGGTACTCGTTAGAACCGCCTCGCCAAGGCAGTTCTAACGAGTACCCACAATCTATGTTTTGAGCAGCAATAAGAAAAATAATGTATACCCCTGTAAACCCCAGTTTTTCTACATAAAAGTGGGGTTTAAGGGGGTCAATATTATATAGGCGTGTTTTCGTGATGGAATGCCCCCGCTACTGCCAGTTTGGCTTTGTAGATTTATTATTCTGAACAAAAAGCAAAAGAAGTGTGATTTTATTAATACTTGTAAGTAAATCAAGGGTATGTTACTCTAGAAAAGTTGATTAGAGATCTGTGACCTTTATGCATATGCCCTGCCTATATTCTTACTTTGCTGCAAATTTCAAATCATTATCTTCAAAATTGTAGAAGTTGCAGATCCACAGCTCTATTATGCTATGCATATGAGGCAAACTTTTTAATTAAATCCAGGGTATGTAACTCTAGCAATAAAAACTTGATCAGAAGTCTGTGACCTTAATGCACATGCCCAGCCTATATTCTTACTTTGCTGCAAGTTTCAAATCATTATTTTGAAAACTGTTGGAGAAGTTGCAGAGACACAAACCCTACTATGCCATGTATACAAGGCCATATTTCTTAGCAAATCAAGGGTATGTAACTCTAGCAAAAAAAAATTTGATCAGAGTTTTGTGACCTTTATGCATAGCCGCCCATATTCTTACTTTGTTGCAAATGTCAAACTATTATCTTCAAAACTGTAAAAGTTGCAGGGATACCATGTGATTGATTGTTTTGTAGTTTAACGACACGTCAACCCTTGTGGGTCATTTTGTGTCGTCTCCCAGAGAAAGGGACAAAAGAGATAGAAGAGATAGTATAGGAGATGAAAGAGAGGGACAGGGAAGAAAGAGGAACAGGAATGAAAGTGAAGAAATAGAAGAACTAAAAACATTCCCCCTTCCCACCCACCCCACCCACCCTTACCTGCTACAAGGATAGCAGGCCTTGCCTGCCCAACTGGAAGTCAATATCAGTTGGACCCCACGGTGACGTAAGATACCCAACACCTTTGCCACACCCAACCACCCCCCACTACACCATGTGTATGAGGCAAAACTTCTAAGTAAATCCAGAGTGTGTGACTCTAGCAATAAAAGTTTGATCAGGGTCCTGTAATCTTTATGCACATGCCCAGCCTATATTCTTACTTTGTTGCAAGTTTCAAATCATTATATGGAAAACTGTAGAAGTTGTGGAGACAGGAACCCTACTATGCCATGTGTACAAAGCCATATTTATAAGTATGTAACTCCAGCAATAAAAATTTGATCAGTCCTGTGACCTTTGCAATGGCCAGCCTATATTCTTACTTTGCTGCAAGTTTCAAATCATTATCTTGAAAACAGTATGAGCAATAAACTGTTGCAGATCATGAACATATACAGTCGAACTTCAATGGCTCGAACCCCTTTGGGACCATGAAATTTTGTTCGAGACAGAGGTAGTTCGAGCCACAGAGGGTTACTATTCGTGCCATACACGGAGACATAATGGAGATAATCGTGGGATATCTTTTCAGTGTTCTATATTACAAACGTATGTTGTGTGTACTCATTAGAATCACCTCATCAAGGCAATTCTAATGAGTGCACACAGCATACATTTGCAAGATAAAATAAGAAAATCTCCCTGAATTATCCGTGTATCGTATTTGGAGGAAATCCCTGCGGACTCAAGAACGTGTTCGACTCATCCATGGTAAACGAGCCATCGGGGTTCGAGCCATTGAAGTTCTACTGTAAAAGACAAAGTATGACGGATGGATAGACACACGGATGGATGCTCATACGTATGGACATTTGTTGGGTACTACAGTATTAATTTTTTGGCTCAAAATACCCAACAAAACTAAATACCCAACAAGGGCCTCATTTTTTTTTTGTACTTACTTTGTACACTTACAAAATAAATGGCAAGAACCCAATTCATGTCTACCCAATATATGCCCATTCGTGGGATCAGACAGATGGACACAAGGATGGACAGATGGACAGACACATGGATGTTTGATGGAGGTTAAAACTATATGCCCTCCTCCACTTTGTTCGGTACTATAAAGTGTGAAGGATGGATAGACCCACGGTTGGTCATTCTAATGAAATGTGTGTTATGTGACTTTTTGTACTCACAACTGATCGTTATGTGACTCTTTTTTTATGTGACCCGCCACATAAAACAAAAATGTGTCACATAACACTCACTTAGATGGAATAAATCTGCCCGTTTGAGAGTTGTGTGACTATAGTCACATAAACATATGGACAACAGTCACATAACACCCATTTCATCAGCTGACAGACAGATGGATGGACAGACACACAGACAAATATCAGAAAGTAAAACTATATGCCCTCCTCGACTTCATGGTTAGGGCATAAAAGTAAATCACAACTGCAGTAGATGACATTCTAATCATTATTATTTTTTTTTCAGAGAAATTAAGGCTTGACATTTAATGTGAATAGACTGACTGCCTTGACTCTTATTTTCTCTAAAACAAGAAATCTGCGGAAAGCGATGTCGCTCCTGCGGGGATTAAGTCATACAAGTTCCTATTTGTATTGAAAAAAATCTATTTTGCAGTATTCAAGAAATTGATAGGTTAGAAAAATGGACAGTAGAAAATTTGGAATATTGGCTTGCAAAATTTTATCTAAACCTGTCCATTATTTCACAAGATATTGATATTGAGCGGATATCATTTTTGCCCATTAATCAAGGCCAGTAACTCAGCTGAAAATTGATGAAATCCCAAGCTAGGTATTGTTAACAACAATATGTATGCAAAATATGATCCTAATCCATCAATTCTTTCACAAGATATTGAGCGGAAACCAATTTTGGGGATAAATCAAGGACCCCTAACTCTGCTGAAATGAATCTGAGATTTATGTGCAAAAAATATGCACATCTTTAGACCATGTCCTAATCATATGTGAAGTTTCAAAGCTATTAGCCTAAAACTGCAGGAGGAGTTGCGCTCACGAAACACCCACTGACTATAAGGGTTTTAGATAAAACCTGACTAAGTTTTAAACAAAGTTGAAAAAGTTGAAAAAAAATCTGAGAATTATGAGCAAACAATATGCCCATCTACACACCATGGCCAAAACATCTGTGAAGTTTCAAAATGATTGGCCAAAAACTGTAGGAGGAGTTGCGCTCACGAGACACCCACTGACTATTAGGGTTTTAGGTAAAAACTGACTAAGTTAACAAAGCGAAAAAAGTTGAAAAAAAAATCTGAGAATTATGAGCAAACAATATGCGCAGCTACACACCATGGCCAAAACATCTGTGAAGTTTCAAAATGATTGGCCAAAAACTGTAGGAGGAGTTGCGCTCACGAGACACCCACTGACTATTAGGGTTTTAGGTAAAAACTGACTATTAGGGTTTTAGGTAAAAACTGACTAAGTTAACAAATCGAAAAAAGTTAAAAAAACAAATCTGAGAATTATGAGCAAACATATGCACATCTACACACCATGGCCAAAACATCTGTGAAGTTTCAAAATGACTGGCCAAAAACTGTAGGAAGAGTTGCGCTCACGAGACACCCACTGACTATAAGGGTTTTAGGTAAAAACTGACTAAGTTAACAAAGCGGAAAAAGTTGAGAAAAAAAATCTGAGAATTATAAGCAAACAATATGCACATCTATACACCATGGCCAAAACATCTGTGATGTTTCAAAATGATTGGCCAAAAACTGTAGGAGGAGTTGCGCTCACAAGACACCCACTGACTATAAGGGTTTTAGGTAAAAAACGACTAAGTTAACAAAGCGGAAAAAGTTGAAAAAAAAAATCTGAGAATTATGAGCAAATAATATGCACATCTAAACGCTATGGCCAAAACATCTGTGATGTTTCAAAACGATTGGCCAAAAACTGTAGGAGGAGTTGCGCTCACAAGTCAATTGTTGACGAATGGACAAACGGACAAACAGACGAACGGACGGGTCACGGCACGCCTATATCGCACCTGCATGCTAACGCAGGTGCAACAAAAAGGGAAAACAAATTGTATTGTCTGCTGCAATTTTGCTTGGCTGGTTAAACATTAAGTCTTAAAAATCTTGACTATGTCCTGCTGAACCCGGATATACCCTGCCTTTGCAAACAGTGTAGATCCAGATCAGTTGGCTTCTGAAGAAGCCAACTGATCTGGATCTGCACTGTTTGCCATTATGTGAATTTATAGCAACAATTCGGATCAAGTAATCTGATTGGCTGAAAATAAGAAGGCGGCATGGCATCTTAATTTATTCAGCAGGACAAGGGTTAATAAATACTTTATGCATAAAGTGCCAATTACAACTGTAGCAGACAACATTCTGATATTTTTACCCCAGAAAATTAATGCCTGGCAGATGATCCACGTAAAATGAAAAATGTAAAGGGAAAATGTAAAGCCTGAATTTCTCTGCAAATAAAAACAAGAGGCCCATGGGCCACTACGCTCACTAGAGCTCAAGTAGGTGAGCAAGTGCTTCTGCAACCTTAATCCTTTTGTACTGTCTATTTTCAAAGTTCTGTTTTTCAGTATTTAAATTTTGATATAAGTTGCTTCCTTTTTATATTTAAAATAGGTCAAGATCAACCAATGGTAACAATTTGAATTAACCTGGTAGGGCCAGTGTCCCCAGTGCTGCAAACTAAGTTTCAAGGTCTTCTGCCTTTCAAGTCCTGAGAAGAAAATTTTCAAAGTTTTTTTTTTATCATATATGGGTACGGCAAATATCTTGATCAGTTGATCCAAATCACACTAACAAACTTTCATTCCCCCATTTCACACAGTATTTCCCATTGCATCACAACTTCCTCATGGCTGGTTAAGTACAGCTCAGTGTCACCACAAGCTAGTGTGGTAGACACAATATTTCACATCTTGTCCCTACTGCATCTAGACTTCCTCAAGGCTGTTTAAGTACAGCCTAGTGTCACCACAAGCTAGTGTGGTAGACACAATATTCACCACCCTGACCTTACTGCATCAACACTTCCTCAAGGCTGGTTACATACACCTCAGTGTCACCACAAGTTATTGTGGTAGACACAATATTCCCCACTCTTTCCCTATTGCATTTCGACTTCCTCAAGGCAGGTTACATACAGCTCAGTGCCACCACAAGCTAGTGTGGTAGACACAATATTCCCCACCCTGACCTTACTGCATCAAGACTTCCATGGCTGGTTAAATACAGCTCAATGTCACCACAAGCTATTGTGGTGTACACAATTTTCTCCACCCTGACCTTACTGCATGAACACTTCCTCAAGGCTGGCTACATACACCTCAGTGTCACCACAAGCTATTGTGGTGTACACAATTATCACCACCCTGACCATACTGCATCAACACTTCCTCAAGGCTGGTTACGTACACCTGTGTCACCACAAGCTATTGTGGTAGACAATATTTACCACCCTGTTCCTACTGCATTAAGACTTCCTCAAGGCTGGTTATGTACAGCTCAGTGCCACCACAAGCTAGTGTGGTAGACAGTACTCCCCACCTTGACCTTACTGCATCAAGACTTCCTCATGGCTGGTAAAGTACAGCTCAGTGTCACCACAAGCTATTGTGGTTTACACAATTTTCCCCACCCTGACCTTACTGCATCAACACTTCCTTAAGGCTGGTTTTGTACACCTGTGTCAGCACAAGCTATTGTGGTAGACACAATATTTCCCACCCTGTCCCTACTGCATTAAGACTTCCTCAAGGCTGGTTATGTACAGCTCAGTGCCACCACAAGCTAGTGTGGTAGAAACAATATTCCCCACCCTTACCTTACTGCATCAAGACTTCCTCATGGCTGGTAAAGTACAGCTCAGTGTCACCACAAGCTATTGTGGTGTACACAATTTTCCCCACCCTTACCTTACTGCATCAACACTTCCTCTTGGCTGGTTACGTACACCTGTGTCACCACAAGCTATTGTGGTAGACACAGTATTTCCCACCCTGTTCCTACTGCATTAAGACTTCCTCAAGGCTGGTTATGTACAGCTCAGTGCCACCACAAGCTAGTGTGGTAGACACAATACTCCCCACTTTGACCTTATTGCATCAAGACTTCCTCATGGCTGGTAAAGTACAGCCCATTGTCACCACAACCACAAGCTATTGTGGTGTACACAATTTTCCCCACCCTGACCTTACTGCATCAACACTTCCTCAAGGCTGGTTTCGTACACCTGTGTCACCACAAGCTATTGTGGTAGACACAATATTTCCCACCCTGTCCCTACTGCATTAAGACTTCCTCAAGGCTGGTTATGTACAGCTCAGTGCCACCACAAGCTAGTGTGGTAGACACAATATTCCCCACCCTTACCTTACTGCATCAAGACTTCCATGGCTGGTAAAATACAGCTCTGTGTCACCACAAGCTATTGTGGTAAACACAATTTTCCCCACCCTGACCTTACTGCATCAACACTTCCTCTTGGCTGGTTACATACACCTGTGTCACCACAAGCTATTGTGGTAGACACAATATTTACCACCCTGTTCCTACTGCATTAAGACTTCCTCAAGGCTGGTTATGTACAGCTCAGTGCCACCACAAGCTAGTGTGGTAGACACAATACTCCCCACCCTGACCTTACTGCATCAAGACTTCCTCATGGCTGGTAAAGTACAGCTCAGTGTCACCACAAGCTATTGTGGTGTACACAATTTTCCCCACCCTGACCTTACTGCATCAACACTTCCTCAAGGCTGGTTACGTACACCTGTGTCACCACAAGCTATTGTGGTAGACACAATATTTCCCACCATGTCCCTACTGCATTAAGACTTCCTCAAGGCTGGTTATGTACAGCTCAGTGCCACCACAAGCTAGTGTGGTAGACACAATACTCCCCACCCTGACCTTACTGCATCAAGACTTCCTCATGGCTGGTAAAGTACAGCTCAGTGTCACCACAAGCTATTGTGGTGTACACAATTTTCCCCCCACTCTGACCTTACTGCATCAACACTTCCTCAAGGCTGGTTACATACACCTGTGTCACCACAAGCTATTGTGGTAGACAATATTTCCCACCCTGTCCCTACTGCATTAAGACTTCCTCAAGGCTGGTTATGCACAGCTCAGTGCCACCACAAGCTAGTGTGGTAGACACAATACTCCCCACCCTAAACTTTACTGCATCAAGACTTCCTCATGGCTGGTAAAGTACAGCTCAGTGTCACCATAAGCTAGTGTGGTATACACAATTTTCCCACCCTGACCTTAATGCTTCAAGACTTCCTCATGGCTGGTTAAGTGCAGTTCAGTGTCACCACAAGCTAGTATGGTAGAATGATACAATATTCCCCTACCCTATCCCTACTGCTTCAAGATTTCAAGGCTAGTAATGTTCAGCTTAGTGTCACCACAAGCTAGTGTGGCAGACACAGTATTCCCCACTCAGTCCCTACAGCATCAAGACGTTCTCAGGACTGGTTCGGTATAGCTCATTGTCACCAGTAGTTAGTAAATTGGTAGACACAATATTCCCCATCCTGTCCCTACTGCATCAAGGAAGTCCTAAAGTGTTGTTACATACACTTCAGTGTCACCACAAGCTAGTGTGGTAGACACAATATTACCTATCCTGTCCCTACTGCATCAAGGAAGTCCGCAAGTGTAGTTACATACACTTCAGTGTCACCAAAAGCAATGCGGTAGACATTATATTCCCCATCCTGACCCGACTGCATCAAGACTTCCTCAAGGCTGGTTGTGTACAGCACTGCATCACTGTAGTAGACACAATATTCCTGACTGCATTAAGATTTCCTCAAAGCTGGTTGTGTACAGCAAAGTGTCACTACAAGCTAGTGTAGTAGACACAATATTGCTGATTGCATCAAGACTTCATGGCTGGCTAGTGTAGTAGACACAATATTCCCGACTGCATAAAGGCTGTTTAAACAGAAACACAGCTCAGTGTCACCACAAGTTAGTGCGACAGACAACAAACTCTCCACCCTGTATCTACTGAATCACAAGTACTTCATCCAGATGAGTTAGCAAACAACATGTAGTGTCCTTGAACATAAGCTAAATGCACAGGTTTAGATTACCCTGTGCAGCTGCACAATCTGATCAGAAACTGTGCTATCATCCTGTCGATAAGTTCCAAAGCAGCTTCTAATGAGTATGGTAAATGACCTAAAATTTCATGAAGGAGCAGTCTGATCAGGGTCTACACTGTTTACTATTCCACTAAATATTTTAAACAACTATATATAAAAAGCAAAATTTAGGCCAAACTAGAGATGCCCCTGCTGTGGGGTACCTGACCATAAAACTGCAAAATTCTACCTGGTACAAATGCCTTAACCTGAGTCTAACAGGATCATGTACAGATGTACGGAAAACCTAACAACTATATGGCCCCGGCATCATCCGATGCGGGGGCATAAAAAGTGAGTATGGAATGAAGAGTGAAATTTTAGGACATTTACTGTATCAACAACATGTTTTTATGTGGAAATAAGAAAAAAATAAACCAGCATGATCATCAAATACTCTTCTTCAAGTTCTCTGGACTAATATTTAGAAGAATGCAACAAGCACAACTATATGCTGCATTTGGATTGGAGTCCAGTCAAAACTACCCCAGGATTCAAACCAGCAGCAAAGACTGAGATCAGTTTACACTGCCATGCAGTCCTTTCCAGAATATTACGATCACTCCATCTAGATGGGCTACAACAAGTAAAATACAGGTAGTGTCCTTGAACATATACTAAATCCTCAGGTTTAGATTATCTTGTGTATCTGCAGTCTGATAAAAACAAATAAGCAATCGATAAATTCTACAGTGGATTCTTATGAGTATGGTAAAAGACCTAAAATTTTGGTATGGCAAAGTTTCTTAAAATGGCAGTAGCAAACAATGAAGACCCAGATCAAACTGCTTTGGAACCAGTTTGATCAGGATCTACACTGTTTGCTACTCCACTAAATATTTTCACCAACAGCTGCATAAAAAGCAAAATTTAGGACAAACTAGAAGAGGTTTTTTAGAAAAAACAACAACAAACGTCCCCTTCCCACCACCCCAACCCCCTAATCCCAGCAGTTGTCATACTTGTAGGCAACACATCATTTCGTCCTGTTCTACATTTGTACCAAGCATCATCAAAATATTCTGTAGGGTATTTGTGTTACAGAGCAGAGACAAGAAATCAAATTCAAATACAAGAAGGGGAGATACCTCCAAAACTAAAAAAAGCCAAAGTTGTCATTCTTGTAAGTGGCATGTCATCTGGTCCTGTTCTTCATTACTACCAAGTATCATCAAAATATTCCAAAGATTGTTCGACTTACATAGCGGACACTAAATCAATGCATAATTAGTGTCAAATATAACAAAGGGAGATAACAGCAAAAGTAAGGAAGGCAGAGTTGTCTGTCATTCTTGTAAGGAACACATCGTCTTGTCCTATTCTACAGTTCTACAAGGTACCATCAAAATATTCTGAAGGGTATTCCAGTTACAGAGCAGACGAGAGATCTATTTCAAACAAAACAAAGGATGACAACTCCAAAAATAAGAAAGCCAGAGTTGTCATTCTTGTACACAACATGTCGTCTGGTTCTGTTCTACATGTCTACCAAGTATCATAAAAATATTCCAAAGAGCAGACACGAAATCAATGGATAATCACTGTCAAACATAAGAAAGGGAGATAATGCCAAAAGTAAGAAAGCCAGAGATGTCATTTTGTACTCAACATGTCGTCTGGTCCTGTTCTACATTTCTATCAAGTATCATAAAAATATTCCAAAGGGTCTTTGACTTACAGAGCGGAAACGAAATCAATGGATAATCACTGTCAGACATAACAAAGGGAGATAATGCCAAAAGTAAGAAAGGCAGAGTTGTCATTCTTGTACGCGACACATCCTTTAGTCCTGTTCTACATTTCTACCAAGTAACATAAAAATATTCCAAAGGGTCTGACTTACAGAGCTGACATAAAATCAATGGATTATCACTGTCACATATAACAAAGGGAGATAATGCCAAAAGTTAGAAAGGCAGAGTTGTCATTCTTGTACGTGACATGTTGTCTGATCCTGTTCTACATTTCTGCCAAGTACCATCGAAATATTCCAAAGGGTATTCCAGTTACAGAGCAGACGAGAAATCTATTTCAAACAAAAGAAAGGGAGATAACTCCAAAAGTAAGAAAGCCAGAGTTGTCATTCTTGTACGCGACGTGTTATCTGGGCCTGTTCTACATTTCTACCAAGTATCATAAAATTATTCCAAAGGGTCTTTGAATTACAAAGTGGAAACGAAATCAATGGATAATCACTGTCAAATATAACAAAGGGAGATATTGCCAAAAGTTAGAAAGGCAGAGTTGTCATTCTTGTACGTGACACATTGTCTGGTCCTGTTCTACATTTCTACCAAGTATCATAAAAAATATTCTGAAGGGTCTTTGACTTACAGAGCAGACACGAAATCAATGGATAATCACTGTCAGACATAACAAAGGGAGATAACACCAAAAGGTTTGAAGGTTCTAGCAACTATAGTTGAAGAGATCGCAAGAGTGATGCTAAATTTGTTGAAGAAGTCACTGGAGTGTAAAATATAGGTCAAGGTCACCCAGTCAAGGTGTAAGCTGAGTGAGGATGTTGAGGAGAAACACTATGCAAGGTTTGAAGGTTCTAGAAACTACAGTTGATGAGATCCCAAGGGTTGATGCGAAATTTGTCAAAGTCACTGGAGCATAAAATATAGGTCCAGGTCACCCGTTCAATGTGTATGCTGAGTGAGGATGTTGAAGAAAAACACTATGCAAAGTTTGAAGGTTCTAGCAACTCTAGTTGATGAGAAGGCAAGGGTTGACGCGAACTTTGTCAAAGTCTCTGGAGGGGGGGGGGGGGAGGGGGGGGGAGTAGCGTAGCTAGTTGGGGCTGCGGAGGCTCCCACGTACATAAACAATTGGTAATTGTGTGTGTACGTCGGGGCGTCCTCGCCCTACATAAATAATTGGTAATTGTGTGTGTACGTGAAGATGGCCCGACCTACATAAATAATTGGCAATGGCCAGCCTGCGCTTTTGAGTACCGCCCGAGCCCCTGTGGAGGGGGGGGGGGGGAATAGAGTAGCTATATGGGGGTGCGGATCGGGCCGCGGAGGCTCCCACGTACATAAATAATTGGTAACTGTGTGTGTACTCCCGGCCGTCTCGACCTACACAAATAATTGCTGTGTGTACACCAGGCCGTCGAGACTTACACAAATAATTGGCAATGGCCTGCCCTCCGCCTGAGCCCCTGAGGATGCCCCCCCACTCTCGCCGGCCCGGGGCTCTGAACGCAAAAAAAGTAGGCATCGCGCCCGAGCCCCTGGGGATGGCCATTTAGACATGTCCATGTGGAGAGTATACTTATCTAGTGATGAAGGGCCACAACTACTGCGCGTGGTTGAAGGTGAGCTTGGGACCTGTGGGAAGAGTTGCTGCCGGATATTCTGCAGTCCATTTAGCTAGAATCCGCAAAGGTAGTAACATCTCCGCCCCCTGTAGGTGCTGTGGGAAAGGGGTTCAAAGTGAAATCGAAGTTTGTCGGGCTTGTGGACGAGATAAAATTCGCCACCAGCACATAGCCCTGGAAAAGGGAGCCCGAAGGCAGTTTGATCTGGTGTTGGCTCAGCTCCTTGTGACTCGAACCCCCATTTAAAGAATAACTGTGGGGGTAGTATACCCATTCTACAGCATGATCAGCTCCTTGTAACTCAAACCCACATTTGAAGAATAACTGTGCGGGTAGTATACCCATTCGACAGCATGATCGGCTCCTTGTAACTCGAACCCCCATTTAGAAAATAACTGTGCAGGTAGTATACCCATCCGACAGCAGGATCACCTCCTTGCAACTCGAACCCCCATTTAGAAAATAACTGTGCGGGTAGTATACCCATCCGACAGCATGGCTACAATGGATGACCTGCTCGCAGAGTACGAGCCAAGGTTCATCCTTGATGAGCCCATTCCGGAAGCTGACGAAAGACTCCTCCCCGGCCACTCTGACCCCAGTGGCCATTCACCAACCCATATGATTGTGTCCCTCACCCATTGAGACTCCCGGCTGGGTCATGGGTCGAGATACTTGATGACGCCAAAGACGAATTCGAGGTAGATGGCGCCGCCGCGGTCTTCTCCACATGGAGGGTTGAGGGAGAAGACCCGCTCGACATCAGCGATGTCAAGATTGCCGACGGCATGCGTGCCAGAGCCGGCAGGTTGGCGCTGGACGCTCGAATGGCCAACAAGAGAGCGGCGAGACTGCTTGATAGCCTTCTGGAAGGCCAGTTTCTTCTAAAACTCAAGTTTCTCCAGGAGCTGAAGATGATTGGGTCCTTGAAGACAAGTTTGATCCAGTCCGGGCTGAGTGAAAGAAGGGCCAGGGGGTCATCAAGGTCTCCCAGGACACGAAGCCTGGCGTGTTGTCTGAAATTGAAAGTGTGTTCTACCAAAATGCCTACCCTATCACCGCGGTTGCCTACTGCTTCTACCTCATCAGAAACCCAGACCCGGCCAACCTAGCTCCGCTAAGACATGGTGACCTCAACTGTGTGGCTCAAAGAGTTATGGAGCACTTCGAGTGGCCATGGACTCACATCCACGTGGCAATGGAAGCTTCAAGATTGGGAGAGGGTGGTCCATGAGACCGGAGCCTCAGTTGACGACGTGGCTGAACTGGAGAAGATCCTCTGGAGACCAGTCGTCCTGAGGGACATTGCTGGTGAATACATCTTCAACAGCGGCAAATATCGGTCGCGAAAATATCGAATCATATAACTTATATGCCACAACGGCCACGCCTGGTCCAAAGATCTCCACTTCCCGCAGTCCCGAGAGGTCCACATCTATGAGGGTGATGTCTGGCACGCCATCCGGGAAGTCACCCAGGGTGAGCCATTGGCGGTCTGGCTCCTGGGCAGTCGAGACTGGCGGCTCTCTGTTGACCAGTTTGTGCTCCTGGACTGCCGCACCTATAGGACGCGGGAGGCCCACAATCAACTCAGAGCGATCTGCGCCAGATTGGGCAACCCCGAGCTCGCCGACAGAGGCTTCGGCGAGAACCACGCGGCCTCCATTATGGCAAAAGAGAAGAACGGCTGGAAGACAACCCCAGCGAGCCTCCTCCCGGACATCGAGAAAGCTTGTGTGGAGCACGGTCACTGCAGCCTCTGGAACTCGATGACATGAGGGAAGTCACTTCCATCGACATGAGGACCTGCTACCCGGCCTAATTCCAGGGCATGGGTGAAGCCAAACCATATTTCCAGTGGTTCGGACATCAGACTCACCAAGTGACCCGTGTTGCAATCAATGGCCCTCTTCCTGAAGACAATGGCACAGGATTTGCCGAGGTTCAAGAATGGGAGTTTGAGGCTACCTGCCATCCCATCATCCCTGCCTGGTTTGGGAGTCATTGCGCATGCCCCGAAGGCGGTTGGGCCCCGACACAGCTTCTTGCCTTCCTGACAGAGTCTGGCCTGCTGAGGTCTCTCAGGGAGGCGATCATCTCCTTCGAGAATCAGACTGAGGTCTGGTTGCCCGAAAGCAGGGACGAGGGCTGCTCCGTCATCGGCAAGTTCACCCACTGCGCCAAAGCCGACGGCAAAAGACTGACACGAAGGCTTGTGACTGACCGAGGCGAGCTCGACTACCTAGTCCGGGACACCTGCCAAAGTGGCGCTTTGGTCTGAGCACTTGAAAGGTGCCCTCTGGGACACATCCTCACTTACTACGATGGTTCCCAACCACAGTACGCTCACCTCAGGGCCTCGATGCTCGCGTATGCCCACATCAACCTCCTCTCAATGCTACAGAGGTTCGAACCAGAAGAGGCAGTTCGAGTGGCTACTGATGTCTGAAAACATGCGCTCCACAAAGCATTTGTGGCTCCCAAAAGATGTGACTGTGGCGAGGTAGGCTGCATGCTCTGTTTACTCGAGGAAGACTACGACACCCCCGTCGAGGTCACCCCTGGTCAGTGCAGCTTACCTCGCCAAGCCTGACTACAAAGCAACAAAAAAGGACCTCACTCTCAGCATCGCGCCGCGCCATGATGACCCGCTGTCGAGGCACCGCTTGAGCTACCTAAACGGCGGCAGGGGCAGCGGCAAAACCACGCGAGCGATCAAGCTCTTCCATACCAGAAACCCCCTCGTCTTCACCCCAACCCATCGCCTGCCCAAAGAGATGCGGGCCAGGGGCGTCCAGGCCCAGACATTTAACAGCTTAATCCGCTGGAGCGGCCAGACAGACTGGATGCCGGAACAGATGGGACAGAAGTTTATTCCCCGTCTGATCATATGGGATGAGGTCTGCACAGTGCCCTGCCCCGCTCTGGAAACCTTCCTCGACTGGCTCGAGGGTCGGGGCGTCCAGGTCATCTGCTGGGGCGACCAGGGGCAGCCGCCCCCAATCGCCGGAGAAATGCCACACGACTGGCTCCGCGAGCATGTCAACTATTGCGAGGAGGTCAAGGTAGACCACAGAGCCAAAGACCCCCTCCTCAAGGCCCTCAAAAAGGATATTCGCCTCCAACCAGACCAAGTACAGTGTTGGGCTATGAGAAAGGCGCTTCCCGGTTGTCTCGGGTGGGAACGCTTCGTGGAGGCCTGGAAGCCCTGCGATCTCATCTTGACCTCCAGGCAGAAGGTTCGCGACCGGGCCCAGAGGCTGCTGTTCGAGCGCTATGAGAAGTATTTCCCAGACACCTCCGTGCCTCTATTGTACCGCCCCAAAGACACTCGGCGGCAGAACATCATGGTCACAATCCCTGGGCCCTCACTGCTGGATGGCAGGCCAGACCAGGAGGAGCTCGTCCTAAACGACGTCGTTCAGGTGGGCTTGAAATATGCCCGCGAGGTCCTAGACGGCAAGTGGGGCCAGGACTGGGCCCTCGGATACGCCCACACAGTCCACTCAAGCCAAGGTCTCACCGTCACAGACCCCCAAAAAGTCTGGATAATCGATGACTATCTTCAGTGGTCCAATCGTGCCTACCTGGCCATATCAAGAGTGGAGTATCTCAGCCAGCACGAGCTGGTAGTATGCCCCTCAGAGGAGGGCTCTGAGGGTGGGCCACTCACAGAGCCTGATGAGCTATCGCTCCGCAAGACCATCATAAAGCTGGTGGGCTACAAGCAACAGGACCAAGCCAAGGGGCTCAGGTTTAGCTTGAAGGTTGTCACATCTTAGCACTGAAGGAGGCCAAGGGCACTCAGTGTGCCGCGTGCGGCATCAAGCTCCTATGGGCTTACCAGCTGAAGGACACCCAGCAGTTCAGTGTTGACGGGTTAGACACCTCCGTGGGCCATATCCACGATAACGTCAGGCTGACCTGTCTCGAGTGCCACCGATAAACAGGAGCCACTGCGCTCAGAGCCTAAGAACCCCATCTGGAGGAAGCTGAGTGTCCAGTGGCACTACGAGGAGTTCCTCCCTGACAAAACCACGTGGCGGCCCATCCTGCAGGTTAATACAACACAGGCTCACCGGGCTTGGTCACCGAGCGCCCCAGCCGGTACACCCCCAGATACCACACGGGGTCAGTCCCGTGGCGCCGACTTCCCTTCAGCTCGCCGGGCTGGCAGAGGAAGCGAACCCCAACACCTGAAGGGAGCTTTTGCTCCTTGAGACCAACAGGGCGGTTGGGAACTGTAGAGGAGGGCTTTTGCGCCACGGTCTTGGCTTTGATGGTTTCAGAGGGCTTTTTGCCAGTCAACCTGGTCACTTCGCCGTTCAGAGCTGCGACAACTGCGGGCAATCACTTAACCCACTCTGTGGACCTCGCGCCCTCAGGGAGGCGCATCTCCTGAGCATACTGGTGTCCAAAGAGCCGCTCAGCCAGGGTCCAGTTCCAGCACTCCACGACCCACGTCGAACCTGAACAGAGTGTTTTGCCAGCTGCTGGCTGACAGAGCCCATGAATGCCCGGGGTCAACCTGGAGAAGCTTAGGCCACTTCAATGGCCCCCATCTGTAGATCCGAGACAGAGCATCGGCAACCTCTGCCGCGGTCTAGCTAGTCAGAGGCTCAGCCTCTTTGTAGTGTGAAGCTACATCAACGAGTGAGCGTAGCGGAAGGTTTTCCGCCCCACGCGGTCATGGGGGAGGAAGAGTAGATCCGCTTGGTGGACCTCGTTGGGCACCGCCACATCAAACTTTGGCCGCGGTACGCACCGTGGGGCAGGCAAATAGATCTGCCAGATGGCCTGCCTTTTGAGCCAGTCCTTGGCCTGCTGCTCAGTCACCTTTGCTGCAGACACCAGCTTCTTGATGGCTGAGAGCCCCTTCCAGTAGCCTCGGGGACTGTAGTATATTTTCGCCAGGCAGCTGTCGGCTAGTAGCATTGCTACTGTGGTATTCCAGCAGCCCAATGAGCCTCCAACATGCGGATGCCACAGGCTCAGGGAGCTGTCCAGTTGTCGCCTGGAGGTTGGTCAGGCCGGCCAGCACCTCTGCGGCGAAAGGCATTGCTGTCTTCTCATCTCGCCGCCAGAGCTCAAACGACTTCTGCGCGATATTGATCATGGGCCAGAGGACCAGGAATCTTATGGCGGTGGGCCGCGTGCCCTACCTCGAGCACTGCGCAGTAAAGCTCTTCGGGAAGACCCATGACTACTACTATAAGGTCGCAGAAAACAGGATCATGAAGGCAATCTTGCGTTCTCTCTGCCTGCCACTCAGGTGATAAAAGTCTGAGAGCTGGGGCTTGGGCCCCAGGGGGTCGAGGTTGTGACCGGTGATCCGGGCATATTCCTGCATTGCCACGTCACTGTTCTGAAAAGTTTGTACGGCATGGCCTTGCCGGCTGAGCTCCCCATTGATAAAGTCCAGGCGCTCGGTCTGCTTCTGGGACCATGTCACCTGTGCAGCCTGCAGCTGTATGCTGCTTTGTCGTGATGCTTGTGCTCTTCGTCGACACCAGAGCTTCTCAAAATGGTGAATAAGTAGTTCGATCCTGTTCACCAGGGCGTCTCCAACAAGCATAGCAACGCTTGCCATTTTATTTCATGATATCAGCAGGTATGATCCCCTGTTTAATAAGAGCATCCTTCGTTGTCATGGCGAGAGCGACGTCTAATATCACCATGCCCACATCACGGGGTGTGAAGTCTAGCTTCGGGGGGGCTACCCCCCATCGCCATCTTGCCAAGCCGGGCGTATCCCATGGCCAAGCCAGAGACAACTGCACTGTGATACAGTGCATTTTTTCCATATAGAAGGGGTCTGAGCTAGTCTTTAATTGCTTGGCACCAGGGGGCTTATCCACAGGCTGCTTGGGCGCGGAGTCAATGGGGCCTGCCGCAACCAATGCGGGACTTCTCGTTTGCTTGCTTCGGAGAAACACGAGTGCCTCGCCCACAAGACAAGCCCCAACGATCCATGGGGTCCAGTTAGTTAGTCCTTCACGGCGTTCCGGCCAGGAAACCACTTGTTCCTGGTCCGCTTCCTTTGAAGGAATATTGGTAGGCATTCTGTCGCCGGCGGGGGGTCAAAATGATTCCTTGGCTCCCCTAAGCTGTTTGAGCAGTCGTTCTTGCTTGGCCTTCCGGGCGGCAGCGCTCTTGCTTGGCATTCCGGGCGGCAGCGCCGGCACGCCCGCCTGCCACTTTTTTTTTATCCTTAACTTTCTCCCTAACTCTTTCCACTGGACTCTGTGCTGGCTCCTCCTTCATCTTCGCCATCGCTTATTCTAACAGGGCATTGATGTCCAAATTGGCAGTGCTTCAAGGTGGTCAGCACGGCTGTTAACGGCGCCAAGAACACACCGTAGCGTTGGTAGAGTTCGCTGTCCAGAGCATTAATCTGATAAGCGGTGAATGTTTTCCTGCGGACCACCCGTCCGTACTGCCCGGCTTGGCCTCCCGTCACGATCACGGCGAGCCTTTCACAGTGTTTTTGCACTCGTTCTTCCCCCTGGCCCTCCGGCGTGTCTGGCGTCATCGCCCTTCCTCCCACCGGGGCAGCTGCCGGTGGAGCCCCCTCGGCTAGACCAGCGCTAGTGCCCTGCCGTTGCTCTGCAACTGACATCAGCGCGTCAATCAGTTCGCCGCAGTCCATTTCGCCTATTACAAGCCGTCGGAGACGTCTAATATAATATCGGAGGCACTTACTGAAGCGTGCGAATTGCCAAGCAATAAAAAACAGCAGTACCAAATGCACGCCAAGCACGGCGATCAGCAGTCCTTCAGTTACTTCATGCATGTGAGCACCATATAAGCGGATGGCTGATCAGTCTTCAACAGAAATTTCGCGTGTTTTCTTTCTGCCAGCTGCTGCCGCACCAACGCCCGCTGTTCCCTTGTCGGTATCACGTCGTTTTCCCCGCAGGCATTTGTCGAAAGAGTCTCTGTCCTTGCAATGGAAGAGTGTGACCCAGCGCGTCTGCTCGCGGAGGTCCTTCAGGACTGAGTTGTACTTTTGGGTGAGGACCCAGACACTGATGTTGGTGTGACGGCCAGAAAACGCCAAGTCTGACAGCATGTTTTTCTTCTGCGTCAACGCCTTCGAGGTGTTGGCTTGCCCTTAAACAGCAGGTAGAAGGCCCGCAGGTAATCATGAAGGCGCTCACCCGGGTCTAGAACATAGACCTCAGGGTCTGTCCAGAGCCAGGGGCACTGCTTGTAGGTCTTGTTGTGCTCTATGGTGGGGCACAGGATCACAATATGTCTGAAGTACCCCTGGTAGGGGCCTTCAAGGAGGGCCAGGATGAACACAGTTTTTCTGCATCAAGTTTGCCCGCAAACTAATGCTGAGTGGGTGCTCATGGGCAGAAGTCGGCTAATAGATGGCGGAGACGAAGCGGCCATCTTCAATATTAAGCTGGGCATCCATGATGATGTAGAGATAGATGTTCAAAGCGCCGGCTGCTTCTGCTGTCTTAGTCAACTGGATGTCACCCCTTCGCTGGCATTCTCTATGCGGCGGCCACTGCTATGAAGCCGGTCATCATCGGTTGTCCTGAGGTCGAGCCACAGGGAGTATTTGCTTGTCAGAAATTCTCCCAGGGCCAGGTCTTTCGCCACCACTGTCGCATCTGGGTGACGCTTACTGCCAGGTGATGCTGCAAATAACTTCTTTGCCTCATCCCACATCTGGCAGGCATGCATTCCTTGACTTTATATAGAGTTGATTGGCGATCCCCTCGATGGTGACCTCCACTTTTGTTATTTTCGGGTTATAGAAGCAAAGGGTTGTTGCGCGGCAACATTCTCAAAGAGCATCAGGATGCCCGTCATGCTGCAGGCGGGCACATTGAGATTGATATTCCAGAGGGTGTCGCTCTTGTCTGCTGATTTTTCGGTGCCGCAGTACCTGGTCATACAGACTGACTCTAGACTGATGTTTTCAATGTCGTATGAGGCGTCGGCATCTCCTGTGGCCTGGATCACACGGCTGTAGTCATTGAACGTGAGTTCATACTCGAGCTGGTCGCCCAGTGCGCTCTGGTAAAATGGCATGTGGCTTTTCAGCAGTTCGAAGTCCAGGGGGACGTAGAAGCGGTTGCCGAAGGCATCGGGATGGCCTTATCGGCCGCGACTGCCTCATCTTTATTTCCGGCATTGATGGGAATTCGCGTTGTGTTTCGGTTACCAGACGTATCGACACCGGTAAGGATTAAGTTTACGTCCGAATTTGCTCGAAGAAGCCATGCTGGTCATTTTTCCTCTCCGAGGCCGTCTTCCAGAGATCGCCATAACAGTTGAAGATGTCACTGTCATCGACGGACATCACCTTGTTGCCGGAGATCTTGATTACTGTCTTCTTCACGATGGCGCAGCCCAGGTTCTGAACCACGGTCCGGTTCGCATCTTCACTATCCAGCGTGATTCTGAAGGCCAGGCTGGCAGTCCCCGTAACGATCACATCATGTGCCCCCAGGATGGGGAACCTAACAAGCAGCTATTTGTTCTGGTCAACCGTGCTCGGGTTGTTAGTAATGACCACTGATTTCCGCACTCCTTTGACCCCGAGGGGCTCACAGAGACACCGGTTAAGGATTAAGTTTACGTCCGAATTTGCTCGAAGAAGCCATGGTGTATTTGAACTTACGCCACAACCTTCAAATGAGCATTCACTGTCAATGCTGCGATGGATGACGTCACTTTCGAGAACCCCACGTTCGACCCTGACGGGCCTGGAGTAGACGATGATTATAGTTTCGACCTCCCCAATCCCCCCATGGAGCCTCCACCGGAGGAGTTGCGACAGGCAGAGCATGAGGCCCAAAAGAAACGCCTCGTTGGTAGTTTCTAAGAAGAGGTGAGTCATACCTATGGGTTGCGCCCCGAAGGCAGGATCGACTATAGCCAGTTCGCCATCGCTTTAGACACGCTGGTCCGAAGATACGGAAATGGTGGCACATATGCACTGCGGAGATCATTGGGGCTCACAGATTATAAATCGGAGTAATCTAGGCTCGACAGAGAGGCCGTGGAGACACTCCAGAGTGCAAAGGAGGCCCTCCCTAAAAACACTGAATCCATCAAGCTGAAGGACCTCTCAGGCGCGACCAATGACGTCATCGGGACAACAGGAGACGTTGAGACCGCATTGAAGTCCATCAGTGATCCGCCAATGGACACCACGTGCATATCCCAGGCCACAAGAGATCTCGCTGGAGTAAGGGGGCCATGACGAGAATGAGAGATGAGTTGGTGAACAACCTGGCGAAGCTGTCAGATGTTGACGACTGGAAATCCGAAGTCAAAAAGCACTTGGCCAGGGAGCGTCGAAAACTGACAGAAACGGACACCGAAATTCAACAAGATATTCAAGATCGAATGAAAAAGCTTCAGGGCGAGCTCTCCGACCTCCAACTTGAAAGACAAGCGAGGCTCGAAGCCCTCTCCATGAACAAAACAGCTCTCCAGGTCCCAAATTAACTGAATTCGTGAGACCATCAGGCGGCTCCTCCATGAAGACAAGATGCTGGCTGAGCCAATACGAACACTCTTCCGCGAACAGGCCATTACCATCGCATCGATTCTAACAGCAATTGGCATGGCGATAAGCACTCTTGTGCTTGCTCTCACTGGCGGAGGAGCCGGGGGGCACCCCATCGCCAGCTACCAAGCCATCCAACAAGGGCGGTTTGAAAGAATGGGTCAAAAAGCACCTACAGGCCCTTGGGCGTGCCCTGGCCAATTTGGCCGGCAAGGCCGCTGCCGCCCTGCCCGGAATCATCGGGTCCATCATTTCTTGGCTCTTGGGCACGCTTGGAAAAACCGCGACGGCTGGCAGATAATTTGTGGGCCTTGGTCATCAGCGTGGGGGCGCTTCTTCTCGTGGCCGCAAGGGACTGGCTAGCGAGACCCCAACCAAAGCGCCACTAGGCCAACACCGACCCCTGCGGCTGTGAGAGCCGTTTTTTTGTCTTCGTGGCTCGTTGCGGCTGCGAGACCAGACGCGTGTTGTTGCTGACCCGCAGGGTCAGCACAACCCGAAGAGTCAGCTGCGGGTCTGCCACTCGGTGGCCCCTTGTGATCAGTTCCGGCTGGTGCTGCGATTTTTCCTTCAAAGGACTTATCTGTGGTTTTGCTTATCTGCTCTGACTCATTGATTCCCGGGTTGTGACGATAACTGCTTCAGTTCCAGCGATCGATATTTCATTGTTGTAGCCCTTTACATTGCCCGGGTGGAGAGCAATGTCGCTCGGGGCAAGGTAGAGCCCTATCCCGAAGACGTAATCAAGCGGTGTGGAGGCATATTGGAGCGTCTTTTGGTAGCGAGCGATGGTGCTGGGGATGTCAACGGGTGAGACGATGGCGTCTTTGACATTGGCCAGGAACTGCTTTTGAGCGTCCAACCCCGTCCCGGGTTAGAGAATATTTGAACAGGTTTGAGCCTGCGCTCCCAGGATTGCCCACACATACGTCCGTATACTGTTGCTGAGGCACTCCACACCAGCTTGCGTGAAGCCTTCTGATTTATCGAGAATGAACATCGTGCGTAGGTAGGTAAGGGTTAAGCATGTGGGGGGCTGGAGGTTGCCCTCTGTGAGCTCACGTATTACCACCGCTGGCTAAATATCGGCGCCGCGCTAGGGAATAACCAAGTTTCAACCAGACAGTCCACACTGAAGATTCCCGATGGGTACTACAACGCCTGCAAGCTAGATGATGTGCTCCAGCCTTTGGGCACCGAACTTCGGCTGCATGCCCCCACTGGCCACTTGGAGCTGTCGGCAGAGAGACATCTGGTCATAAATTGCAGGCTAGCCGATCTCCTTGGGTTTTCTTGGAACACATTCGAGCCCGGCAACACAACCACAGACAAGCCACACCAGCTTGCTGTCCACAGGGAGGTTTGCGTGCACCTCGCTGAGATCAGCACTTCGGAAAATCTGCACAACGGTCGCCCATCTACGCTGCTCAGATCCGTCCCCGTTGAGAACGAGAGGTGGGGGTGGTTGGACGCAAACATTTCCCCACTTGCAGTACAAACGGCTAGCATCGGGGACTGTTTCTCAACTGACCCTCACCGTATTAGACGTAGGCAACAAGAAGTTAGATTTCGACCACTTAAGTGCCGTCCTACACATACGAAATGTCTGACGTTGGTGGCCCTGGAAGCACGAGAAAATGTCCTGGGATTGCTCTGGCCAATCTCGGGGATATGGAGGGCTTTGAGAAGGATGGGGAAGAGGGACAGCTGTATGGCCTCCAGCTGTCTGACGGGATGTACAAACGAAAAAAGGTTGTCACCCAAGAGGGGGGTGGGGCGCAGAAGCTCTCCCAGCTGAGCGATGTAGATGTTTCATATGCCGCCCCCAGGCGGCTCCACAAGTGCTGGCGTTTACTGGGAGAAAGTGGGTTGCCTTCGCAGACCCCATCCAAGAAACAGGGTGGCTTGTGGATGTGAAAAGTTTCAGCACCATACGAGGTGACGGGGCAGCATCACAAGATTCGGAAGGTGACAAATGCCGGTACCTGGCTGTGTTCCTACATTCCTGAAACCAAGAACGTGGTCGTTTTCGAGCACTATACCCTGAAGACGAGCCATAGCCAGCCTGGCATTCTCAAAATGCCTACTTCCATGATCCTTCTCGAGCTAGTCCTGGGAGACCAGCCCGATGACTTTGTTGATGTCTTACCGGGCTTCATGAGGGTAGAGAGGTGGGAGCCTATATCAGTGTACAGGCGCCACCCAAAGTGCATTTGCGGGGATCGGGTACCAAGCGGATTACCACTTATTGGATATAAGCAAGATCTATGTTGGTCCCGCATAGAGCTTAAGAGGTTGCGATTTACGCCCCTCGATCTGACGGGAGATCAGAGCTCCGTGATGCTCGGTCATTTGACTTCAGCATGTGGCTGAGGTCCGATCCCGCCTGGAGAAAGAGCGGGACTTCAGAGCCTCGCTTTACAAAAAATACCGGCGGGGGGTCAATGTCGTGGACAGACTCGACACCGCGCTTTCAGTGGCCAGCGCGGGCTTGGCTGCATCTGGTGTCGGACTATTGACGACAATAATCACGGCGCCAGTTGCCGTTGGCCTTAAAGCTGGGGCGATTGTGTGTGGGTTGCTGGGAGCCGGTGGAAAATTATAGGCTGGAGGCTTGAAGCCAAAGCTAGAAAACACAATCAGATCCTGGTCCTGGCCATCTCAAAGCTAAAAACAATCGCTGACAGGATCTCGACTGCACTAACCGACGACAGATCTCCGAGGAGGAATTTCGCCCGATTGTGTCTGAACTCGAGAAGTACGACCAGATGAAGGCTGAGATTCGTCTTGGGCGTCAGAAACAGGGCGGTCTGCCCGAGGGCGAAAAAAAGCAGCTCTTACACCTCATGAGAGATGAGGCAATGATGGCGGCCCATACCAAGCTGTTGGAAGAGCTCAACAAAGCTGGAACCAGTGGCACCTCTTGATAAAGCATCTGGCGAGCTTAAGAAAACAGAGCGCAGGCTGGTTAGGACCCCAATGAGCTGATCCAATCGCAAACCCACCTTTGAGCCCCGGATCAGTTTTAGAGATCTGAGCAAGGGTTCTGCGGTAAATTTTTTTTTCACTCGTGTATTTCCTAGAGAGGTGCTGTGTGGCTACGGCACCCCAGGGCTACAGAGGAAAAAATAAGCCTTATTTTATGGGCACCACACTTAAAAAAAATGGCAAAAGCCGCGTCTGGTCCACGGTACTTTTACCCCAGGAGCTGGGTAGAATTCTTTACACGCACATCCCAGTCCTGGGGTGAAACACCTGTCTTTTCTTAAGCCACCACAACATGTTTGCTCGTGGCCTCCCCGGAAGAGTCACCTTGAACCCCATAGACCCTATCTATGTCCAGTAGACAGAGTCGAGGTAAGGCAAGTCAGTGTGATTGATTACGGACCCACAGGGAGAATTCTATTGTGCGCAAAATTCTATTGTGCGCGCAATCCGTGAGTCTTTCACTAATGACACCCGGATAACCACTAACAGCTGCAGCAGGCGTCATACTCAGACAAATGAGACATACCATGCACCAGTCACGACCCAATTAATAGCATGATGGTCTGTACTTATATACTATCTTTCTTCCTGTTTGAAAAATGAATGGGTTTGTAAATTTGCATATTAGCTTTCTAAAACAGTGATCAAGCAGAACGTATGTGAATCATTAAATCAGCTAGTCAGAGCCAGACCAACCTTCTCACGATATGGCTTACAGGTAAGTGGTTTGTCATTCCTTTTTTTGCGTTCTGAGCCCCGGGCCGGCGAGGGTGGGGGGCCGTCCCCAGTAGCTTGGGCGCGATAGCGGAGCGGGCTGGAGGCTAGCCAGGGGCCTGAATAACGGGCTCGGCCAGGAGGTCTGTGCGATGGAGACGGTAGGATATATAAATTACTAGTGTTCATTCAGCGCACCTAATTCTATTTAATTTCCTCAAGTGGATGTGCACCAGATAAATTGGATATTTTCGTGTACAGGTAAGTGGTTTGTCATTCCTTTTTTGCGTTCAGAGCCCCGGGCCAGCGAGGGCTGGGGGGCATCCCCAGGGGCTCGGGCGGAGCACAGGCCATTGCCAATTATTTGTGTAGGTCTCGATGGCCCAGCATACACACAGCAATTATTTGTGTAGGTCGAGACGGCCGGGTGTACACACACAATTACCAATTATTTATGTACGTGGGAGCCTCCGCAGCCCGATCCACACCCCCATATAGCTACTCTACCCCCCCCCCCCCATTCTCCAGGGGCTCGGGCAGTTCTCAAGCACAGGCTGGCCATTGCCAATTATTTATATAGGTCGGGCCATCTTCACGTACACACACAATTACCAATTATTTATGTAGGTCGAGGACGCCCCGAGGTACACACACAATTACCAATTGTTTATGTACGTGGGAGCCTCCGCGGCCCCATCTAGCTACTCTACTTCCTACTTGACCTAGAAATCATCAAGACAAACATTTTGAGCCAGATTCATGATGATTGCTTCAAAAATGTTACCGCTAGAGTGTTAACAAGGTTTTCTGCTGATTTGGCCCAGTGACCTAGTTTTTGACCCCATGTGCTCCAGTTTCAAACTTATTTTAGAACTCATCAAGACAAACATTTTGAACAAGATCCATGATTATTGCTTCAAAAATGTGACAGCTAGAGTGTTAACAAGGTTTTCTGCTGGTTTGCCCTGGTGACCTAGTTTTTGACACCATGTGACCCAGTTTCAAACTTGACCTAGAAATCATCAAGACAAACATTTTGAGCAAGATTCATGATTATTGCTTGAAAAATGTGACCGCTAGAGTGTTAACAGGGTTTTCTGCTGATTTGGCCCGGTGACTTAGTTTTTGACTCCAAGTGACCCAGTTTCAAATCTGACCTAGAAATCATCAAGACAAACATATTGAGCAAAAATCATGATGATTGCTTCAAAAATATGACAGCTAGAGTGTTAACAAGGTTTACTGCTGGTTTGCCCTGGTGACCTAGTTTTTGACACCATGTGACCTAGAAATCATCAAGACAAACATTTTGAGCAAGATTCATGATTATTGCTTGAAAAATGTGACCGCTAGAGTGTTAACAGGGTTTTCTGCTGATTTGGCCCGGTGACCTAGTTTTTGACCCCTAGTAACCCAGTTTCAAACTTGACCTTGAAATCATCATGACAAACATTTTGAGCAAGATTCATGATGATTGCTTGAAAAATGTGACCGCTAGAGTGTTAACAAGGTTTTCTGCTGATTTGGCCCGGTGACCTAGTTTTTTACTCCAAGTGACCCAGTTTCAAACTTGGCCTAGAAATCATCAAGACAAACATGCTGAGCAAGATTCATGATGATTGCTTGAAAAATGTGACCACTAGACTTAACAAGGTTTTCTGCTGATCTGGCCCGGTGACCTAGTTTTTGATCCCAAGTAACCCAGTTTCAAACTTGACCTAGATTTAATAGAGGCAAAGATTTTGAGCAAGTTTCATCAAGATTGGGTCAAAACTATGACCTCTAGAGTGTTAACAAGTTTTTCCTTTGATTTGACCTGGTGACCTAGTTTTTGATGCCAAGTAATCCAGTATCGAGCTTGACCTAGATTTTATAGAGGCAAACATTCTGACCAAGTTTCATCAAGATTGGGTCAAAACTGTGACCTCTATAGAGTGTTAACAAACTAATTGTTGACGACGGACAACGGACATAGGGTGATGACAACAGCTCACCCTGAGCTTTTGCTCAGGTGAGCTAAAAATTATCCCCAAATTATCACCAAATACTCTTCCTTAACCTTGCCATGCTGAATTAATTAATATGCCAGAGCCACTTCTAATTTTCAGGGCCCAGTTGTTCAAAGCTAATGATGTTGTTAGTTAACGATTCGTTAAAATTTACATCAAGTGATACACAAATATGCTGAAATCAGAATATTGTATATTGAATCTGCTAAAACAGTTAATGAAATGACCCTTAATGAGCTCGTTAAGCTAACTATGCTTTGAACAACTGGGCCCAGATTATTTGATCCAGGTTGTTGACACAAATTCAAATACTGACTGGCAAACAGTGCAGATCCAAATCCGTTGGCTTCCAACTGATCTGGATCTATACTGTTTGCAAAAGCAGGACATATCTGGGTTCAGCAGGAAAAGGGTTAAATTGCCAGTCAAAACTGCATTAGATGACAATTAAATTTGTTTACTTTTCACAGGAAGTAAAAAAAAATTGATTGTCATCTGCTACAAATTTTGATTGGCACTTTAACCATTACCATGCACTCTCTGGACTAAATCAGCTAACAAAAAATTGGTGACATGTTTCTTGTTTTTCCCAGAAAACAGGATTTTTGAGATCATTTTCCAGAAATCAGGATTTGACAATTCATGCAAATTGTCTCCATTTGCCCTCTTCTAGTTTTCAGCCAATCAGATTATTTGATTCAGGCTGTTGATACAAATTCACATACTTAATGACAAGCAAAGTTTGGGTTCAGCAGGACCAGGGCTAAGACGACAACAAAGGCTTTTTTTATCAGTTTCATTCAAATCAAATCAACATCTGACAATACTATTTGCCATCATTGTTATTGCTTGGAATTCTTGTAATAAAAAGCATGAAACATGGGCTCCATTGTCTTTACTGGCCAGCAAACAATAACATTAATTAGTATACTGGACAACTGAACAAAGTGTAACTGTATGCTGCATTTGCACCTGAGGACTTGTACCACCAGCAAAGACCAAGATCAGTCTGTGCTTTGAAGTTGTCCTGTCCAATACTACACAATCACTTTTGGTTGGACTATAATGTACAGTTGACTCTCGCTATCTCGAACTTGCTTATCTCGAATAACCGCTTATCTCGAAGTGAAAATCTGGTCCCTGCCTAAACATGAACATCTAACAACAGGTAAAAATATTGTGGAAAAGAGGAGAAATTGCTCCTAAGGAGCAATTTCTCCACTTTTTCCACAATATTTCCATTATATCTCTAACTTCAGGAGTCAAATTATACACATATATTTGTTAAAAGTGGTTAATCAAATTAGTTTTTCCTCAATTCTGCAAATCTGATATGTCGAAGTACGGATATCTCGAAGTATTTCAGACAGTCCCTTGGAATTCGAGATAACAAGAGTCGACTATTTTATTTCTTCATAAAAACATGTTGAGGTACTCATTAGAAGCTCCTCAGAAAGACACTTATAATGAGTACCCACAACATATGTTCTTGTGGTGAAATAAAAATGTTAAACTATAATATCCAGCCATTATGGTGTTGCGGGCAAATAACTCAATAAAAATTTAACAAAATTTACCCATTAGCAATCCCAAACCAGATCTCCACAAAATCAATGCACATACCAAGTTTGGTAAAAATCCATTGATGTTTACTCAAGTTATCATCCAGAAACAAAAAACGGGTGGACAGACGGATGTACGACTGATAGATGGACAGACGGACAGACAGAAACATGGACATCCAACGTGAAACCATAATACCTCGCCACTATTGTGTGGCTGGGTATAAAAAGAGAAAAATATCAACAATTTTGATCAAAAAACCCCCAAAAAAACCTTATCTGGAGATATGGACTACAATATGCAGGAATTTTGTTTGGAGTTAGGAGTTCTGTGGCCCAGTCAACTGAGAGTACAGACTGGTGGAGAGGGACTAAGGTATCCAGGGCAGATTAAGAGTCAGTGATTTTTTAATAGATAAATACTGAGAACTCAAGTGAGGCCAGAGTTGTTTTATTTTTAGGTTTACAAAATATTTCTTTAAAAAAAAGTTGCTGTCAGAAGGGAGAAATGAAAATAAAAATAAGAAAGAAACTTGGGTTGATCAAATCATAACTAATTTTCAAACAAAAATACATGTTAAACAAGAATTCCGCGGAAGGCGTCATCGCACCTGTTTGGGCAAAAGTCCCAGGAGCCACAATCAGAATGTCATCATTAAATAAGTTTATTTCATTCTTAGCAGTGCTTAGTTGGAAAACTGGGTTGAAAAAATGTAGACAAAGTGCATAGTGGGACACATATATTCCAGACCTGTGCCATTCCCTCTAATGGCTATATCTTCAGCACTGACTTTTTGTATTATACAGCCCAATGATAATGGAACATCAATGTAAACTGTGTAAAAGTCACTGGAGCATGAAATATAGGTTAAGGTCACCGGGTCAAGGTACTTGCCAAATCAATACATCAAGGAGAAGCACTATGCAAGATAGGGTGGTTGTAGGCCTTTTAATTGAGGATTTCGAACATCAACGTAAAATTTGTCAAATATAGATCAAGGAAATTAACCGGGTCAAGGTACCTGCCAAGCCAGAACAATGAGGTGAAGCACTATGTAAGGTTTAGTGGTTGTAGGTCTTATATTTGAGGAGATATTGAACATCAACTTAAAATGTGTCAATGGCACTGGAGTGCAAAATATAGGTCATCACCGGGTCAAGGTACCTGCCAAGTCAGTACATCGAGAAGGAGCACTATACAAGGTTTGGTGGCTGAGGGCCTTATAGTTGAGGACATATGGAAGGGCGACGTAAAAGGTGTAAAAGTCAATGGAGCACAAAATATAGGTCAAGGTCAGCAAGTCAAGCTACCTGCAGAGTCCGTACATTGAGGAGAAGCTCTATGCAAGATTTGGTGGTTGTAGGCTTTATAGTTGAGGAGATATTGAACGTCAATGTAAAATGTGTAAAAGGCACTGGAGCACAAAATATAGGTCAAGGTCTCCAGGTCAAGATACCTGTCGAGTCAGTACATCTAGAAGCACTATGCAAGGTTTGGTGGTTAGAGGTCTTAACACTTGAGATCTAGAAGGTGGACATAAATTAGGTCAAAGTCACTGCAGCCAAAATATAGGTCATGGTCACCAGGTCAAGGTATCTGCCGAGTCAGTACATTGAGAAGAAGCACTTTGCAAGGTTTGATGGTTGTAGGCCTTATAGTTGAGGAGATATCGAATGTCGACACAAAATGTGTCAAAGTCACTGGAGCGCAACATATAGGTCATAGTCACCAGGTCAAGGTACCTGCCGAGTCAGTACATCTAGGAGAAGCACTATGCAAGGTTTGGTAGTTGTAGGCCTCATAGTTGAGAAGATCTGGAACTTCAACGTAAATTGTGTCAAAGTCACTGGAGCGTGAAAAATAGGTCAAGGTCACCGGGTCAATGTACCTGCCAAGTCAGGAGGTCAGGGAGATGTGTCATGCAAGGTACGATGATTGTTGTAGAATTGTAGTTGATTAGAATACTAACTTTGACATAAATGTCGAACTTCGACATAAATGTTGAGACAAACGGATGGATGATTGGATGGATGAATGGAAAAGGGGATGCCTATGTCGCAAAGTCAGGAGGTCAGAGAGATGTTTAATGCAAAATTTGATGGTTGTTAGTCTTGTAGTTGATTAGAATACTAACTTTGACATAAATGTCGAACTTAGACAAATGTTGACAGATGGACAGATGAACAAACAGACAGACAAACGGAAAAGCGGACGCCTATGTCGCAAAGTCAGGAGGTCAGGGAGATGTTTCGTGCAAGGTTTGATGGTTGTTTAGTCTTGTAGTTAAGTAGAATACTAACTTTGACATAAATATTGAACTTTGACATAAATGTTGATAGACGGACAGATGGATGGACAGACAAATGGACGGACAAATGGAAAAGCGAATGCCTATGTTGCAAAGTCTGAAGGTCAGGAGATGTTTCATGCAAGGTTTGATGGTTGTTTAGTCTTGTAGTTGATAAGAATACTAACTTTGACATAAATGTCGAACTTTGACATAACAGAACTGTTGACAGACGGATGGACGGAGGGACAGACAAATGGAAAAGCAGACACCTATGTCGCAAATTCAGGAGGTCAGGGAGATGTTTCATGCAAGGATTGATGGTTGTTTAGTCTTGTAGTTGATTAGAATACTAACTTTGACATAAATGTCGAACTTCGACAAATGTTGACAGACAGACGGACGGACGGAAAAGCGGACGCCTATATCGCACCCTGATACAAGCAGGTGCGACAAAAATGCAATATTTCATGTCCAAATTGGAAGGGCAAGGAATTAAAATTAAAAAAAAAATGAAATGTAAATTTGATTTTTCCGGAGGTGCTTTTGTTTGTGTTGAGGTTTTACGGCCCAGTCAACCCAATGGGGTCCTGTCGAGCACGGTCAGTTTACCTAGCCACACGTTTACTGGGCAGGCTTAGTCCTCTAAGTGGTTAATCAGTATTGTGCACATTCTTTTGTCAGAAACTGACAACTGCCCTTCTTGAATCAGCGGAAGGGTCCGGAGGTGCTAAAATCATAGGTTAGGCTCTCCTGTTAACTTAAAAATAAAAAACTGTGGCCTGAATGTGAATGTATATACACACTTTATTGTTAAAATGCTAGGGTAAAAGCCAAACCTGGAGTCCAGTAAAACTAATCCGGATTTTCCGGCACTGCCTCTATGTGACTCAGTTGCCCGGTAGCGTTAAAAATCTGAACAGTCAGTCAGTCAATGTTAGGGTATATAGCATATAATGACAAACAGTGTGTTTAAAAATTCCCTTTATCAAGACCAATGTTATTTGAACCATATCAAATCTAACAGTCAACAGCAAAGTGCCTGGGCAGATGAAAATCATCAATGTGCAAAACTTTAACTTTTGCTTATTACTGTGTACTGAATCAAATATGTTTTTCCTATAGTCACAGATGATCAATTTTTAGGTACCATACAGTAAATGTCCTAAAATTCTTTACACCAAAGAATCTGACAAAAATGGCATTTGCAAATAGTGCAGACCCAGATCAGACTTTGTGTTGGGGTTAAATGACACGTCAACCCTTGTGGGTCATTTTGTGTTGTCTCCCAGAGAAAGGGAGAAAAGAGACAGAACAGAAAGTAGAGGAGATGAAAGAGAAGGACAGGGAAGAAAGAGGAACAGGAATGAAAGGGAAGACTCAGAAGAAATAAAAAACATTCCCCTCTACCCTTACCTGCTACAAGTTTAGCAAGCCTTGCCCAACTGTAAGCCAATATCAGTTGGACGCCCCAGTGACGTAAGATACACAACACCTTTGCAATACCTGACCACACACCCTTCAACCACCCCTCCCTCCCCAACCTGACTGCTCCTGAAAAAGCAATCTGATCATGGTCAACACCATTTGCCAATTCCACTCAGTATTTTAAGACAAACTGTATAAAAAGCAAAACTTTGGGGAGAGGGGGGGGGTGGGGGGGGGGGGAAATGTTAGGACATTTACTGTATTTACCCTAAATATATAAGAAAGGTAAGTCTGAACAAACAGTGTAGACCTAGATCAAACTACTCTTACAAAGGCATTTGATCAGGGTCTGCAATGTTTGCGATTCTGTTAGTATTTTTCAGACATACATGTTCAAATTTTACATTATGAAAACATGCCTATTCAAATATATTGAAAATTTCACCACAAAAAAAAAAAAAAAAAAAAAAAAAAAAAAATAAATAAATGAATGAAAATTTTCAGATAAAAAATTCTGATATATTTTTTTTATATTTCAGCTCAAAACATAGATTGTGGGTGCTCGTTAGAACCACCTCAGCAAGGCAATTCTAACAAGTACCCACAATCTATATTTTAGCAGAAATAAGAAAAATAATGTATACCCCTGTAAACCCCAGTTTTACTATATAAAAGTGGGGTATAAGGGGGTCAAAATTATATAGGCATGTTTGCGTAATGAGGATACCTATGGCAATCAGTTAATATGAATATGTGGGCTAATAATGTTAATGACAACAGACTTACTCTGAATTGCTGGTGGAATCTGGACCATGTCCACAGCAAAAGATAGAATAAGGTGACTACTTGGTATGAATTTTATTTTTGTACCAAAACATTATCTTTGTCATACTTACAGGAATTGCCGATAAAAGTGAGAAAACATAAAGCATATTTTGATTCAAAAATGCATACACACAACACCCCAAAAACTGCTTATAATAAGATAATTTAGCATCAGTCAGAAAGAAATAAAATTCAGAAATTTAAGACAAAAACTTACCAAAGAGCCAAACCATCTGTCTTCCTGAATCCTCTCTGCTTGCTGAGCTGTGAAAAGAAACAAATTTCAGAAATTTCAGAACTTACCAAGACAGCCAAACCAACCATCTTCTCTGCTTGCTGAGCTGTATTGAAAAGAGCACTGACCAACATTACAAAAACTACTCAGTCAGAAAAGACATGACAGAATTCACTCAGTACAACATGACAATGTTAAACTGCCTTAAGGTAGAGTAGATGGTGCATTGCATGCAAAACATTTTGGGACATATCAAACAAAAAGGTCTCTTTGAGCACAATGGAGATAGTGAATGCCCAGACTGGCCAGCTCATTTGGACCTTCATTGTTGGCTTACAGAACCACTGGCTACAGTATGATAAATGCCCTAAAATTTTGTAAATTAAAGTTGCCAATAAAATGGCATGTGCAAATAATGCAGACCCAGATCAGACTGCTCCTGAAGGAGCAGTCTGATCTGGGTCTACACTATTTACCATTGCACTAAGTAGTCTAAGAAATAACTACACAAAAATCAGAATTTAAGCCAAAAAAGTATGGAATAAAGTGTTCAAAATGTTAGGACATTTACCATAGTACATATCAGTGAACCTGATGAGACTGTGAAGGAGTGCAGAATTATAAAAGATCAGAATCTCATAACTCCAGATAAGGCACTGTTTTTCAACCAAAAAGAATCATTAGTTTCTTTATTTCTCTATGAAAAAACAATATCATTAGAAACGCCTCACTGAGGCACTTCTAATGAGTACCTACAATGTATGTTTTCATACAGAAGTAAGAAAAGTATTTAACCTCTTATCTATAGCTATGAGAATCTGCACAATTAGCATATGTCTGAAGACACCTTTTTATTTGACACAGCCCTTTCAATCCAGCACAGAATTACAGCTGGGTATTTAATCCATGATAAGTGTGGAGCATGATCTTTAACCCTTGTCCAGCTGAACTGGGATATACCCTGCCTTTGCAAACAGTGTAGTTCCAGATCAGTTGGCTTCTGATCTGGATCTGCACTGTTTGCCATTTAATATGTGAATTTATAGCAACAATCCGGATCAAGATATATGATAGGCTGAAAATTAGAAGTGGGCGTGGTATCTTAATTCATTCAGCAGGACAAGGGTTAACTTTTAGACAGCTGTAGGCAACTTAGCAGGTAACTTTTTGTGAGTTTGAAGAAGCCAACTGATCTGGATCTGCACTGTTTGCCATTAAGTATGTGAATTAATATCAACAAGCTGGATCAAGTAATCTGATTGGCTGACAATTAGGAGTGGGCGTGGCATCGTAATTTATTCAGCATGACAAGGGTTAACCCATTGTAGTCGGGAGACCCATAAAAGGATAACTGGCAAACAGTGCAGACCCAGATCAGGCACCGCAGAATACGGTGTCTGATCAGGATCTCCACTGTTTGCAAATAGTTTAGCCATTTTTCTCTAGGAATATGTAAATCTCATAGCCGGACATACCTAAAATTGAAATTGGTCTCTTCCAATATATAGTGTGGGAGAGTCTATTTAGTATACAATGGGTTAAGCTTGCTCTCATGGATCAGAGCTACTGTTTATCTCTAAATCCCACCATATCCACTTTAGACATTGCTGGCTGAGAGGAAAATAGTGTGGACCTTGATCAGATGCATTCTGCAGCATCTGATCTGGGTCTACACTGTTTGCGCAAACCTATTTGTACAAATAATTTGATCAATTTTGAAATGTTTACCCCTCACTAATTTGGATCCCTTATTAAATAATCCTAGATCCAGCCCTGTGGAGGCATAATTTACAGCCTTGTTTTTCAATGATGGACATGCCGTGTACAGCCTTGTTATACTGATGGTCTGAAAATTTTCTGACTGGACAAGGGATCAAACCTGCAACCCTGAGACTGGTCTCTGTGTGTTGGAATGGAAAGGGCAAATTCCAAGCAGAACTGCTCTTCTATTACTGGCAGGTCACAGCTACCTAGTTTTGTTGGAACTCACCTGAAGTGCTGATTAAGATTGAGAGGTTTTTGCATCTGACCCTGAAAACCTGACAAAGTGTTTTTCTCAAAAGTAGGTCACAGTGACTAGTTCTGTAGGTTACCTGGGATGGAGAGATGCATACACTGATGTTTGAAAGTGCCCACACCTGTGGAAGCAGAGATAAAACAATTTCTAGCCCCAAACCCCTTAAAAAAGCCCATTTTCGTAATCAAAGCACTGACAGCACTGGTGAGTCCATTGTCTCTGAATGTAGGCTGGGAAAATAGTCCTGGATAGGGACTTAAGACTGTTTCATTTAACCCTTACCTTCCTGTAATTTAAGCAAACAGTGCAGACCCTGATCCAATGCAGCATTCTGAGGCATCTGATCTGGATCTGCACTGTTTGCCAGTTTCCCAGCACTAAGCCCAGTCAAGAATTTACCGATAACCCTCTTTACAAAGCACTATGATTTCATAGCGACAAGACTAGTGCAGTTATAAATAACTGTTTTACTTTATTGGTCATCCAAAGTCACGTGAACATCAGCAATTTAACCCAGGTTCTGTAGTAACTTTGGGTGGATTGATAAACAATCTACCCTTAAACATTCAATTTGGGAATAGAGTTCAGTTCGGAAACAACAGGTTGTGGGTTTCATATCGTGAACAATTGGTTGGTCCCTCTAATTCATGGTTTGATTTCAATGGTCAATGATAATCATGTGGACAACAACCTTAAGAAAATTTTAGTGTAATTATACTTTGGGTCATTTGTAAACAAAATACGTGTACACACACAGAAGCACACACATACACACAAAAAGGAGCACCTGATGCCAGGTTGATTGCATTCCCTCAGTGACAGTAACAGCCAAAACACATAAGGCAAGGATTCATTGATGACAATGATGATAGCCCCACCTCACGTACTGTGCTGATATCAGTGTGGTATGAGGTGGGGCGGGAAGGATGAGGTGAAGACGATGCTGCCGCATGAGTTTAGTCTCGCGACCTAGTCTGGATATGGTAACATTGAAGGCACAGAATAAACAATTTAGTGGGAGTTTGATCTGGGTTTACACCATTCAGACATGTATGTCCGAACATACTCTGCAGATTTACCCTTAGTGTTCAAACTCCTTGCTATACTTCTAAATTTTGAACAAGTCAATTTGACTACCTGCTGATGTGTATAAAACAGCTAGATAAATGGCAAACAATGTAGACCCTGATCTGAAGCCGCATTCTGTGGTGTCTGATCTGGGTCTACACTTTTTGCTCAGGTCCGTTTATCTGAACTCAGGGGAAACAGGACCCACTATAAGTATTTACTACCCTGTTTTTAGAAGCTGTACTTTTTAGAAGCTAACAACTGCACTGCTTCAATTGCTTCCCTTAGATTGTTAACCCTATTTAATTGTATTTCTTTAAATAAATTTAAAATAATTTTTGTTTTACTTTTAGATATTATTTTTTAACCTTTGTCTAACAGAAATAACCCTCATCAACACATATATAAAATGGCTATAAAAAGATTAATGATATACAATGGTAGGACAAACAAACCTTTACACTAGCAATCACAAGATTTCACAAGATTGCTAGTGAATGAACTACTCATGTTTAACAGTGATGGTCACTGAAAAAGCATGACAAAGAAAGAACTTATAGTGACCACATATGGAAATGGTTTTGTTTGTCCTATTCTGTGATGTCAGTGCTGATTAAGGCTATTGGTTTTGTTGTATATAATTAATATGTTTGGTTCAGCACAGTATTAAACAAGAGCACTACAAAGTGGGACAATATGTGTTGGTTTACCATTTTACAAGGGTACCCCATCTACATAGGTGGACAAAGGCATAAAATTGTTTGTTTGATTTGGGCTTAACGGTAACATATAGTAGAAGAGATGAAAGTAAAGGATGGTGGAGAAAGAAGAAAATGAATGGAGGTGTAGAAACAGAAGAAATAACATCATTCCCCCTCAACCTTACCTGCTGCAAGTACAGCAGGCCTTACCCAACTGTAAGCCAATATCAGTTGGACGCCCACAAGATACACGACATCTTTGCCTCACCCAACCTCAACCACCAGATAGGTTCAAGAGATATAGTGCTTCATACAGGCTATGCCAGTGCAAACCCGGACGTCAAAGCTGAAGCTGACACTGATGCAAATGGGATCCACATTAAAAACAGTATGTCCCACTCCCCTTGTTGGGCGGATATAATAAACCAGCTATGGTATCTTGTGGCCAAACCCATCAATTCTAACCAACTTTCAAATTTATATTGTGCATCTGATTGACTTTGTTAGCATGCACATAACTTGAACTTACCCAAACAAGAGTCCAAAGTTTAGGCAGTGGTAGTAGGCAGGTGGGGCGGGGGCGGGGGGGGGGGGTGGGGGGGGTGGGGAGAACAAGATAAACCAGCTATAATATCTTTAATATCTTGTCCCCCAACTTTGCAAACCCATTTTCAGTAAATTCCACATTCTGTATCTCCAGTGCTGACCATAACCATCAATATCTTAACCGAACAAAATGCTGGCTAGCTGTAGGGGTGGGGACAAGATAAACCAGGTATCACTATACTCATCATTATTATCCTACCCATATATGATATAAATAAATGACAATGAAAAAGTGAATAAGCACTGCTTATTAGATACCCTCCAAAAGGTATTAAATGGTCAACAAAAAACAGCAGCTCTGTTCAGAATATTAAAAAGAATTCCATAGTGCTCAACAACATCTTATCAATATCAACATTCATGCAAAATATTACAAGATTTCAAAAATTATTAAGCAAGACAGACAGGAAAAATAAGTGTTACTGACATTAAAGAATTACAAAGGGGAATAACTAAAACAGTATTGATCCCGTGACCCTTCTTTTTCTGTAGCAGCAACATCTCAAGAATATCAACATTTATGCAAAATCTAATAAGATTCCTAATAATATTAATCAAGATATGCAAGAAAAAAAGAAAGTTTTCAAGACCTACAAAGGGGGATAACTATATAAATATTGGTCTCTAGACCCTGATTTTGCCCTAGCAACAATATCTTATCAATATAAACATTTATGCAAAATATGATAAGATTCTTAAAACTAATAAGCAAGACAGACAGGAAAACCAAAGTGTTAATATGGACAACTTTTAAAGAATTACAAAGGGGAGTAACTATAACAGCACTGACCCCTTGACCCTGCAATATGCAAAATATGATAATATTCCTAATATTATAAATCAAGATGTGCAGGAAAAAAAAACAAGTTTTCAAGACTACAAAGGGGAGTAACTATATTGGTATTGATCCCTAGACCCTGATTTTTGCCTATCAACATCTTATCAATATCAACTTTGATGCAAAATATGATAAGATTCCTAATATTATTACGGTAGAGTTCCTTCTAGTTCAAACAGGTAAAAAGTAAATATTGATCCGGGTGTTCGAATTATTAGAAAACCAGTTTCAGAAAAAACACTGTTCGAACTATTTGAAAATGCGGAAAAAAAACTCTCTTAAGAGACATGATCAAAAACTCAATAACTAAACTACAGTCCCTGGGTGATGTATCTGACTATTTGAGCTATTTTCCCATTGTTGATTGACCTAGAACGTCGCTCGCGGTATTTACGATATCTGCTCTTCCCTATCAATGACAAAGGACCATGTTCAATAACAAAAACATTCTATGTCGTCACTTTCTTCTTATCCTCGGAAAACAGTAGCCTGGTCATAACCATTAACAATTATTGACATCATTCTCAACTATTCTTCAATATAGAGTAACCATGTCATTTTGATGCGGATAATGTCTTTACCTGTAATCAGTCATCCGTATACTACGCATTTCAATATCCATAAGACTTTGGTGCGGACGTGACACATGACAGCTGTCTAACGGCGGCCAATTTCAGAAGCATTGCCGCATACTTGATCAAAAACCGTCCACAAAAACATAAAACTAATTGCTTGCGTAACGGAAGGCGGTCATAAAAAAAAGGTACGTTACCAACTACAAAAATGAAGCAAAAAACTATGATAGGGCAGCAGGCTGTCGCATCCGCTTATTCCGATCAGGACCTACAGTTTGCTTGACAGCGTTAAGAGAATTTTTAGAAAATTTTTAAGCGCAGGCTGATCTAGATCATGGTATCTTGTCCAAGAACTATTTTGCGGTTCACGGGTCTACCGGTTAATTCCACACAGTGTTCCGATTAGTAAAAAAGCGCATCTTATTGCAAATGCGAAAATTGCTGATCTGCGCGGCCAGATAAGGGTCTACTTTATTTATAATGCATACTTACGAGGACGGATATTCTTTACGCAATGTTAGCAGTTTTATTATTTTGAATAGCCTGTGCAGCCGGAGTCGCGAGTAATTCGTGTAAGATCCACTTTTAATCACTTTTCTTTTACGGAACACCAGATTTTTGCTCACAACGTCATCATGTGGCCACTGTAATTTGTTAACCTTCACCAATTCAGCAGACAACAAATTGATGACATTTTTCTTCCTTTTTCAGAATTTGACATTTCATGCAAATTAGATCGTATCAAGATATGCAGGAAACCCCAAAGTACGTGATACGGACAAAAAGTTTAAAGAATTGCAAAGGGGAATAACTATAATAGTATTGATCACTTGACCTTTATTTTTCTGTAGCAGCAACAGCTCATAATTATCAACATTTATGCAAAATATGATAAGATTCCTAATATTACTAATCAAGATATGCAGGAAAAATTCCAATTGTTATGAACAAAAGTGTCACGGATAACTTTTAAAGGATTACAAAGAGGAATAACCATAACAGTATTGATCCCTTGACCCTTATTTTTCTGAAGCAGAAACATCTCATGAATGACAACATTTATGCAAAATATCATAAGATTCCTTATAGTATTAATCTAGGTATTTAGGAGAAACCAGTATTACGGATAAACCGACGGACAGACAGACGGACAACACCCCCTTCCACTCCGCCTCCCTCCCCCCCCCCCCACCCCCGCGGCCGCCCTCCCCCCTCCCCTCCACCACCACCAAAAAAAAAGAAGAAAAAAAACTTTGTTTGTGAGGGGTATAAAAACTGTATCCCATATTGGTCAAAAATACTCATCTCTGGATAGCACTAAACCTGAACTTATAAATTGTTGCAACTTAACCAAATGCTGTGTGGTGGCAATGGGGATAACATGAGGCAGTTGTAGTATCTAGTAAACCGCTGCCCATGTCCCTGTTCAGAAATTTTTCATATCTCTTCCTTTTGGTCTTTTTGTCAGGCAACAGAACAGTATAAACTTGTACCGTTATTTTCTTAAGACAGACATGCAATCAATCTCTGAAGTTTGTTAATATCTGATGACAACAGTTAAAACGAGAAGTTACACTGGAACTGGTATGATTTTTATATCAATGTCAGAATGTCAGAAGGTGAAGGACATTGAGTACTGAAGCTGAAAAAAAAAAAAAAAAAAAAAAAAAATAGCAAAGACTCAAGTAAATAAAGGAAATAAGAGGAGGACAAAATACCGCGGCTACGGTATCTTGTCGGTACCCCGAGGACAAGATACCGAAGCCGCGGTATCTTGTCCCCGAGAACAAAATAACCCAGAAGGGGACAAGATACCACGTGGTTCTTGTCCCCGGGGACAAGATACCACGGGGTCACCATAAACTTGTCCCCGGGGACAAGATACCACGGGGTCAAGATAAACTATTACGGTGCTACAATCTGGTCATCTGATTTTCTCAACTTTCTTTGCAATAACGCTTTGAACATGAGAAAAATGAAATAAATGTCTGACTTTATTCAAAAAAATGTCTGAGAAAATGCTAAGCTACAGACGGTGATTGTTGTTGGAACATGTAAAAAATGGAATTTTCAACCTTTATGAATAAACTGGAAATTTTTCCCCTCAATCATCTGCCATGTGTGTAGCAAGCCAGCTACCTTAAAGGGGGCCCACTGGGTGTTTCTCCTGTACCTGCACGTTAATAAGAAGTCCGGTGACATGATGATGAACCATCAAATGCAGAATAAATCTATCAGTCCTCCTGACAAAAATAATCGAACAACTACAAATCATTTTACAAGATAGTTCTAGTGTTGTTTGTTCTTTTTTTGTGGCCTTATGGCTTCTCACTGCAGGGCTTTTTCATGTTTTGTCTTGTTTGTGTCTTATTATTGCATAAAAAGCAGTGTCGCACGTTATTAACAGCCGTGCATTAACCGCGAAAAACCGTGTATTAACAAGGCAATTCACGCAGTGTTAATGCACGGCTACGCAACTTTCAATATGATCGTACCGGGGCCACAGATTTGCTGCCGTTACGAGAAGTGTACTGCCTGGCCCTAGAACGAGCATAGTCCGTGGAGATTTTGTTCGCGAGACATCGGTGCAAAGGCGAAACAAAATAGTGCAAGGTAGCAAATGTATTCAGTTTTTATGCAATAATAGCGATCGAACATGTTTTTTTCAATGCATTAACATTCGCTAGGTCCCGTGGGAGATGTTGAAAACCGCGGCCTCCGGCCTCGGTTTTCAACATCTCCCACGGGACCTGGCGAATGTTAATGCATGAAAAACCATGTTTGATCCCTATATTGTTGTGTTTGGTGGATCCTGTATGGAATTGTGATCACCTTGCTGGGAAAGAGGGAGCTAGTTGTTTTGCTTTTCTTTGGTTTGTGGCATGTGTGCTGTCTGTTATGGTTTGTTAACCCTTCTCATGCTGAATAAATTAAGCAGCCACGCCTACTTCTAATTTCCGGCCAATCAGATTACTTGATCCTGGTTTTGATAGAAATTCACATATTTAATGACAAACAGTGCAGGTCCAGATCAGTTGGCTTCTTCAGATCTGGATCTACACTGTTTGCTAAGACAGGGCATGACGTGTTTAGCAAAGAAGGGTTAAACTTTTCCTCTTGGTGTCATAGATAGGCTATGTTGTGATTCTGGCTCTTCCTTGACATATATATACTTCTGAAGAAGCCAATTGATCTGGATCTGCACCGTTTGCCATTGTGTGAATTTATATCAACAATCTGGATCAAGTAATCTGATTGCTGACAATTAGAAATGGGCGTGGCATCTTAAATTATTCAACATGACAAGGATTATTTGTACACAGAAATATTTTGAATATTTTTATTCAGATGGAGACTACTGTCTCAGCCTCCTGTTCTGTCAGGTCAGCCTTACAGTGTCAAGGTTCTCACTCTTTTTCTGGCACACAAAGATAAAAATAGCACACATTCATGCATAGCAACCCTGTTGTAACTGAAAGAATGAAATGAAACCTTCCCTCAAATTTGTCAGAGACTACGGGTGCTTGATATTTTATCGGAATGTCTAGTATCAAGAAACAAATTCCTGTGAACATCTTGAATCATTTGCTGCCGGCCTCGGTGGCTCATTCGGATGCGCGTCAGACTGGTGATCCGGAGGTCGCAGGTTCAATCCCTACCGGGTCGGCAACATTCAGTCATGGAGATTGATATGAAATATTTTTGATGGTCATTCTCTCCCTTCCACTGAGTCAAGAAGGGTAGTAATCAGTTTCTGGTAGAAGGCTGCACAAGTACTGGTTAGCCACTTAGAGGAGTAAGCCTGTCCAGAAAAGTGTGATTCGGTGAACTGACCAGCTTGATAGTACCTTAATGGGTTGATTGGGCCATAAAACCTCACCTCTGGTTGTCATATACCATATTCGACGAAATTACTGCACTGTACACTTTTTTTTTTCAAAATTACTGGAAAAACTTGTGAAATATCCACCAATTAAAGGCACACTTTCAAGAAAGATCAACAGAGGCTTTCATGACAGTGTATTTAATGACACACTGTATTAATGTGATATTTTTTTTCTGATTTTCTGTATAAAAGCATATGTTGATAAAGTACTCATTTGAATTGCCTTGACTTGTCGAGACAATTCAAATGAGTACCCACTACATCTTCTTTTATAAAGAAGTAGATAAAAGTACACAAGCTGTAATCTGAAGACTACGAAATTGCTTGCCAGTGCACTTATAGAGGCATGTGCTTGTTTACACAACGCTGTTTTATTAGAGATACAGTCTCTGATGAAATCATGACCACATCAAACAAAACAGTTGATCAATAAAACACTGAGACAGCACACCACTAATTATTTAAGATTTGGAGGGGTTGAGGAGAAGAATAGCACGGCAAAGTTGACTGAAGTCGATAATTTTATGGACATTTGTAAATAATGCATGGCGCTGGGCTTGCGCATTCAGTTATTTAATCAGTGCCATTATTAGAAATCGTCAATACCTAATAAACTGGGGGAAAATCATATACAGGCTTCATGTGAATTATGTCCAAAACAATGCTTCACCTATTGTTCTGACAGTTTCTAAGTTAAGACCATACAGTCCTGTTATTACCTGTTAACCTGTCGTCGACACCATAGAGTAAGCCATTGGTTTCTTGAGGCGCATTTTGATAGTTTCCTATTCTACTCGCTTGACCTACTTGGTAGCATGCTGCATCAAACTTGAACGGATGTCCATAGCAGTGTTTGTTTAGACGTTTTGTAAAAACGTTTACAGAGGGTGCACTGACCACTGATTCGGGTAGACCGTTCCATGCATTTATCACTCTGTTACTGAAACAATTTGATCTAACAACAAGTCTTGAACGTCGCTTGTACAGTTTAAACAAATGCCCCACCCTCACCCCCGCCCCTCCACCCTCCCCCAGTTGCACGATGTATCACTGTAAAAAAGCTTATCCTTATCCACGATGTCAATGTTGTTCAGAATTTTATAAACTTGTATTAAATCTGCTCTTTCCCTTCTGTATTCTAAAGTGAGTAGACCAAGTTTTCTTAGTCTTTCTGAGTAGCTATAATCTTTTAGCGATCTAACAAGTCGAGTAGCCGCCGTTGGACATTTTCTATCATTAATGAATCTTTTTTGAAATGTGGATTCCATACTGGCGAGGCGTACTCAAGATAGGGTCTCACCAAGCTCTTATATAGATTCAAAAATATCTCTCGATCTAAGTATGTAAGTAGTTGCGGTCATGGTACCTAAGCCATAATCCAAACTCATAAATCCGTAAACGAATGACGAATCAGAATGTTCAGACCAACAGACATGGACCCCAGAATAAAGGGTGTAATCAGGCGTCCGCGGATAGTAAGTATTACTTGGTAAGCAAGCTTCGCCCACCATGCCCATAGGCCTGAACGAAGAAAATATCGGTAGAAGCGTATGTCCGGAATTTGGGAAGTCTACTTATGGCGCGTCATTGGCAAAAACATCAGAAACAATTCTGGAAACTGCCACATTGTAGGGATTGACCAGATCATGATGCCTCCCATAGAACTTCTTAAGTATTGCTACCAGTTTGGTTTTTTGATACCCCTGGCTCAACAACTTTGTAGTGAGCACTTTCCCACGCTCCATGAAGTCCTGACAATTTGAACAGGCTCTGGCATAACGGATTAACTGTGGAACGTAAACGCCGTATGCTGGTGCAGAAGGGATATTACTGCTCAGGAGTGGAAAGTTAACAATGGGAAAATTGAAGTCATCCCGTGTGTCGTAAAGCCTAGTAGTAAGCTTTCCATTGTCAATGTAGAGATAATAATCCAAGTATGAGGAGGAGGCTGCAGTCTCCATAAACGAACTAAAGATGATACCTAGGTTCCTATTTGCTAAATTGACTTTTGATGTTATGTGGTCTCTGAATAACAGATTGTTATCAATGATGACTCCTAGGTCTTTCTCAGTTCTTATCTTTTTTAAGTTCATGTGCTTCATTGCCTGATTTCATACTATATCTAGTATCAATTTCATTTTTACCAATTTGTAGACGGTGACATTTGATGAAAATGAAGAGCATTATCCAGATAGTTGCCCAGTTGATGGATTTTTTAAACTGACTTGGACTAGTGGCTGACACCCTTCTGTAAATTTCAGCGTCATCTGCATAAAGCTTTATAAGAACAGCTATATCATCTGGCATATCATTGATATACACTAGAAACAATACCACTAAACACATCAGCCCATTCTGAAGGTGTGCCATTTACCACCACTCTTTGTACCCTGTTGGACAAGAAATCTTTAATTCATTCATAAACCTTTCCTTTTATCCCGTATTTCTGCAATTTCAGAAGAAGGCGTTTATGCGGGGGTCTTTATCAAAAGCCTTCTTAAACTCTAAATAAATCACATCCACATTGTCTCCATCATCAATTACTTGGCTGACATCCTCTATAAATTCTATCAGCTGCGTTAGACAAGATTTGCCCTTGATAAACCCATGTTGTGATGTGGTGTAAGCAGATTATTTTCTGTCATGTGCTGTACGATGGCATCTCTAATTATTTTTCCATTATTTTACCGCCACTGAAGTTAAGCTGATAGGCCTATAGATTTCATGTTATGTTTTTCTCCGTTCTTAAAAATAGCGCTGACATTTGCCTTTTTCCATTCTTCCTGCAGTTTGCCTTCATTTAATGATTTTTTCAAATATTATTTATACTTTTACTAGACTTCAGAGCATCTATAACCTTTCCAATTCTACTTTCACTTATTTCTATATTTTCTAAAACTTGATTGTAATTTCTCTCATTGAAGGGTGGTAGTGATCCATCTGGTTCTCTCGCAAAGACTGTTGTAAAATAGTTACTTAAAGTTCTAGCTGTTTCTTGGTCACTTGTACTTAAGGATCCCCCGTCCATTTGAAGTTTAGATACTGTAGCTTTAGTTTTGGACTTTGACCGAAAATATTTCCAAAAGATCTGTTTAATGCTGCTGGTAGCTCAGTTTTTTTTTTTGTTTTTTTTTTTCAAAGTTATATTTTGCTTGCTTTAATTCGTATGTTGCTTTATTTCTTGCAGCTTTATATGCTTTAAAATTGGAATCATTTTTGAAATACTTGTATTTGAGCTACTTTCTACGTTTTATCTTGTTTGCATCAAGGCGCGTTCTTGTTACCGATGGTCCATTTTTCAACAGTCACGAGTAGATGACTCACATTGCTCAATGTGCCCTAAAACAGAAGTCATCTTAGAGCTTAGGAATATATACACCCTCAGCAAGTTTGAAGAGGATTACTAAAAATATGTGACAGCTGTTGTGTTAACAAGATCATATCTTCAACATTCAAAGGCAGATAACTGATGTTGCTTGTAAATGATAGGTTGCTCCCCAAATCAAACTTGAATAAGTTTCTACGGACATATACAGTCTGTGCAAGTTTGGAGATGAATGCTAAAAATGTGGCCCCAATTGTGTTAATAAAGTCATAGAGCCATATTCTGAACATATATGGGTGGATAACTTGATATAATTACAGATTCTGCCAAAAATCAAACTTCTATAAGATGTTATGGACATGTAAAAAATGAGCAAGTGTGACTATTGTTAGTAGGGTCAAATAGTCAATATTTGCCATAATCAAGAGAACATAAATTGGTAAGTAATTGAATCATTCATTGCTCAAAATCGAATTTTATTATTATTATTATTGTTATTATTATTATTTGGGTAATATGTACTCTTACAATCTCTACTGATTGCTTAAAAATATGGCCTCTATTTGTTAACAAAGTCATAAAGTCAAATTCCACATTGAAGGGTAGATAAGCTATATAATGTGGTAACAAATTTGTATGTCACCCAAGTGGTTGTTACTGATTTCTTCAATACAAATCTAGTTTCTGGAAAATGTCAGTTTCATAGATTTTGGACATACATGTACTTTGCAACTCGGTATCCCAATGTTACCCCAGTATGTACTGGCTTCATAAGGGAGTAAACACAATTTTATGGTGTTTTAGTATTACAATAACATATATACTGTATTAACTTATATTATAATTGTAATAATAAATCACTTTCTAGTCACGGAATTGTCTTTATTTCATTGGTAGTACGGTCCATTATGACACATGATGGTCTTCCGCAGTCGTTTGTGTTCTATCGTGTCCATTTCGATCTTTAAATAGGCAAAACAAATTTCTTGCGGGAAAGAGTGTCTAGAAATGTGTTGAAAACGCAAATAATTCAATTCCAATGGTCGTATTAAAATAGAAAAAACACATATAAAAGCTTATTGTGTAATCGTAAGTTTCCTGTTTTGATGCATTCGATTAATCCGCATGAATGTTGTTACAACAGGTTATATATTTTTAGAGAAAAGAAAGCGCACTGATCCAGTAGTCGTACTCATTATTTCACGCGCCCAGACATACATAATGCTGTGTTCTCCAGTTATTCAGACACCTTCTCCATACTATATTTGTCCTAACTGCCCTTAAATTTTGAAAAAAAAATCCATTCAGGATCAGTGCTCCAGCTAGGATTTGAGGGCAGATGGGTGCTGTAGGGCACTTTTTGCATGGTCATACAAGAATGAGGGCACTGTGCATCATTTGATGTGCTTACTGTTAAGACATATTACAAAATATAATCCCTTTCCACAATAAATGCCTCAATCTGGAAGACACATAAACTTGATCTTTAAACATTGTTAACGTTTTTAATTTTGATTCGATTTTCATGAAATTTTCATCAAAATGGGTCTGGTATGAAAGCCACGGTCAAGCTGCCGAGCCGAGCCAAAAAAGCCGAGCCTGTTATAGTGTTTTCTTTTATTTGTTCAAACGAGTTTAAGATACTTATTTCTTTTACTCTTATATTACTATATATGTAAAATGCTGTATTCACAATGTAAAATTTGTACACTCGTTTGCTTATTTATGACTTTATATCCAATTTTCCATTCAACAGGGGTATGAAAGCCACGGCCGCGAAAGGGATATATTTTGTCCATTTTGTGAATAAATGGCGATATGTTATGATCAGAGCAGTTGACAGAGGTTGCAAAAAGGTATTTAAAATTATTTTGTATCATTATAATATGCAGAAACTGTTTATATTTCCTATTATTCTTCTTTTTCATCCAAATAACGAGGATCGGCAGGATCTAAATATAGAACAGAGAAAACTAAATGAAAATAACAGAAACGGAAAACAAAAGCATTGAAAGGGCCTAAACTTAACAATAACATCTAAAACCAGTATGATGACCAGCATTAATGGGAAAAGCTATCAAACTGGTTATAGATGTGGAGTCTTAAATGACTTTTTTGTTAGCTCACCTGAGCCTTTAGGCCCTTTCAGCCGTTTCGGTTATTTTCGTTTAGTTTATATCTATTCTATTTTTAGAATCTGCCGATCCTCGTTATTTGAATGAAAAAGAAAAATAGAGAGAATATAAACAGTTTCTGCATATTATAATGAATCAAAATAATTTAAAAATATCTTTCTGCAATCTCTGTCAAATGCTCAGACTATAAAATATCACAATTTGTTCTCAAATTGGGCAAAACATATCCCTTTCGCGGCCTTGGCTTTCAAACCCCTGTTGAATGGAAAATTGGATATAAAGTCATAACTAAGCAAATGATTGTACAAATTTTGATTGTGAATACAGCACTTTACATATATGGTAAAATAAGAGTAAAAGAAATAAGTATCTTAAACTCGTTTGAACAAATAAAAGAAAACATTATAGCAGGCTCGGCTTTTTCAGCTCGGCTCAGCAGCTCGGCCGTGGCTTTCATACCCGACCATCAAAATGTAGTTTTGTGTCTGAAGTTGAAATAAGGCAGGAGGCAGCTTAAGGGCTGAGGGGCTGCAGGAAAGGGCGAGGGACAGTAGGAAAGGGCAAGAGGTCGCTGCAGCTCCTCTGTATAGGGCTAGCTTGAATACTGAGAATGTTGTCTGCTGTTGTTTAATCTGAGCCTTCTCTGAGGTAAAAAGCCTTGTTTATTTTTCTGATTTGTCGTCTGCTTTGCTTTTCTGATTTGTCAGCTTTGACATTAAGCCAAAATTAGGAAAAAAAAGCTTTGAACATCCAGAAAAGACTTGGGCTAGCTGCAGTTGTGATTGGCACTTTAAGCATTAAAAAATAATTTACCAATCAGAATCAAAATATTTTACTGGTGATACATCAATAGACATTCACCAGGGCCAGTGATTACCAAGACTTGTCTCTAAATCTCACAAGTGATATGAATCTAGTGACAGCGTCCTCAGAAATTTCAGCAGAGGATATTATAGATGCAGGGAGTATTCCATTCCCTAATGGTGTCTGCGAAGAAACTACTTGCAAATGTCAGTTCTAGCATATGGCACTTGAAATGCCATTGGATGCTGATTCCTGCTGCACTTATTTGGTGGTGACAAGGTATACTAGCTCTACCTTTCAGACCTTTGAATAGCAGTATGAGTTTACTACCTTAGCGTTTGTTGTGAAGAGGCTCCCACCCTAACTGTTCAAGAATGCTAGTCATACTTCGGGTCCCAAACAGGGCTAGCATACTCCAGGATTGGTGGCACCAACCCCTTGTATGGCTAATCTGAGTCTTCTCTGATGTTTTAGTGGCTTTTCTTGTATTAATATTTGCTTCTAACATATATTTGCCATTGAGTGGTAAATATCAAAATAATGGAAAGTCACTTAAACATCAGACTACTTGGGGGCATGACCATAGGTTACGTCTTAAGAAACCAAGTGTTCTGTTTGCTTACCTGAATTACCAGTACCTGAATGTTCCATTTCAAATCCTTAGAAATTGTCACACTAAGGTATTTAATATTATCCACATTTTCGAGGACTGTTCCGTCTAAGGAGTAAACTGCATTGATCTTTTTGATCAGCTTCCTAATAAGCTGCCATTCTACTGGACCAGATTCTGGCGAAAGAATGTGCACAATACTGGTTAACCACTTAGAGGACTAAGCCTTCCCAGTAAATGTGTGGTTAGGTAAACTGACCGCGCTTGACGTGACCCCATTGGGTTGACTGGGCCGTAAAACCTCAACACAAACAAACAAACTGGACCAGATATTTTACCCTTGTTTCTTGCAAAAAACTGCACAGACAATTGCTGTACCAGTGACACTGCTATTTAATTTAAATCAATTAGTGAAGGAAAGATACCAGAAGAATAGAAATAAGCAAAATTTATGTGACATGTTTACACAAAGTGGGGATATTAGACTTCTGCTTCCAATTGTAGACCCATCAGAAGCACAGGTGTACTAAGTATAATGTTAGAAGGCATTATTAAAACTGTTATAATGGATCATTGCAATGACAATCACATATTCTCTAATTCCTAGTATGGTTGTAGACATGAGAGGATGTATACATCAATTGCTGAAAGTGTTTGATAGTCAAAATTTATAGATTCAGACATAGCCTGTACGGATCTCTCTATCCATTTTTTAACAATATTCAAATAATATTATTAAAAGAACATGAAAAAATGTTATTTCGTACTAACTTATTTATAAGCACAACATTCCCAAGGTCATTGACCTGGATTTTCTTGTGTGACATCATATGGAACAGCTGAAGGATCAGTCATTTTAACAGTGGTGAAATAAGATTTCCATTCACTTAAAGTTACCTACTCTCAAACCAGCTGTTCTTAAGGTCTGTGTAAGGTTAATTCAAAAGCAAATGTTACAAAAACATGCCACATTTATTACAGGAACATTTTTCAACGAACATGAAAATTTAAAAGCCTTCATAATAAGACTGAAACTGGTCTTAATGAGAAGTTACTCCTCCTTACATAATCTTTGCTTAAAGTGTGTATGTTTTATTTTGTTTACATTTATTCCTGGCTTCTGTCATCTGCTGTGGGGAACCAAAATGAGGATGACTCTTAGACTTGTGCCAAAAATGTTGCATGCTTATCAATGAATAAATGGATGTAAATAATGTTTTTAATTAACAGGTTTTATCTGAGACAATATCAAATTTGGTTTGAGAGATGGTACCCCAAGGCTACCAGTTGAAGCTGTTTTTCTTGAAGTGTTCAGTTGCCTTCCGCATTGCTCATGAAAATTGAAAAACTTCCAGTCACAGGAAATCTTCTGAAATGGATTAGTGACTTTATTTACAAATCACAAGCAGCGTGTTGTCATTAATGGAATGTCATCAGAATAGACTGGTGTCTCAAGCTGGGTGCCCCCAGTCCTGTCTTGGGGCCGCTGTTTTTTATATATATACTATATGTAAATGATTTGCCATCAGAAGTTGCTTCTTTTTACTCACCTGAGCATGAAATGCTCATGGTGAGCTGTTGTGGTCAGTCAATGTCCGTCGTCCATCGTGCGTCCTGCTGCATCAACAATTGCTTTAAAAGCCTACTCCTCCTACACCCCTGGGCCAATTGAGTCGATACTTGGGTTGACTTGTAGATCAAGAATAGCTAAAATTGTTCCGATCGGAAATTCAAGATGGCGGCAGAATAGACTGATGTCTCAAGCTGGGTGCCCCCCGGTCCTGTCTTGGGGTCATTGTTTTTTATACTACCGGTATATGTAAATGATTTGCCATCAGAAGTTGTTTCTTTTTTGCTCACCTGAGCACGAAGTGCTCATGGTGAGCTGTTGTGGTCAGTCAATGTCCGTCGTCCATCGTGCGTCCTGCGGCGTCAACAATTGCTTTAAAAACCTACTCCTCCTACACCCCTGGGCCAATTGACTCGATACTTGGTAGGAAGCATCAGGTTGACTTATAGATCAAAAATAGCTAAAATCGTTCCGATCGGACATCCAAGATGGCTGCCATCTTGAAAATCTATTTTTTGGTTCTTCTGAACCGAAAGGCCATTTGACTCGAAACTTGGTAGGAAGCATTGGGGTGACTTTAACCCTTGTCCTGCTGAACCCGGATATATCCTGCCTTTGCAAACAGTGTAGATCCATATCAGCTGGCTTCTGAAGAAATCAGCGGATCTGGATCTACACTGTTTGTCATTTAGTAATTTTTACCAACAACTTGGATCAAGTAATCTGATTGGCTGAAAATTGGAGGTGGGCACGGCATCTTAATTTATTCAGCATGACAAGGGTTAAGATTAAAAATAACTAAAATCGTTCCGATCGGAAATCCTAGATGGCCGCCATACGTCATGGCGGCCATCTTGAAAATCTATTTTTCGCTTATTCTCCTGAAGTGAAATGCTTTTTAACTTTAAACTTGGTAGGAAGCATCGGGGTGACTTGTAAATCAAAAATAGCTTATCATTCCTATCGGAAATCCAAGATGGTCGCCATAATGTCCATCTTGAAAATCTATTTTTCGCTTCTTCTCCTGAACCAAAGGGCCAACTGACTTGAAACTTGGTAAGAAGTATTGGGGCGACTTGTAGATAAAAAATAGCTAAAGTCGTTCTGATCAGAAATCCAAGATGGTCGCCATGGCGGCCATCTTTAAAATATATTTTTTGCTTCTTCTCCTGAACTGAAAGGCCAATTTACTCGAAACTTGGTAGGAAGCATCAGGGGGACTTGTAGATCCAAAATAGCTAAAATCGTTCTGATTGGAAATCCATGACAGCCATCTTGAAAATCTATTTTTCGCTTCTTCTCCTAAACTGAAAAGCCAGTTGAATGGAAACTTGGTAGGAAACATCGGGGTGACATAGGTCAAAAAGAGCTAAAATCTTTCTGATCGGAAATCCAAGATGGCCACCATGGCGGCCATCTAGAAAATCTATTTTTCGCTTCTTCTCCTGAACCGAAAGGCTTATTGATTTGAAACTTGGTAGGAAGCATTGGGTGACTTGTAGATCAAAAATAGCTAAAATCATCCCTATTGAAAAATCCAAGATGGTCGCCACCTTGAAAATCAAGTTTTCGCATCTTCTATTGAAGGGAAAGGCCAATTTACTCGAAACTTGTTAGGAAGCATCTGGGTGACTTGTAGATCAAAAATAGCTAAAATCATTCCGTTGGAAATCCAAGAATGCCACCTTGGTGGCCATCTTGAAAGTCTATTTTTTCGCTTCTTCTCCTAAAACGGAAAGGTCATTTGACTCGAACCGGAGTAGGAAGCTTTTGGGTGACTTGTACATCAAAAATAGATAAAAAAAATGTACTGATTGGAAATCCAAGATAGCCGCTTCTTCTTCTGAACTGAAAGGCCAGTTGACTCGAAACTTGGTAGAAAGCATAGGGGTGACTGGTATATGTAGATCAAAATAGCGAAAATTGTTTCGATAGGCCATCTTGAAATATGGCTCTTTGAAGGTTTTAGCATTTTAACCTTGTAAGCAAGATATATCAAAAACTGTTTAAGCCATTGCCTTGAAACTTGACAGGCTGATAGGGAATGATGAGTAAATGACCTGATTAACTAACAGCAGTTGACTCAGGTAAGCATTGAGGCCCATGGGCCTTTTGTTGTAAACTGTTTGTGGATGATGCAAAACTCTATAAAGACTTACAGAACTTGGAGGGCTTTGAAGTGATTCAAGATGATCCAGATAAACTGTGTCAGTGGATTATTACCACTAATTTTCTTTCATGTGGATAAGTGTAAAATATTACACATTGGTAAAGAAAATCTCAAATTTGATTATCAAACTAGAGCTGATGTTTATGAAACACTATGCCTCCAACTTCTTGACCCTAACACTGCTTACCCCTAATAGTTTTTGAGATATCTTGCTTACAAGGTTAAAATGCAGAAATTTTCAGAAAAATTCAGATTTTTTTCAAAAGTTAATCAAGTGATCTACTCATCATCCCCTATCAGCCTATCAAGTTTCAAGGCAATAGCTTAATAGTTTTTTTTAAGATATCTTGCTTACCAAAATTTTCAAAAGGTCGTAACTCAAGAAAAAAAATAGAAATTTTTTTGAGAAGTTGATCAGGCCATCTACTCATCATTCCCTGTCAGCCTGTCGAGTTTCAAGGCAATAGCTTAAAACAGTTTTCGAGATATTTTGCTTACAAGATTAAAATGCTGAAATTTGCAAAGGGTCATAACTCAGGAAAACAATTACGGAATTATTTCAGAAGTTAATTAGGTTATCCCTATCAGCATATTAGGCCTAAAAAAATGTTCTGTTTCCGATTTCCCAGCCGACTGTCAAAAAAATATGCTGACTTTAATTTTTTTATTGCACATAAAAAAAAAAAAAAATCTGCGACCATCCCGGTTTTTATATAGATTGTTACATAAATTTGTTCGTACCGATTTTTGGATATTTTTGGTCTTCATCGTTGGTTTATCTATTTCCAATATGGCTGCTCCCTTACAATCCAAACTGAGCACATTAGTGCAGTCTATTTCGAAGTATGCAATCACATCTCGACCGAAAATAAAATAAAAGCCCTTTAACACAGTGCCCCTTTATCATCAGTATTCAAAAACTGTCAAATGTTCAGTAAGAGAAGTAAAAATATTTTAAGATGCCATAAAAAAAATTTACAAATCACCGACCGTAATTCCACTTTAAAAAAAAAAAAGGAGAGGAAATAAAAAAAGTAGTCGATCTTACTCTTACAATCCTATGGCAAATTGGTGATGAAATCGGAAACAGAACATTCTTTTTTCTAGGCTTTAAGTTTCAAATTAATAGCTGAAATAATTTTGAGATATCTTTATTTCATTGCAGTGTTTTTCAAAGATGCATAACTCAAACAAGGAGCATGAAAATGATAACAAAAGAAAATTTCCCCGACTTTTCTCTGAGGGTGGCAACTCTGTAATCAGGTCATCTTCTCATCATTACCAATCTATTCATCAAGTTCTGAGGCTCTTGCTCCAATAGTTTTTGAGATATTATGCTGACATGGTAAAAATGTCCAAAGTTACAAAGGGCCATTACTCATGAAGTACTTTTTAAAATTTATTCAAAAGTTAATCAGGTCAACTGCTGATCATTTCCAATCTATTCTCTAAGTTTCAAGGCTCTAGCTCCATTAGTTTTTAACCCTAGTCCTGCTGAACCCGGATATGTCCCGCCTTTGCAAACAGTGTAGATCCAGATCAGTTGGCTTCTGAAGAAGCCAACTGATCTGGATCTGCACTGTTTGCCATTTACTTCGTGAATTTGTATCAACAACCTGGATCAAGTAATCTGATTGGCTGAAAATTGGAAATAGGCGTGGCATCGTAATTTATTCAGCAGGACAAGGGTTAAGATATTTTGCTGACAAGGTAAAAATGCCCTAAGTTTCAAAGGGTCATAACCATGAAGCATTTTTCATAATTTATTCAGAAGTCAATCAGGGTCCAGTTGTTCAAAGCGTCGTTAGCTTAACAAGCTCGTTAAGGGTCATTTCATTAACTGTTTTAGCGGATTCAATGTACAATATTCTGATATTTTTTGCAGAAAAAATGTGAGTAGCTTTTACACTGCAAAAGCTACTTACATTTTTTCAGCAAAAAGTTTCAGCATATTTGCGTATTACTCAATGTAAATTTTAACGAATCGTTAACTAACGACATCGTTAGCTTTGAACAACTGGGCCCTGGTAATCTACAAATGCACTTATCACTAGTAATCAAATCGTATGATATCAAGGCTCTAGCTCCAACGTTTTTGTTTAGATTTTTTGCTGATAAGGTGAAAATGCCCAAATTTACAAGGGGCCATAATTGGTGCAGTATTTTTCAGAATTTATTCAAAAGTTAATTGGGTCATCTTCTCAACACCACCAATCTATTCATCAAGTTATGAATACAATGAGGCTCTAGCTCCAACAGTTTTTGAGAGATTTTGCTGCAAGGGAAAAATGCCCAAATTTACAAAAGGCCATTACTCATGAAACATTTTTCAGAATTTATTCAAATGTTAATCAGGTCATCTACTCTTCATTACAATCAGTTCACCAAGTGTCAAGGCTGTAGCTCCAACAGTTTTTGAGATACATGTACATGTATTTTGCTGACAAGGTAAAAATGCCCAAAATTACAAAAGGCCTTTAAGGGCCATAACTCATGAACTGATGAAGTATTTTTCAAAATTTATTCAAAAGTTAATCAGGTTGTTTACTCACTACTACCAATCTATTCATAAAATTTCAAGGTTCTAGCTTCAAGTTACCCAGAAGCAATATGCCCCTTCAACTTCTTGGAAGTTGGGGCCATAATGACAGCTATTGATTCTTTATAAGACTTTGGTTCAACCCATCAAGGATTATGGGAATCTTATTTGGTATCCAACATTGAAGAAAGATATTAAAGCTATTGAAAAGGTCAAAGAAAAATAACGAAAGTCCTAATAGGAATTATCTCATTTAAATTACGAAGAAAAGTTGCAAAGAATGTCCTTTACTACCTTATTAGCGCACCTGGAGGTTTGCTCCAGGTCAGCTTATGCCATGGCCTGTTGTTTGTCCGACCGACCATCCATCCGTCTGTCATTAGATTTTCACATTTTTAATATCTCCTCCAGAACAGTAAGTTGGATTGAACTTAAACTTAGTTGGAGGCATTGTGGCAACAGGGAGATTCAGATTTGCTAAAATCGTTTCATTCTGATATCCAAGATCGCCGCCATAGCGACCATTTTAAAATTCTTCAAACAACATCTCCTCCCAAACCCAAAGTCCGATTAAGCTGAAACTTGAGGGGAGGCATCACAGTGTCACTGAGATTCAGAAATGCTAAAATCATTCCGTTCTGATATCCAAGATGGTCGCCATGGCGGTCATCTTGAAATTCTTCAAACGACATCTCCTCCCAAACCGTAAGTTGGATTGAGCTGAAAATTGATGGGAGGCATCACAGTGATGCAGAGATTGAGAATTGCTAAAATTGTTCCATTCCGATATCCAACATCTCCTCCTAAACCATAAGTCATATTGAGTGGAAACTTGATGGAAGGCATCGGAGCGACATAGAGATTCAGAATTGCTAAAATCGTTCTGTTCCCATATCCAGTGGCCATCTTGAAATTCTTCAAAGGACATCTCTCAAACCCATAAGTTGGATTGAGCCAAAACTTGATGGGAAGCATCACAGTGACACAGAGATTCAGACTTGCTAAAATTGTTCCGTTCCGATATCCAAGATGGCTGCCACAGGGGCCATCTTGAAATTCTTCAAAAGACATCTTCCAAACCATAATCTGACTTGAGCCAAAACTTGATGGAAAGCATCACAGCGACAAAAAGATGCAGAATTGCTAAAATCGTTCCGTTCTGATATCCAAGATGGTCGCCATGACGGCCATCTTGAAATTCTTCAAACGACATCTCCTCCCAAACCGTAGGTTGGATTGAGCCAGAACTTGATGGGAGGCATCGGAGTGACATAGGGATTCAGAATTGTTAAAATCATTCTGTTCCCGTATCCAAGATGGCCACCATGGTGACCATCTTGAAATTCTTCAAAGGACATCTCCTCTCAAACCCATAATTTGGATTGAGCCAAAACTTGATGGGAAGCATCACAGTGACACAGAGATTCAGACTTGCTAAAATCATTCCGTTCCGATATCCAAGATGGCTGCCACAGGGGCCATCTTGAAATTCTTCAAATGACATCTTCCAAACCATAATCTGGCTTGAGCCAAAACTTGATGGGAAGCATCACAGCGACAAAAAGATGCAGAATTGCTAAAATCGTTCCGTTCTGATATCAAAGATGGTCGCCATGGCGGCCATCTTGAAATTTTTCAAACAACATCTCCTCCCAAACCGTAGGTTGGATTGAGCCAAAACTTGATGGGAGGCATCGGAGCGACATAGAGATTCAGAATTGGTAAAATTGATCCGTTCCCATATCCAAGATGGCCGCCATTTTGAAATTCTTCAAACAACATCTCCTCCCAAACTGTAAGTTGGATTGAGCCGAAATTTGATGGGAAGCATCAAATTGACATAGAGATTCAGAATTGCTTAAATCGTTCATTTTGGCTATTCAAGATGGCCTATGGCGGCCATCTAGAAAATCTTGAAACCACAACTGCTCCCGAACCCTAAGTCAGATTGAGCCCAAATTTGGTGGGAGGCATTGGGGCCACATGTAGATTTAGAATTGCTAAAATCATTCTGTTCCGATATCCAAGTGGCTGCCATGTCAGCCATTTTGAAAATCTTCAAACAACATCTCCTCTGGCCATCTTGAAAGTCTTCAATTGTTATCTGCTCCTTAACAGTAAGTCGGTTGAAGGGGAAACTTGGCAGAAGGCATTGGGGCAGCATGGAGATTTAGAATTGCTAAAATGGTTCCGTTCTGATATCCAAGATGGCCCCATTGGCAGTCATCTTGAAAATCTTCAAATCGCATCTGCTACCGAGTGGTAAGTCTGGTTGAGCTTAAACATGATGGGAGGCATTGGGGTGTTATGGTAATTCAGAATTGCATAAATCCTTCTGTTCCAATGTCCAAGATGGCTGCCATCTTGAAATTCTTCAAACCACATCTTCTCCCAAACAGTAAGTCAGATTGAGCCGAAACTTGACGGGAGGCATCTGGATGACATGAAGATTCAGAATTGCTGAATCGTTCAGTTTCAGTGTTCAAGATGGCGGCCATGGTGGCAATCTTGAAACTCTTCAAACAACACCAGATTCTGAATTGCTAAAGGCAATCTGATCTGATAGCCAAAATGGCCACCATGGCACAATGTAACATGTCATGATCAGCCTAATCCAGGTGAGCGATTTCTGGCCCACTTGAGCCTCTAGTTGTATTGAAGAAACCAAATGGATATGATCCAAGTGTGTAAGATTGTGCAAAATATTGTGCAAAATATTGATGACATTTCCATGGATGGTTTAGTTTCTCTGATTCTCAATTTCTTGGTAACTCAAAGAAATTAATGAAACCAAGTTAGGATGAATTTATTCTGTATTAGAACTTTAAACAAATGGATTACCTTATCAGATGATATTGTGAACTCCAAAACAGTGTTGTAGTTTAAAACATAATATGATAGACATATGGGAGTCAGTAAATTCCTAACAGAAGACATTTAATCAGTTCACTAAAATAACTACATTGTATATACTAAAATTTGTCCATCAGTTTACATTATATTAACTAGACATCTATTATTACGGGAATTTTGAAATTTTAAGCTAGTTGCAAAAAAAGAAGAGATGTAGAAGACAAGTGTTTGGAACTCACCAGTTCTACTGTTACCAGTACCAATACCAGTCACTCAGTGGCAGTGCCAACAAGATGTACAAACGTAGTTTGTTGCCAAAAAGAAAAGGTTTTTCTAATCAGCGTGCTTATTTCTATTTCCTGTGTGATACTCTATTTAGGCCAGAAATAGCTGACATTACAGCTTTCAGTCTGTTTCAGATCATCATAGATCCAGATAAAAATGGGTTTTAACCCTTCTCTTGCTGAACAGGACATGCCCTGTCTAAGCAAACAGTGTAGATCCAGATCAGTTGGCTTCTAAAACCAACAGATCTGGAGCTGCACTGTTTATCATTAAATATGTGAATTTCTGTCAAAAACCCCGATCAAGTAATCTGGAAATTAGAAGTAGGCGTGGCATCTTAATTTATTCAGCATGAGAAGGGTTAAGTAAATATTTTTCTTATTTCATCATCAAAACATACGTTGTTGGTACTCATTAGAAATGCCCCAATGGGGCACTTCTAATGAGTACCCAAAACATGTTTTCATGTAGAAATAAAAATATCCTTTTTTTTTTTTATTTTTTGAAAAAAATGTATTTTATGGAGCTCTGAATCCTACTGATCATCTATTTTATGTTCTACTTTCAGAAAGAATGAGTGCTGAAATTGGACGTAGTTTTGGCATAGTCGACCAGGCAGTGAAATCTATTACCACTGTGCAGGAATACCTCAACGTAGGAACAGAAATTACTAATGAAGTCGCAATGGATTTTGTGGAAAATAGTGATAAAGGTAGCATTAAGGAAACACGCCCATTCAAATATACTGAAAATTTTACCGCAAAAAAACCCCTGAAAATTTTCAGATAAAAAATTCCAATATTTTCATATTTCTGCTCAAAACATAGATTGTGGGTACTTGTTAGAACCGCCTCAGTGAGGCAGTTTTAATGAGTACCCACAATCATATGTTTTTGAGCAGAAACAAGAAAAATAATGTATACCCCTGTAAACCCCAGTTTTACTATATAAAAGTGGGGTTTAAGGGGGTCAAAATTATATAGGCATGTTTTCCTGATGGTATGGATAATATTTGCAAAGTGTCATGCAAAATTATGCACTTTTATAGAGGTCTAGCTAGATAAGGCATTTGTTTCAGATAAAAAGTATCAATTTGTTATTTCCCCACCCACCATACATAGTTTGGCATGATAAATACTAATTTTGACAGCCATCACTTCAGTGTAAATGTGGAAATTTCTATTATTGGTATTAGCTATATTCAAGAAAGGCTGGAAAAATTCTGAAATATGATGTATAGTTCCAGATAAGAGGGTGTATCCACTTAATATTTTTCTTATTTCACCACAAAAACATATGTTGTGGGCATTCATTAGAAGCACCTTGGTGACAGCTTCTAACGAGAACCCACAACATATGTTTTTTGTGAAGAGGTAAGGAAAATATTGGTTCTTTTTGGTTTAAAAAAAGCACAACTAGACCTTTGGTGGTGTGGACTGTGAATTTTGTTACATTACAGATGAAGTGAAGAAGCAGGTGGAAGAATTTCGAGATGTGATGGTAGACTTTGTGAGGATGGAGAGAGATCTCAGACAGTTTCAAGAGGCAGTAGAGTTCGTGAAGTCACAGGTTATTTTTCACCTATTAAAGATTCTTAACCCTTGTCCTGATGAATAAATTAAGATGCAACGCCCTCTTCCGATTTTCAGCCAATCAGATTACTTGATCCGGATTGTTGCTATAAATTCACATACTTAATGATAAACAGTGCAGATCCAGATCAGTTGGCTTCTTAAGAAGCCAACTGATCTGGATCTACACTGTTTGCAAAGGTAGGATATATCCGGGTTCAGCAGGACAAGGGTTAAGTTTTATTTCAAGTGTACTATTGTTTAGCTTTCAAAATTTAATTGAGATCATGTTCACCAGCTGGCTTAAATCTGATCCAGTAGAATGTAGTGAAAGCATTGAAAATATATTTGCTGAAAATGTGACCTGCAGTGCATTTGAACAGTAACAGGACTCTTCAGAAACAAGAAAAGCTGAAATGAACAGCGAATCCATCACTTTAAATGACAGAGCTCCAGATAAGTGGGAGTAAAGGGTGTTTTAACTGCACAATACATTAACCTATAGATAATGTGCTATTCTAATCTGTATTTCAAATCTTCCAAAGAAAAATGATAGTTCAGTTGTCTTAAAGAGTCTTAATTCAGAAGGTCCCTTAGGCATTTACCCTTGTGATGTCACGCTTCCCGCTCTTTTGATCACATGTCAGTTTCTCTGTGGACAAGAAAGTAAACAAAGGATTTTTTATTGGATGAAAAAAAATCTGTATTTTCTTACTCCGGTTAAATTTCTTAATCCTTATCTTTCTTATGTTCTATCATTCCTTCTACTGAAGATGTTATTACATTCTGAAAATTGTTTTTCGATTTCTTGTTATTATTGATCATGCATTTTCGTGACTTTTCATGAAGATAGTTGACAGTGAGTGTGAACATATTAAAGCATGGTGGGATAATCATTAAAATTGTTTATCATGTTCTTCTTGTTCCAGGTTGTCGACTTGTTCCACCTGTAGTTTCTGGTCAGAGAAGATCTGGATTCTTGCAGATAAAAGATGAACTTACTCTGCAAGAAAATCAGTCATGAAAAAGAAGAAACAGATCAACTAGAGACAAGTGGTTGATCCAGATGCATCTGAAAACAACTCTTTAATTGGGAACACCACCCAACATGGCTATACTGTCAGGGGTAAGACCCATCAGGGTGGCGACTATATGGGTGCTGAGAGCACCAAAGTATAAGTCCACCAGTCACCAGCCACCTGTCAACCAGGCACCTGTCATCAGTCAGCCAGTCACCAAGCAAATTTTCTCCGGTCAACCAGGCACCGGGCTACCAGGCACCAGTCATCAGGGCTACCAGGCATCAGTCAACCAGGCACTGGTTAACCAGTCACCAGTCACCAGTCATCTGATTCCAAGTACCAGGCACCGATTATCAGTCACTGGTCATCCAGTCTCCGGTCATTCAGAAGTGATTAACAGGCACCAGTCACCGGGCAACAGGCATTTAATCACCAGGCACTGGTCACAGGTCACCATTCAACTCACCAGGCACTGATCATCAGGTAGCCAATCAGACACACGAGTGCTGTGCAGTCATTATTGAATGAGCCTCAGAAGTCAACAACCTCAAAGAGAGTATTATTACCTCTAGAGCCAGACTTTAGTCAAATGTCGAATCCAAGTATCGTAATAGATCTGCCTAGTAATACTTAGCAATCCGCTGACAGGCATACATCTCAATCTAGGCGAAATAGAAGAGATCAGCCTAAAACAAAACACAAATCAAAGAAGAGGAGAAGACAGATCGTCTTCTTCCTTATCTTCCTCTTTGGCTTCTCATAGGAGAAGCAAAAGATCAAAGAGATCCAAACACTCACACAAGAGGAGAAGACATTCGATGTCGTCTTCTTCTTCCCCCTCTTCAAATCATTCTATGAAAGATTATGGTAGATATAAGAAAACAAAACTATCTCCTCAGGTTGCAGATACTCCGTCTATGCTGCAACCTGCTAGGACTATTGATCAGACACCTATCATACATTCTGATAATATGGTGCAACAATCATCAAGGGATACAGGTACAGGCTCCGAATTGGAGCCGGCAACCTGGTCCTTTGACAGGGCTATTAATGAAGTATTTAGACTACTTCCACAGGAGTTATGACCTAAGCCGATGGAGGAAAATACTCCTGCAAAATCACTGTCAGGAATTGAACACTTAATGGAGTCTCGCGCTATTCCATTATTTTATTAATTCTTCTGAAGTCAAAACTAGTGGAAAATACTACAAAGTTTATACAGAGTAAAATAGATTCTGAAAACTTTGGTAAAAATTGCCTATGCCCTCAGGATTTAGTTTCGTCCTTGGCTCTGACAAAATATTACAAAAGCCAGAATTAATATTTTCCTACAGAAAATCTTCCCCAGACAGAAGCTGACGCTTCGTTACTGGATATTTCTAGTAGGGGAAGATGTTCCGTCCCAGTCAAAAATATAGAATTCTGGGGAAAGAGAGCTCGCAAATTAATGGTGATCAGTTCACACATGGATTTGTTCACTTCAGCAGCCAACTTATGTCTCCAACAGGAGTCCATGTCAGTCACTGCTCTGTCTAGATTCTTGGAGGCTGTGGCCAAATCCATGAGACATTCAACAGCAATGTCAACTATTTTAGCCACAGAGCTGTTTTAGGCTAGATGTGATGCAGCTATAGCCTCATCAAAGTTATTATTGGAAAATTCCGGTTACGAACTGACGAATGCTCCAATCAATGCTGTATCGTTGATAACAAAATCAAGGAAGTTGTTTAATCTAATTATGAAGCGCAACAACAGATATTTCTAGCTTCTTCCTCAACCAATACTAATGTACAACAACAAAAATCATCTTATTTGGCTTCAGGAGCATTTAAAAGACCTAGACAGCCGAACAAGTCATCTAGACCTAAACAGAGCCAACCATACAGGACTACAGGTCTAAAACTCAAACCCAGTCCTTTACGTCTGGTACTAGAAAGGACTTTACCATTAGGAGCAGTAACACAAAACAGTTTCCCTCGTCTTCCACAAAGTTCTGAAAGCCAACCCTTTCCACTGCCTATCTTACCACCCTCAGATATTAAAGTTGGAGGAAGATTAGCCCACTTTGTGGAACAATGGAGAGAATTAACAAACAACAAATGGGTCCTCTCTTTCGTTTGAGATGGTTTCAGAATACCATTCAGGTCAACTCCCCCTCTTTTGTCAGTTCCAATAATCTTCCTCCCTGTTACTACGAGAAGAAATTGCAAAACGAGCAGTAGAAAGGGTACAAGATCTGGGAACTCCCTGTTTTTATTCCCGGTTATTTCTTGTCCCAAAAAAGAACCGAAAGTTACGTTGGTAATAGAGTTTTCTCTGCTAAATCAATACATAAGGAAACAAACCATTCAAGATGGAGACAGTCAAGTCAGTAGGACAATCGATATTGGTCAACAACTGAACTGTCTCCATAGACGTGACAGATGCTTACCTACATGTTCCGATTCACCCTTGATCCAGAAAGTATCTTCGATTCATGTTCGAAGATCAGGTCTTCCGATTTTCGCCAAACTAATGGTCATAATAGCAGCGTATGATTCCAAACCTCTTGATAATGAATACTGAAAGTGCTTGAGGATTAAAACAAATGCGACTTTTCGTTATTTCCATACCTAGAAGATTTGCTAATGAGAGATCTACGGTAAATAGCTACTGACTAGTATATCACACAATATATTGCCTTCAAACTGTGCAAAGTCTAGGGTTCATTCCAAATCTAAAGAAGTCAGATTTGATACCAGCCCAGAAATTCATGTTATAGGAATGGAATTTTTTTAGCACAACAGAATATAGTCAGGGCACCAGCAGACGGAGTTGATTCTCTACTTCTGAATTTCAAACTGTTTCTTTCTCAGACTCAAGTTTCGGCAGGAACTTTCCATTCTCTTTTGAGCAAACTCAGTGCAGCGGCAGATTTCGTTCTCCTAGGCAGACCACTTCAGCCACTTCAAATGTCTCTTATCTCTCGAGACTTCACATTCTTCCTCTCGATCATCAGATTCTGGTCAACAGCATGATTCAATTCCATTTGAAATGGTGGATGAACACCATTCGCTTTGTTCTGGGGCTAAACTGTTAAAGTCATATGTAACGGCAGTTCATGTTTATATCCAATATTAAACTGCCCATTTTTGTGACTTGCTCTCACTTCACTTATGATGAATTTTCTGGGCAAAACAGCTGACATAATCGGCTAGTCAACAGGATCAATTTTGCAATTTCTAAATGTACAAAATCCTTTAAGTTTATCAGTAAAATGTCAGAGCACAAGGAAAACAGCTTCATGCTATGTTTAACCATTTTCCCCCAGCTCTCAGTTAAATTCAAGAAAACAACTAAGGAAATTTTACCGATTACACACTAGTACCCAACACTGGACTAGTAGTTGGACATTTTATTTTTGATACTTCCAGAACCATAGGGGTAGTTGCATTTATACTTTATGAGTTATTTCCCTTGGAACTTTGTCCATCACAAAATCGTGTCCGCTCTGTAACTTGAAACCTGTTCAAGATATCTTCATGAAACTTTATATGAATATCAATCAACATTTGACGATGTGCAAAGTGCAAGAACCATTACTCTTGTATTTATACTTTTTGAGTTATATCCCTTGGAATCTCATTAGTTAATATAAATAATTGGTGAATGTACAAACTAGTTGTGGTCATGGCACCCTAGCCATAAAGCAATCTCATAAATCCATAAAGGAATGATGAATCAGAATGTTCAGACCAACAGACATGGACCCCAGAATAAAGGGTGTAATCAGGCATCCGCGGATAGTAAGCATTACTTGGTAAGCAAGCTTTGCCCACCATGCCCACATGCCTGAACGAAGGAAATGTAGGTAGAAGCATATTACCGGGATTTTGTAAGTCTACTTATGGCTCGTCATTGGCAAAAACATCAGAAACAATTCTGGAAACTGCCACATTGTAGGGATTAACCAGATCATGATGTCTCCCATAGAACTTCTTAAGTTTTGCTACCAGTTTGGTTTTTTGATACCCCTGGCTCAACAACTTTGTATTTGTTTGTTTGTGTTGAGGTTTTACGGCCCAGTCAACCCTATGGGGTCATGTCGAGCGCGGCCAGTTTACCTAACCACACGTTTACTGGGCAGCCTTAGTCCTCTAAGCGGTTAACCAATATTGTGCACATTCTTTCGCCAGAAACTGACAACTGCCCTTCTTGAATCAGCGGAAGGGAGAGAATGACCGTAGAAAATATTTCATGATCAGTCTCCACGAAAGAATGTTGCCGACCTCGGCGGAGGTTGAACCTGCGACCTCCTGGTCTCCAGTCAGACGGCGCATCCAACTGAGCCACCGAGGCTGGCCAACAACAACTCAGTAGTGAGCACTTTCCCATGCTCCATGAAGTCTTGATCATTTGAACAGGCTCTGGCATAACGGATTAACTGTGATACGTAAACGCCGTATGCTGGTGCAGAAAGGATATTACTGCTCAAGAATGGAAAGTTAACAATGGGAAAATTGAAGTCATCCCATTTGTCGTAAAGCCTAGTAGTAAGCTTTCCACTGCAATGTAGAGATAACAATCCAAGTATGAGGAGGAGGCTGCAGTTACCATTGTTTCCTTTGTTTCAAGTTCATGTGGATAGATGAATTCCAAATACTCTGCAAATTTGTGTTTTTTATAGAGACAATACATCATCTATATATCTGTAGGTTAAATTGAATTATTGTGCAAGGTGTTTCTTGCCTGCTTTGAGGAGACTTTGTACAAACTCTGCCTCATACGAGTATAAAAACAAGTCGGTAAGCAATGGTGCACAGTTAGTACCCATCGATATACTGATCGTTTGCTGAAACTCCACAAAAATATTGTCGATTAGATATTCCAGCATCTTTATGACGTCTGCATCCGAGTATTTTTGTGGTGCATCAGAGTGATCCCGAACGAGTATGTGTCTTTGTAGCCAATGACAACATACTGAAAGCGACGGTTACCATTCTTATGGAAGAAACACTGGTTGATAATTTCCTTTAGTTTAGATTTCAATTTATCACGAGAAATAGTTGTGTAAGGAGTAGAGAAATCAAAAGATTTTATTCTGTTGACAGAATGAAGAGATTGTGCCTTTAGTTATCTAAAAGCTCTTTGGAGTTTTTCAGGATCCACATCTGATTAACACCACTCCTGGCATATGCAGTGTCACAATACTTCTGAAGGCCTTCTTTAACTGCAGTTAGGATCCGTGTTAGAATCTGATAAAGAGGCTTGGTTGAGCACTTAGCTGAACCCGCAATATATCTCTGCTTGTACGGATTCTTGTGAAGTTTAGGAATCCAGAACAATTTGGGAAGGTCAATATCTTCCTCTGGTAAGGAAATTCAGAATGTCAGCATCACCAAATGGTGGTTTTGTAGAATTTCGTCCTTGGACATAGCAGTAAGATTATATATAAGATTTCCAGTCATGGTACTCATACCAAGATACAGTATGACACCAAAAAGCGGGGAGACATCTGTGTTTTTGTAGAAAAACAAATTCTAGTTTCTTTTATTATTATTTGTCCTGTGGAAAAAAAAACAACAACAAAAAAACAAAAAACACAACCAAAATACACACATGAGATCACTGAACAATTAGTACAGCAGTTGACCAATGTGATAAAAGGTTATGGTGACATAAAAAAATAGACCCCAAAGGTGTTTTTGCACTTGTCTGGATGCTATATGCATGTATAAAGACATGAAAAAATCCATTTGACAACCACATGCACTCTGAGACAAGAGACACACTTAGTTCCCTTATTTTCTTGCTGCAGAAATGAAGAAAGGGATCATGTGCAACAAAAATAATCAGTGATAATGTTGAAGCCTCTACAAGGAGATCTCAGACTAATATAGCCAGTCTGTCATCCATTGTCACCGTTATCAACTCTTCAAACATCTCCCAAACCACTAGACAAAGTAAAAGCCAAATTTTATGTCCATTTCACTCAGTTAATAAAAGCTTAATTTCAGTCCAAGTTTGTGTAAGATACAGGACCAAAACTGTTTTAAACTGTACTGACTACAATACCTTTATGCTTTATTCTTCAAAAAATGTTACCATAAGTTTGTTAACCCTAGTCCTGTTACCATAAGCTTTTTAAGAACAAATGGTCTGAGGTGAGCTTTAGGACCTTTGGTCCTCTGGTTGGAAGGTTTCTGCAAAAGTGCAAAATTGCAGGACACTCCATAGGCCTAGACAAGAGCAGGTATCAAGTAAATATTTTTCGTATTTCTCCATGAAAACATGTTGTTGGTACTCAATAGATGCACCTCGCTATTTCTTCACAAAAACATATGTTGTGGGATTCATTAGAAGTGCCTCAGCGAGGTGCTTCTAATGAGTACCAACAAAATGTTTTCGTGGAGAAATACATGTAAGAAAAATATCAATACTTTTGGATTGAGAAAAGCATCTTATCTCAAGCTATGCACTCTTTAAGGTGCATCGTTCACCTTACTATTTTTTTTTTTTTTTTTTTTTTTTTTTTTTTTGATGCATTGATATATGGATATTCTCCCACACATAGTCTGGATTAGAAGGGTATTCAGAAATGGTATTATATGTTAAAAAAAGCATCTTATCTAGAGTCATAGCTCATAGTCCATATTTGCTCTAAGAATCGGGACACCTTAACTCCTCACTATGATTACTTTAAAGTTGAAATGCCCATTTTCCTACCTCATTATATTTTTAAAACTGCACAATTATTATTTAGCAGCATCTGATCTTGGTATACACTGTTTGCTCAAACCTGCATTTCAGGCCCAGAATGCAGGACAGTCCATGAACATGGAAGAAATTCTTGACCAGAAACTGGCAGAGTTGAAAGAAAAGAATAGTGAGCAGGATCTTCTGCAACATGAGAAAGTTGTTGAATTAGCCAGGAAAATGCATGAAAATCTAAATCCAGGTGATGAATGGGAACTGGATTGACATAGCTCCAGATAAGGCGTTTTTTTTTTTCATCAAAGAAGCTAGGATATTTTTCTTATTTCTCCATGAAAACATATGTTGTGGGTTTTCATGGAGAAAAAGAAAAAAATATTGACCTGGATACTCAGTCTTATTTGGAGCTGTGTTTGAACTGATTTATTGGCATCCTAGGCCCAGTTGTTCAAACGCCGTTAGCTTAACGAGCTTGTTAAGGGTCATTTCGTTAACTGTTTTAGCGGATTCAATACACAATATTCTGATATTTTTTGCTGAAAAAAATGTGAGTAGCTTTTGCACTGCAAAAGCTACTCACATTTTTTCAGCAAAATATTTCAGCACATTTGCGTATCACTCGATGTAAATTTTAACGAATCGTTAACTAACGATGTCGTTAGCTTTGAACAACTGGGCCCTGATTTGGTATACAGACTATTAATATTTAAATAACATAAACTTCTGTAATTTATTCATATTGATTTTTCAGATACCTGTAATTAGATCTGGCTGACATCAGTTTTGGTATTGATATCCAGATTTCATGTATTGGTTAAGCTTTTAAAAGGCCTGCATCTCCTGAATGACTAGACTTAGCAGGGTTGTGGAATTATCAAATTTTGTTACTTTTCCACAGACAAGTAAATTGTCAAAGTCACTTGTCAAAACAAGATTTACTTGCCCGAAAATTGATATTTTTTTATTTCTCGAAGAAAACGTACATTTTTAGCTTGGCTGTTTTTGAAGTAAACGACGAGGTATTGTTATAGCTCTGGCTTCGTCTGCATCTTCGTCGTCGTCCTGTTGCAAAAACTTGGACATTTTGTAATATCTCTGTCATTACTGAAGATATTTACTTGAAACTCGGACTAGTTGTTCATTATGAAAAGGGGAACTCTACCAATAGGGGAGGTAACCCTCAAAATATTTTTGGCACAGTTATGCCCCTTTTTCGACTTAGAATTTTTGTCGTCGTCGTGCAAAAACTTGGACATTTTGTAATATCCCTGTCATTACTGAAGATATTTACTTGAAACTCAGACTAGTTGTTCATTATGAAAAGGGGAACTCATACCAATAGGGGAGGTAACCCTCAAAATATTTTTTTAGCACAGTTATACCCCTTTTTCGACTTAGAATTTTTGTTGAAAAATGGTTTCTTTAAGTAGTTCTGATGCTTATAATCAAACATGCCCTATATATTTCTAAAAGAAACTGCGGCTGAGCGTTGGCACCCGCATGTGGTGCTCTTGTTTGTACTCATTAGAAGCACCTTAGTCTTGTTTCTCAATGAATACATGTTGTGGTACCATTTAGAAGTGCCTCAGTGAGTAAGGTGCTTCTAATTAGTATCCAAAAGGTATGTTTTCTTCAAGTAGTAAGAAAAATATATATTGCATAATCTGGATACTCTAGAGCTATGAAGTCCTTGTCCCAGGACAAGTAAATTGAAATTTCTTGCTTGTCCTCAGGGAAGTAGGACAAGTAGGGCATGGTATTTCTACAGTCCTGTATTGAGTTGATAACTAGTTAGATATTAGATTCTGGTCCAAAATTTCATTTAGTACCAGTCCCTTTCCCTTACCTAGCAATACACACAAACACCACCCAGTATGATTGCACTACTGACAGACAAATTGCCATTCATGTTATCATGTAATAGCTCTTATTCTAACATAATGTTAATATTTTCCCATTGAGCCCAAAGCAGCAGACTACAATAATTCACGTCAGTGGGTTTGATGATGTCGCATGTGAACATTTACTTCTCACGACATCCGCTGCAAGAGTTCTTTGTAAAACATTGCAACAATGTCGATTTTCCTTTCTGTATCCTGTTAGAATCCAAATAATTTTTCTCTACTGTGAATTATCAAGACTAACGCATGGTGTTGTCGGGCAGATGGAAATATTAATTCACTCCGGCTTTGCCGTCATGAATTAATACTTGCAATCTGCCTTCCAACAACTTGTGTTAACTTGTGATAATTCAAAGTAGAGATAAAAATTATTTCTTAATTATTATTTAAGGTGAATGAATTCACTCTCAGGGAAGGCAACTATCAGAATGATTTTTTTCCTCCCTTCCTTTTCCAAAAGGAAAGAATTTGCTCCCTTCTTTTTCTTAGACAGGCCCTCGAAGCCTAATGGATAGGAGAGTTGACTCTTAATCCATTAGGTTTCTCACTGCTGTGGTTCGAGCCTCGCTCGCTTCACATGTAGGAAAACCAAGTTTAGCTTATGGATGCTCAGGTGTTTTTTTCACCAGGTCCTCCGGTTTTCACCCACCTTTGATGAATGATCGGCTCGATATAAGTGAAATATTCTTGAAAGGGCCGTAAAACCCAGATCAAGTCTTTTTTCTTTGCCAAATTTTTTTCTGTTAAGTGTTGACCCCTTTTCAGAACAAGCTTGGTGTTCAGGAAAGCAAATAGGAAGTCACAAAGGTTGTCTCCCTTGTCAGAAATTGTGAAACTAGCAAATGTATTGTGTATCCAGTTGTATACATTGCCTTTTCCTATGTAATTTGTGCTGTTTCAGCAAACAGCTGAAAAACATACAGCTTTTAACCGCTTGCCATGCTGAATAAATTAAGATGCCACATCCGCTTCTAACTGTCAGCCAATCAGATTACTTTATCCAGGTTGTCGATACAAATTCACATACTTAATGGCAAACAGTGCAGATCAAGATCAGTTAAGCCAGCTTATCAGGAACTACACTGTTTGCAATGCAGGGCATAACTGGACTCGGCAGGACCAGGGTTAAAACCTAGCTTGTTGCTTTTCCTGCCTTATCTTTAGTATATCCTGTTTTAGATGAACCTTACCAGCAGCAAGGAACCAGCACTATGGTTGATGAAGATGTTGAGATGACACAGACAGCTATAAATACCAAATGTCCTTACACTGGTAAAGAGATGGTTGTGCCGATGAAAAATAAAATATGTGGACACAACTATGAGAAAGAAGGAATTTTACAATATATTCACCAGAGGAAGAAAAAGGCTAGGTATAAAACATTTATTTATTCGTTTTTTGTTGTTTTTATACCCCGCCACACAATAGTGGCGTGGTATTATGGTTTAACATTGGATGTCTGTGTGTCCATCCGTCAGTCATACGTCCATGTTTTTCATTTCTGGATGATAACTTGAGTAAATAAACATCAATGGATTTTCACCAAACTTGGTATGTGCATTGATATTGTGGATATCTGGTTTGTGATTGCTAATGGGCAAATTTGTCAAATTTTTACGGAGTTATTTGTCCGAGACACCCCCATATTTTCGTTTCCGGACGATAACTTGAGTAAATAACAAGGGATTTTAATCAAACTTGCTGTATGCATTGACATGAAGGAGATCTGGTTTGGGATTGCTAATGGGCAAATTTTGTCAAATATTTACCGAGTTATCTGCCCGAGACACGCCCATATTTTTGTTTCCGGATGATACCTTGAGTAAATAAGGGATTTTAACCAAACTTGCTATATATATTGACATTAAGGAGATCTGGTTTGGAATTGCTAATGGGCAAATTTCGTCAAATTTTTACCGAGAACTGCCCTAGATATGCCCATATTTTCGTTTCCGGATGATAACTTGAGTAAATAACAAGGGATTTTAACCAAACTTGTTATATGCATTGACATTAAGGAGATCTGTTTTGGAATTGCTAATGGGCAAATTTCATTAAATTTATACAGAGTTATCTGCCCAAGACACGCCCATATTTTTCGTTTCCGGACAATATATAACAAGGCCTTTTAACCAAACTTGCTATATGCATTGATATTATCAAGATCTGGTTTAGGATTGTTACCTGTCCATTGATATTATTAAGATCTGGTTTAGGATTGTTATCTGTACCACCGTCATTTTCTTTCCAGACATTTTCACTACGATAACTTTAATACATAAACAAATAATTGCTATGGCAGGGTATTATGCTTACGGTGCTTTTTTTTTTTTTTTTTGTAATCTGGGAAAAACTATATGACAGCTTTTTAATGTAAGCCCTGGTCCTGCTGAACCCACCTGCCTTTGTCAACAGTGTAGATCCAGGTCAGTTGGTTTCTTCTGGGTCTGCACTGCTTGTCATTAAGTTTGTGAATTTGTAGCAACCTGGATCCAGTGATCTGATTGGCTGAAAATTAGTACGAGGCAAGGCATCCTAATTTATTCAGCATGGCATGGGTTAATTACTGGTAACCCTTGTCATGCTAAATAAATTATGATGCCATGCCCACTTCTGTTTGTCAGCCAATCAGATTACTTGATCCAGATTGCTAATATCAATTCACATGCTGAATGACAAACAATACAGATCCAGATCAGTTGGCTTCAGAAGTCAACTGATCTGGATCTACACTGTTTACAAAGGCAGGATATATCCTGGTTCAGCAGGACCAGGATTAATAAAGAATTATGAATATAGTTTTGGCATTTTCTGTCTATGCAGATCCATATTTTGTAATGGTTTGTCAGATTTTTGTTGTACCTTTTCTGTTTGTTCATGTTCATTCGTTCATCTGTCAACTTTTGTCAACTCTAGCATTTAGGTTCATTTCAGAATAACTACACCAACAGTTATCTTATTTATCATACATTTTCTACCTAATGAGTCCTGCTAAACTGGGATATGCCCTGCCATTGCAAACAGTGTAGATCCAGATCAGTTAGTTCGCTTCTAAAGAAAACATATGTTGTGGTACTCACTAGAAGCACCTCAATGAGGCTCTTCTAATGTGTGCCCACACCATATGTTTTCTTGGAGAAATAAGAAAAATATTATGTGGATATTCCCCCTTACCTGGAGCCATGTTGCGGGTCTCGGTGGCTCAGTTGGATGCTCGTCCAACTGGTGATCAGGAGTTTGCGGGTTCAACCCTCGCTGGGTTGGCAACATTCTTTCGTGGAGATTTGATCATGAGATATTTTCTACGGTCATTCTCTCCCTTCCGCTGCTTCAAGAAGGGCAGTTGTCAGTTTCTGGTGAAAGAATGTGCACAATACTGGTTTACCGCTTAGAGTACTAAGCCTGCCCAGTAAAATTGTGGTTAGGTGAACTGACTGCGCTCGACATGACCCTGTTGGGTTGACTGGGCAGTAAAACCTCAACACAAACATAATGGTTTGTCAGATTTTTGTTGTACCTTTTCTGTTTGTTCATCTGTCAACTTTTGCATCAACCCCGGCATTTAGGTTCATTTCTGAATAACTACACCTACACTTATCTTACTTGTCATACAATTTCTACCTAATGAGTCCTGCTAAACTGGGATATGCCCTGCCATTGCAAACAGATCCAGATCAGTTAGTTGGCTTCTGAAGAAAACATATGTTGTGGTACTCATTAAAATCACCTCGACGAGGCTCTTCTTATGAGTACCCACACCATATGTTTTCTTGGAGAAATAAGAAAAAAATATAGTGTGGATATCCCTCCTTTACTGGAGCCATGTTACTTCTCAATGTTATTTCAGATGTCCACTGGGAGGTTGTTCCAATGAGAAGCCAATTGAACTTACAGACCTTGAAGAGAACAAAGACCTCAAACGCTATATTGATAGAAAACACAGACAGGCCAAGAAACAGAAATAGCAGGACAGCATATTGGTGACCTTTTGATGCTTGTTTCCATAGCTCCAGATAAGGACATTTTTCAACAGAAAGTATTGATATTTTTCTTATTTCTCCATGAAAATATGTTGTGGTACTCATTAGAGGCACTTCTATTGAGTACCCACAACATATGATTTTGTGGAGAAATAAGGAAAATATTATGTGGATACCTCTGCCTTTCTGGAGCTATAATGTCTATGACAAAGGGGAACAACTCCATATCAATGCAGAATGTCTAGTCAGATTCTTAAAGACACAACTTCAAAGAGGAGTAATAGCCAGATGCTATGACAAAGCTACATGGATTAGATGTCAGATGATAAGTAGTGTGATGCTGTGACAAAGAGACACAGAGAGTAGTGTGATGCTGTGACAAAGAGACACAGTTCCAAGATATCAGTTTTCTTGCATACCAGCTAAGGATTTCCCTTGTTTTTGCATGAGATTGAAATTCTTAATCTCTCCTGGGTTATCCTACCAAGGGAACTGCTTTTACTACCATAGGTCTAGATAAGAGTGGGTATCAGGTAAATAGTTTTCTTATTTCTCCACAAAAACATATGTTGTGGGTACTTATTAGAAGCACCTCGCTGAGTACCCACAACATATGTTTTTATCGAGAAATAAGAAAAATATAGATAGTTCCTGGTTGAAAAAAGTGCCTTATCAAGAGCTGTGTTAAGTACTGTTTATCCATACTTAGGTTGTCAATTGACAGTAAATTGGAATTGAAAAAATGCATAATATGTATTAAAAAATCACACACAAAGGCTGACAAATTTAGCATTTCGTGCCTTTTATTCTCAGTTTATCGCTATTTTTTGCACTTGAATTAATAAAGCACTATAGCATGTAGTACTGCACTTTGTAATTTGTCCTCTTAGTACAGCGCAATAGCATATGTACAGATGTGGTGATGTATAGACACGATGATTTGGTTCATAAAATATAGTCCCCCACAAAAAAACATAAAAACAAACAACAATCATAAACAAAATAATTAAAAGGTGATATGTAAGAAAAAGAATCTAATACAGGTATGGATTTGATATAAGCGTTTCCAACCCTCTATATGCCCAAGCTGATCAGAATCTTGGCAAAGCCTCAGTTTCGATCGGCCAAGCCATCCCTCAGGTCTGAAATGCCTATCTCAAATTCATACCCATATATATTCAGAGACAAAAGAAAGTACACTTTTTGAAAACCTGTATTTTTCTAATTTTTCATTGTAAAGCCCAAAAATAAGCATGATGCATTTTTTCTCAGGGTACAATAATGTGGTGCAGTAAAATTACTAAATGAAAGGCCTGGCTAGCAACACTATTATATACATGTCAATATTGGCACTTACATTTTGGCATATTTGTTCATTGTGAACAATTCATTATTGTTGTATTTGAATTCTTGGTTTTTCTAAACAAACCACAGCATTTACGTTTCATTTACAAAAATGTAGTTAATGGCAAGGGATTAGCGAAGAGAAATTGTGCCAAACAGATATTGAAGACTGGCCACTCAAAGCTGTAGGTAGTTCGCATAATGCAATGGTCTGGAGTCATATCTGACTGGCTATTAAAATGTTACCAGAAATGTGAGTGGCCAGTCTGTAACATCACAATGGTGCAAATTCTGTTTGCCACGATGAGCCTTGCAACCAAGTTAATGAAATACAGACTTTATAGTTTGTTTAGAAAAACAACCGAGAATTCATGTAAAATTCACTTGTCCAATACAATGCATGAGCCAAAAGTGTAAAATCAAAATGCCGGTATAGTGACACTAACCAAGGGTTCATTTGTAAAATTTAAAACACTATATTATTGGACTTTGGATAAAAATACATCATGCTTAATTAAGGATTAGTGTGTTGAAAAATAAAAAAAATTATTGACATTAAATAAGTGTATACTTTCTTTTGCCTCCGAGTATATGATTCATATATTGCCACCTAAGTAGACAAATGGACATAAATAAAATGTCTAAGAAGAGATTGTATTTAAGACCAGAAGCAACTACTATTTTAACCCTTGTCTTAGCGGTCCTGGATATGCCCTACCATTGCAAACAGTGTAGATCAAGATTAGTTGGCTTCTGAATAAGCCAACTGATCTGGATCTGCACTGTTTGTCACTCAGTATGTGAATTTGTATCAAAAACCTGGATCAAGCAATCTGATTGGCTGTCAGTTAGAAGTGGGTGTGGCATCTTAATTTATTCAGCATGGCAAGGGTTAAATAAATGGCCATCTTCACAACGACATTTCAGGAATGCAAGTCAAATCCATAGCTCCAGATAAGCCAGAGTATCCCAATAATATTTTCCTAAGTTCTCCATGAAAACATATGTTGTGGGTACTCATTAGTAGTGCCTCAGCAAGGGGCTTCTAATTTGTACCCCAACATACATTTCCATGGAGAAATAAGAAAAATGTCTATTCTTTTTGTTGAAAAATGAGCCTTATCTGGAGCTAGAATGTCTATGGGTGATAATTGAGGCAATAATACAGTATAACCTCAAAGGCTCGAACACGGATGGCTCGTTTACCTTGGATGATTCGAACTCTTTTTTCAGTCCCTACAAAATTCTTCCAAAAGCTCAAGAAAACAAATATTTAATGATTTTTTTTCTTATTTTATCATGGAATTGTATGTTGAGTGTACTCATTAGAATTGCCTCATTGAGGCAATTCTAATGAGTACACTCAACATACAGTTATTGTATAGAAAATTGAAAAAAAATCCCTAAAATCCCCATTTGCTTCTTGACAGCACCATAATTAACCCTCAGTGGCTCGAACCACCCATGTCTCGAACAATTTTCTATGGTCCCAAAGATGTTCGAGCCATCGAAGTTCGACTGTATAGGGATATTGCACTGATTTAGGTGAATATTGTCCAGAGTTGGGATGTCTAAGGATACAAGCTTGCGAGTGTATGTAGATATCCCAACGAGGGACAATATTCACCAATATCAGTGCAATAAACCTTTTCTGTTATATAGCTATAACTAGTTTTGCTCGATTAAATGCTTTATAGACAAAATTCTGTAAAAATTTTTTGTCTGAAAGCAATTCTAACACAGTGTGAAATTATTACAAGAACGATATTGTTTTTGCACAAGTGCAATATCGCTGCATATCATTTTTGCACTGGTGTGAAATCAGCACTTTTAAATAGTTGCAGATTTGCAGTAAACACTTGAAAGATACTGATTCAGTTCATTATCATTGAACGAAAGGTTAAAGTCACTATTCAGGTTTAAGTGATTGAATATTAACTTCGCCCATTTTGTTTGTTTGTTTTGATGGCTGGGAGCGTTCTGGTTGGTCACATGACAAAGGTGCAATATTCAAAGCATGTTTGGAAACTGTTCACATTGGACATGGAGAAGCACGCAAATATAGAGTGCAGATATTGTGGAATATTGGCACACTTGCTTTTCAGCCTTTGTTCCCTTGTATTTAAGTAGAAATAATAGTTTTGGATATTTTTTGCACCAAAGCGTATCCTGTGAGTACTCACTGAAATTTCCTTGACAAGGCAGTTCCGTTGAATACAAGGCAGTTCCACTGAATACCTGCAAGATATGTTTTGTTGTAGAAGTACATGTAAGAATAAGCCTCTTCTGAATATTTCCTTTATCTTTATCTGTGATGAAGATAAGAGTGGGTACTCAGGTAATAGTTTTCTTATTTCTCCATGAAATCATATGTTGTTGGTACTTAGAAGCACCCTGTTGAGGCACTTCTAATGAGTACCCACAAAATAGGTTTTTGTGGAGAAATAAGAAAATTATCACTACCTTTCGGTTGTAAAAAGTGCCGTATCTGGAGCTATGTCTTGACTATGGCACCATTATCTGATATTCTCTTCTATATTCATAAAAAGATGGTCTTGATTAAAGTGTTGTCCTTGGTTAATTCTGTTTTACATTATTTACAAATTTCATGCTCTGCTGAGTTATGCTTGAAAAGTTTTATAGCCTTGGGGCCTGAGCAAACATTGTAGACTTAAATCAGCCACAATGCAGTATCTGATCACAGCCAGCACTGTATGCTATTTGTGCAGCAGTATTTTAACACCCCAACAGGTATTAAAATGGCTTTGTTCAAATTTTAGGACAAGAATAGTATGGTGTTCTGGCCCCCGAGGTTAAAAAACTTTCTTCATGCTCAACTCAGCCGAGCATAAAAATGTCTCTGCTAATAAATATGAAAATGTCTCTGCTAATAAATATGAAAATGCCAGCTTAAGTTGGCATTTTCATATTTATTTGCAGAGACATTTTCAAGCTCAGCTAGGTTTAGAAAGAAAGGATTTGCAGTTGTTAGTAATTTGAGATTTATTAGCATGAAAAAATTCATGCTCAGCTGAGTTAAGCATGAGAAAAGTTTAAAGGGGCCAGGTGTATGGATATTTAGGGTAAATACAGTATCATTTGTGCTACAGCATGAGTAAATATGCCACATGGTTGGAAATGTTACCTACAGTAAAACTTAAAGGACTCAACACTGATGGCTTGTTTATCATGGCTGATTCAGACTCCTTTTTGAGTCTCAAGGAAATTCTTCTTATAGTGCCAGAAAACAAATACATGTATTTAGGGATTTTTAACTCGGCTGTTTTCGAAGAAAACGACGAGGTATTGTCATAGCTCTGGCGTCTTCTGCGTCGTAGTCGTGGTGCAAAAACTTGGACATTTTGTAATATCTCTGTCATTACTGAAGATATTAACTTGAAACTCAGACTAGTTGTTCATTATGAAAAGGGGAACTCATACCAATAGGGGAGGTAACCCTCAAAATATTTTTGGCACAGTTATGCCCCTTTTTCGACTTAGAATTTTTGTTGAAAAATGTCAAACATGCCCTATATATTTCTAAAAGAAACTGCAGCCGAGCGTTGGCACCCGCATGCAGTGCTCTTATTTCTTATTTTATCATAAAATATATGTTGTGTGTTCTCATTAAAATATCCTCACTTAAAATATCCTCACTCTTGCCGGCCTCGGTGGCGCAGTTGGATGCGCGTCCGACTGGAGACCAGGAGGTCGCGGGTTCGACCCCCGCCGAGGTCGGCAACATTCTTTCGTGGAGATTGATCATGAAATATTTTCTACGGTCATTCTCTCCCTTCCGCTGATTCAAGAAGGGCAGTTGTCAGTTTCTGGTGAAAGAATGTGCACAATACTGGTTAACCGCTTGGAGGACTAAGCCTGCCCAGTAAACGTGTGGTTAGGTAAACTGACCGCGCTCGACATGACCCCATTGGGTTGACTGGGCCGTAAAACCTCAACACAAACAAATATCCTCACTCAGGCAATTCTAGTGTGTATGCTCAACACCCCATTGTTTTTACCGATCAAAAAGACATCCTTAAATTATCCCCATTTTCCTACTGCCCTGGTGCTATGATTAACCATTGGTGGCTTGTTCCACCTTTTGACTGTAGTTATATATTTTGATTTATATTGTATTTTTATCAATAAAAAATGTTTAAACCAATTTTGTGTCTGTATCTCTGTAACAGTTAAAAGGACAATCCTGATGTTTTTTTCTTCAGCCAGCTTCTTACCCACATCACTAGTTGGTCAAAAGACTTGTTCAAATATTTGATTAGGCCTTAGCATAATAAGGAACTTCAGTGTCAATCAACTTATGCTGAATGGTACTTGAACTGTAAAAACCCATTGACATGATTATACCCATTTACCAGTTCTAACCATCGGTGATAGGTCATTTAACCCTTAAAGCGCCAAGAAACCCTGCATCTGAAAATGTCGTCTGTTTATGTGTCATCTGCTGAATATTCTTGCAAACTTTTCAAACCTATTTTTGCATACAGGCAAACAGTGTGGACCCAGATCAGACTGCTCCTAAAGGAGCAGTCTGATCTGGGTCCACACTGTTTGCAGAAGTGACTTTTAAAGTAACCAGCAGAAGACAAAGCAGACAACAATAGTTGTGATTGGCGCTTTAAGGGTTAAGGTGAAGGAGTGACACAGGATTGTATATAAATTTAATCCTAAAGGCATGGTGTTGTAACTGAATAGTAGTAACAGTGCTTTTTAGAAAAAAAAAATGGATACCTCAACAGACGGTGCACTCATGAGCTTTGAAACTAGTTCAAAAGGTAAACAAAAGATCCAGAGTGCCATCATCATCACCATGTCATAATCAGATTTTTTATTAACGTGCAGGTAAAGGGGCAACATCCACATCAGAGGGCCCACTTCCAGATAGCTGGCTTGCTGCACGCATTGCAGATTTCACACAAGATCTCAACATATTTCTATCATGAGGGTTGATAGCCGAGAGCTTCCACTGTCTGCAATCCCTCTCTGTCAGCTGCTTCCATGTCGGGCCTCTCAGGCCCACATTTTCCCTCTGCCTGTATGTGTAAGGCTGTCTTGACTGCACCATGAGAGGGTTCCTCATGTCCATACCAGCGGAGCCTTCTCTGCTTCAGAATGAGATCCAGATCCTCAATGCCAAGCCTCGCAAGTAGTTCATTGGACCTGGTTGTGACAACATCTTGCGGCCTGACATTGCAGATCTGTCTGATCATTGCCCTGTCATTCTGCTGCAGATGTTGGAGGTTTGGTTTTGTCAATGGCCAAGTCTCACTGGCATGGAGCATTGCACTCCGCACACAAGAGCTGTACACACGGAGAGGTGGCGTGAAGAGAGAACTGGTAGCAGCTCCTTGAACTTCTTCCAGGCGGTTTTCACACTTGTTGTGGTTGAAAGTTCACAGTCACCTGCTCCTGAGAGCATGTGTCCTAGGTAGCAAAAGGAAGCTACCACCTCCAGCTTGTCAGGTCTGACTTGGACTTCCCTCTGTGCCATCCAAGGGGCGTGCAGTTCCCTGGCACCTTGTTCATCTGTAGTCAAGGTTCTTTGTCAAGCACTTGAGCCCACTGCATTTCTTGTGCACCCAGTGCTTGCAGTCATTGCAGAAGATGCTGTTGCTGCCCACTCCAGTGCGACAAACGGTGCATGGAAACACCTAACTCTGCAGGAGGTCCAGGCCCGTACTGCATATCATGATCTTTTGTCTTTCCTGCATTTACTCTCAGTCCTTTCTTTTCCATTGCTTCTTTCCAAGTCAAGAGCCTCCTGACACATTTTTCGAGCAATGATTCAGCAGTGATAACAAGGTCATCAGCATAGAGGTCCTCCCAGGGGACCCCAGAGCGGAACTCTCGTGATGAGGCTTCAAGCACAATGATGAAGAGAAGCGGGCTTACTGAGACCTGGTGAACACCAACCTTCACTCCAAAATCTTCACTGTACCCCTCACCAACAAGGACATGGCTCCACGCATTTGCATACATCCCCTGCACCATCCACTCCACACCAAGTTTTCTCAGTGCCCACCAGATGACCTTCTGAGGTACTCAATCAAAAGCCTTCTCCAGGTCTATGAAAACCATGTAGAGTCTCTTGTTAGCAGCTAGATACTTCTCTTGCAGCTGCCTGACAACAAAGATTGTGTCTGTTGTGCCTCTGCCTAGGACAAAGCCAAACTGGGAATCGTCGATTGACACCAACTGTCTGATGAGGCCGTCCACAATCCTCTCCAGGACTTTCATGACCTGCTCAGTCAGCTTGAGACCATGGTAGTTGCCCCTTTCCAATGCATCCCCCTTTCCCTTGTAGAGGCAGACAATGAACCTCTGCTCCCAGTCAGAGGGTACTTTGCCATCCCGAATGATTGCAGCCGCGAGGTCATGGATCATAGAGGCGCTCATCTCGCCGGCCGCTCGTATCATCACCACTATGCCTGATGGGCCCGATGCTTTGCCTGCCTTCATCCGTGAAATAGCCTTCTTAACCATATCAGTGGTGATTGGGATGGGCGGGCCTTCCACTGGTGGTTGATAAGACAGGTGGTCTGGGTCCCAGTCAAACTCAACATTGAGAAGTCTTTGGTAGTGCTCAAACCAGGCCTTCTGCTTTGAGTCTTCGCTCATTGACATCTCTCCTGCATCATTCTTCACTGGTTTATCACCAACCACATCAGCATTCTCTCTTTTAAACTGGTTAACATGGTGGTAGACTTCTGAAGACTTGGGGTCAATATTCTTGAAGACCTTATTGTCGGCTTCTTGACGAGCATGGTGCACTGCCACATTAAAAAAAAAAGCAACCCACCCAAGATGCCAAGAGGAATAAAATATATAGAAATATGGACTAAATTAAACATATTTAACAAAGCAGATGAACAGGCGCCCTCTTCCCCAAAAGCAATGATTGGACTGCTTAACAAAACCCAACATGAAAACTTTGTACAGTGAAGTACAAGATACAAAAAGTTAAAAGCTTAAGAAAACGTAACATTTTGTCCTGTTACATGTATGTCAAGATACCCATGATGTATGTATAAACATTCCACCATTTAGCATATGAAATACAAAGCAGACAACCTTTTATGCTAAAATTTAATCACTTATTATAGTATTGTTTTGTAACAAAAGATGGTTCAGTTATGAATGGACAATTAGGGCATGTGCAATTATGTAGTCCTAATGCGATATGTTGGACAAAAATACGGGTGGTCGGGTGGTGCGAAGGTGCTGTGTATCTTACATCACTGGGGCGTCCAACTGATATTGGCTTACAGTTGGGCAAGGCCTGCTATCCTTGTAGTGGGTAAGGGTAGAGGGGGAATGTTTTTATTTCTTCTGTTTCTTCACTTTCATTCCTGTTCCTCTTTCTTCCCTGTCCCTCTCTTTCATCTCCTCTACTCTCTCCTATCTCTTTTCTCCCTTTCTCTGGGAGACGACACAAAATGACCCTCAAGGGTTGACATGTCGTTAAACCCCAACACAATCAATGGACAAAAATACACCACAACCTCTTTATAATACTATTGTTGGGGTCCATAGCATAAACCGTGTTAGTTAAACAACCGTGTTATATCCAAACGAAAATGTATAGATTATATTGAAAAATGACCATTTATGGTCATTTTTCAATATAATCTATACATTTTTGGGATCCATCTTTGAATCATGTTATATTAAAAACCATGTTATAACGAACCATGTTATAAAGAGGTTGAAGTGTATAATGGTTGGCTAATCCTGATCGCAAGGACAAGATCAAACTTAGAACAATAGTGTATCTAAAGTGGCAGTTTCTTGTCTTAAGTTTTTGTTGATAAATTGTCTTCAAACAGTATGTTGGTGAATTGTCTTTCGGTGAACAGTCTTTGATTATCTGCATGCCAAAAATTATCAACATTTTCTAAGCATTAAAAGTGAAAGCCATTTTCATAGGCTTTTACAGATAGACATGCCTCAGTGAGGCTATTTATAAAGAAATCTAGCATTTGACAATTTCATTGGTTAGATCTTGTAAGTATGTATGTGCATGCAAAATATTATCAAAATTTTCCAAGCAGTTCAAGATTTAAAGCGATTTTCACACACTGATTACAGATGGATATGCCTCGGTGAGGCTGTTTAGAAAGAAATCTGGCATTTAACATTTTCATTGGTTAGATCTTGTCAATATGTATCTGCACACCAAAAATTATCAAAATATTCTAAGCTGTTTAAAAGTTTTAGCTATTTTCACAAACTGATTATGGATGAATGGATGGACATGGTGATTATAGGGCGCTGCAAGTCGTGCAATATTTGGGATATCTTTACTCATGCTGCAGATGAAAATAAACAATAACAATGTAAAATGTCATTTTTTATGCCATCACCTGCCAAAAGCAGCAGTGGGGCATATAGCGTTTCATCATGATGTTACATCTGTACATGTGTAGGTCACATTCGTAATCAGAGTCCAACAAATGTTTAGTTGACATTTTAATTTACATTGACATTTTAACTTATTTCTCTTGGAGGTCATAAATTGGGTATCTTTTATGCTAGGAAGTTAAAATTTGGTATGCTGCTTACCTAGACCTAAACCTGTAACACTGTGCTAGAGTTGCCCCCAGGTCATGCCCTGGGATGGGGCTAGGGGTCAAAATGTAGCACAAATCAGATTGTTGTTAAAAAAATTATGCATCCAGACTTTGTTGCCATATGTGCAAAAAGCAAAGGGTGGGGACAAAAATATGGCATTAGATTTGAGTTGTTGCATATTTGTGAAGACTTGAATGAGACTCTGAACACTATTTTCAGGAATAAAAAGTAAAATATCACTCCTCATTGAATTTTATTTAATTTAATTATCTCTTACAGCAAATACTGATGTTTAGCATGGTGGGTAAAAAATTCAGCAGAAGACATTTCAATTATTATACCCCCCGCAAACTTTGTGGGGAGTGGGGGTGGGGGTATACTGTTTTCACGTTGTCCATCCGTGTGTCCGTCCATGATGCTGTTTTTTTTCTTAATATCTTGAAAATGCAGCGATGGATATTCATCAGTTTTTGCAGACACATTGATGTCAATAAGATGTACCTACATAAGAGAAAGTAAGGGCTAGGGGCCAATTCTGTTGAAGTTATTGCCCATTGTAAATGTTTCTCTTAATGCAGTAAAAAGTTTGTGTGCAAACTTTCTCTTTAACCCATGGCTGGAATTTGACCAAACTAGCACGGATACATCATCAGGATGGGGTAAAGAAGTGATTAGATTTTGATGACCTTGACCATATTTTCAAGGTCCCTGCATTATAAATACTCAAAAAGTGAACCTTCTTAATGCAGTAAAAAGTTTGTGTGCACACTATCTCTTTAACCAATGGCTGGAATTTGACTAAACTAGCACAGATACATCATCAGGATGGGGGAAAGAAGTGATTAGATTTTGGTGACCTTGACCTTATTTTCAAGGTCACTACATCATAAATACTCAAAAAATGAGCCTTGTTAATGCAGTAAAAAGTTTGTGTGCACACTATCTCTTTAACCAGTGGCTGGAATTTGACCAAACTAGCACAGATACATCAGGATGGTGGAGAGAAATGATTAGATTTTGGTGACCTTGACTGTCTTGGTCATCTTGAAATTCTTCAAGCGACATCTCCTCCCAAACCCTAAGTCCGATTGAGCTGAAATTTGATGGGGGACATCATAGTGACACAGCGATTCAAAATTGCTAAAATCGTTCCGTTCCGATATCCAAGATGGCCGCCTGGGCGGACATTTTGAAATTCTTCAAAGACATCTCCTCCTAAACCCTAAGTCCGATTGAGCTGAAACTTGACGGGAGGCATCATAGTGACACAGAGCTTCAAAATTGCCAAAATCTTTCCGTTCCGGCATCCAAGATGGCCGCCAGGGCAGCCATCTTGAAATTCTGCAAACGACATCTCCTAAACTCTAAGTCCGATTGAGCTGAAAGTTGATGGGAGGCATCACAGTGACACAGAGATTCAAAACTGCTAAAATCGTTCCATTCCGATATCCAAGATGGCTGCCATGGTGCCATCTTAAAATTCTTCAAATGACATCTCCTCCCAAACCCTAAGTCCGATTGAACTGAAACTTGATGGTAGGCATCACAGTGATACAGAGATTCAAAATTGCTAAAATCGTTCTGTTCCGAAATCCAAGATGGCCACCAGGGTGGCCATCTTGAAATTCTTCAAACAACATCTCCTCCTAAACCCTAAGTCCAGTTGAGCCGAAACTTTATGGGAGGTATCACAGTGACACAAAAATTCAAAATTGCTAAAACAGTTCCATTCCGATGTCCAAGAGGCTGCCATGGCGGCCATCTTGAAATTCTTCAAACGTCGGTTTGAGCCGAAACTTGATGGGAGGCATCGGGTGAAATGGAGATTCAGAGTTGCTGAATCATTGAGTTCCAGTATCCAGGATGACGGCCATGTTAGCAATCTTGAAACTCTTCAAACAACATCAGATTCTGAATTGCTAAAGGCAGTCTGATCTGAAAGCCAAGATGGCCACCATGGCACATTCTATGATATCATGATCAGCCTAATCCAGGTGACGGATTTCTGGCCCACTTACTCCTCTAGTCTCTTTAACCAATGGCTGGAATTTGACCAAACTAGCACAGATACATCCTAAGGATGAGGGAAAGAATTGATTAGATTTTGGTGACCTTTACCTTATTTTCAAGGTCACTACATTATAAATACTCAAAAAGTAAGTCTTGTGTGCACTCTGTCTCATGAATCAATAGATGGAATTTGACCAAATTAGCACAGATACATAATTGGGATTAGGGAAAGAAGTGATTAGATTTTGGTGACCTTTATCTGGTTTTCAAGGTCACACCGGCACTTTGAAACTCAAATTTTGATAGAAAAAAGCTTGTGTGCACACTGTATCTTGAACCAACGGCTGGAATTTGAACAAACTAGCACCAGTAAATTGTTAGGGCATGGGAAAGAAGTGGTTAGATTTTTGTGACTTTGACCTCATTTTCAAGGTCACTGCATTATAAAGACTCCGAAAATGAGCCTTACAAGTTTGTGTGCACACTACCTCTTTAACCAATGGCTGGAATTTGACTAAACTAGCACAGATACATCTTCAGGATGGGGGAAAGAACTGATTAGATTTTGGTGACCTTGACCTTATTTTCAAGGTCACTACATTATAAATATTCAGTAAGTGAGTCTTGTGTGCACTCTATCTCATGAATCAATAGACAGAATTAGACCAAACTAGCACAGTTATATCATAGGGATTGGGGAAAGAAGTGATTAGATTTTGGTGACCTTTATCCCACTTTCAAGGTCACACTGGCACATTGAAATTCAAATCTTGATAGAAAAAATGATTGTGTGCACACTATATCTTGAACGAATGGCTGGAATTTTAACAAACTAGCACAGATACGTGGTTAGGACATGGGAAAGAAGTGATTAGATTTTTGTAAACTTGACCTCATTTTCATTAGATTTTGGTGACATGGACCTTATTTTCAAGGTCACTACATTATAAATACTCAAAAAGTCAGCCTTGTGTGCACTCTATATCATGAATCAATAGATGGAATTTGACCAAACTAGCACAGATGCATCATTGGGATTAGGGAAAGAAGTTATTAGATTTTGGTGACCTTTATCTCTTTTTCAACGTCGCACTGGCACTTTTGAAACTCAAATTTTGATAGAAAAAAAATTGTGTGCACACTATATCTTGAACCAATGGCTAGAATTTGAACAAACTAGCACAGATACATTGTTAGGACATGGGAAAGAAGTTATTAGATTTTTGTGACCTTGACCTCATTTTCAAGGTCACTACATTATAAAGACTCTAAAAATGAGCCTTATGTGCACCCTATCTTTTTTCCTAATATCTTGAAAATGCAGCAATGGATATTCATCAATTTCTGCAGACACATCGATATCAATAATGGGTACCTACGTAAGAAAGAGTAAGGGCTAGGGGCCAATTCTCTTGAGTTGTTGCCCTTTGTAAAATTTTGTGTCCGTCTGCGACACTTCGTTTTTTTCCTAATATCTTGAAAATGCAGCGATGGATATTCATCAATTTCTGCAGACACATTGATATCAGTAAGATGTACCTATATAAGAAAAAGTAAGGGCTAGGGGCCAATTCTCTTGGAGCTATTGCCCTTTTGTAAAATTTCTTAATTCAGTAAAAAGTTTGTATGCACACTTTCTTTTTAACCAATGGCTGGAATATGACCAAATTAGTACAATTACATCATTAGGAAGGGGAAAAGAACTGATTAGATTTTGGTGGCACACCTGCACTTTGAAACTTAAACTTTGACAGAAAAATGTTTTATGCTTTATGCGGGGGCTATCCAATAAGTGCTGCTTATTGACAGTTTTCATTTTCCTTATTTTTTCCCAGAAAATGTTTTGACATTTCATGCAAGGAGACAATTTGCATAAAATGTCATCCTATTTTCTGGGAAAAATATCAATAATTTGTTGTCTGCTGAATTTGCCCAGGGAGTGGTAAAGGATAATGATTGTACTATTGTGTACTTCATTGTATCAGGTTACATGTAAGTTATTCCAAATGCTTAGCATGCTGCTTAAAAATGTCAGCAAACAATATTTTAAAATATTTTTTTAGTTTCAAGAACTATTGTTTGACATTTCAAAATATTATCTATTTTCTGGATAAAGTAAGAAATAATATCAAGTTTTAGGCTGAATTTTCCCAGAGAGAGTGAAGGATTAACTCTTTTCATACTAGAGGTGAAATTTAGCAGATGACATTTAATGAGTGATATTTTGCTGCAAAAAATAGTACTTTCATGCAATTAAAAAGAAAATTTGAATGCAGTGCTAAAAACTCTTTTTTCTAGGAAATACAAGAGAAAATATTTCAAAATGTTGTTTGCTCATATTTTGTACAACAGATGAAGGATTAAATCAGTCCATTGATTCATTTAATTACTATATTCTTTCAACATTTAGTAGGTTAAATGTTTTTTGACAGACAAGCTGTATTAGGTTAAATGTTTGTGTAAAGGAACATGCACAATAAATTGTATTTTAATCTTAAGCCTTCTATGGGCAAAACCAACGGATAACAGCTTGATTTCTAACCAAACAGCAGTATTTTGAAACAAAAAAAAAAAAATCTTGAAGATGGGTTTGAATATTTTATTTCTTTATTTGAATCATGTCAAACATGATTGTCTCCAAATGCAGTGCCAAATCTAATTTTGAAAGACAAAAACAAATTAATTTTGTGATTTGCTAATTGTCATATGCAACAGATAAAGATTATGTTAGAATGGAACAAATGAGCTTTCAAGTGTGATGCAAAATTGAAGCATTCTCAAATATTCTTTTTTTTTTTTTTTTTTCATTTCAGATAATGCTTGACATTTCATGTGAATTATCTGCTTGGCAGAAGATTCACATGAAATATTAAGCATTATTTTTCTCTGAAAAATGATTAAAAGATATTATAAAATGCTGTAGGCTGTGATTGCACTTAAATGGTTTAAGCTGTTTACAATTCTGGAACAGTTGTGCAATAGAAGTCAAAAGGAGGTGCCTCCGATCATGGAATGCTTTGTGAAGGAAAAGATTATGGATTTTTAATACATAAAAAAATGAAAGTTTAGAATATGCAGGTTTACAATTTGTTTTAACCTTTACCATTCTGCTCTGGGCAGATTCAGCGGATGGCAAATTGATGGTGTGTTTTTTTCTTATTTTTCCCAAAAAATAGGCTTTGACATTACATGCAAATTGTCTCCTAAGGAGACAATTAATTTGCATGAAATGTCAGCCTGTTTTCTGGGAAAAAAAATAAGAAAAAATATTTCAAGCTGTCTGCTGAATTTTTTACCCAGCATGCTTAGCATTAAATGATCATAAAAAAACAACAGTTCCAGCTCTGGTGAACAAAGAAATCTCTTCAAGGAAAAATTAACCAAATGAAACATAAAAGTCATGGCAACACATGAAGAGCTGTTTACTGATGATGAAGACATCTGCAATTTTCTAGGTGACACTAGTTTGTTTACAAATGTTGGTGACAATGATTATAATGACCATGACTCAGATTCTTCAGTTTTGGATGAAATAAATTTCATTATTGGTACAGGCAATAATGGAAAAGAACGTAAACGAGGTAATAAAAGCTGAATTGATACAGTAACTCTCCTGAAATTTCATACATCAACCTTTCTGACAAAACCGCATGTGCAAACTGTGCAGACTGATCAGACTACTGCAGAAGGAGCAGTCTGATCAGGATCTACACTGTTTGCCGTTCCACCATTATTTTGTGAAATAAATGCAACCAATACAAAATCTGAGCAAAAAGGTACATAATCAAGTGTTAGAAATTTTAGTACATATACCATACTTCAGAAAATTCTGATAGAACAAAAAAAAATAATTGATTGATCCAGGGCATGACAAAACCTATAGTTAACTCTTCTGTAGGACTGGTAGAGGTTATACTACAGGGGGGTGGGGGGGGGGGGGGTGGGGTGTGTGTGTGTGGGGGGACTGTCTGGCATCGGCATGTCAATACATTCGTCCTGTCCGTAAACAGTTTTTTGTTATTGCCTCTCCTCCAAGACCACTTGTTGGATTTTTTCGAAATGTCTGGGATGTTTCCCTGGTGACCTAGTTGTGCACACCATACCTTGGTTCCTGTCCGTCAACAAATATGGCCGTCTTTGATTTTTCCCATTCTCACATCTCCTCCTTAACCAGTGGAGGAATTTCGTCAAAACTTTGCATATGGATTCCTCTCAACCCCCACATGTGTCTCTGCAAAAACAATACCAGTATGTTGGCTAATATGGCCACCAGACAGTCATCTCAGAAATCGCGACTTCCCTTTACTTAACACTGTAACAATCTTGTTATCTCATCTCCTCCAAGACAACTCTTCAGATTTTTTTGGAAACTTGTCTTGGATGTTGCCCAAGTGGTCTATGGATTTCTCTCAACCTCTAGCTTGTCTCCCCTAAAACGATTCCGGTTAATCGACTAATATGGCCAATAGAAGGCTATCTTGAAATTGCAACTTTCCCTTTAACACTGTAACAAACTTGTTATCACATCTCCTATGAGACAAGTCTTCAGATTTTTTTTGAAACTTGTTTGGGATGGTCTCCAAGTGGTCTAGTTGTGTCCGCCCGAGTTTGGTTCCTGTGTGTCAACAAATATGGCTGCCGTGAGCCATCTTGGATTTTTCCAGTTATTGCATCTCCCCTAGCCGAGGTTACCATATCTCCTAGCCGAGGAATTTTGTCGAAACTTTGCATATGGAGTCTTCTGATGTGACGGCTATCTTAGAAATCGCAACTTCTCCTTTAACACTATGTCAATATCCCACCTTATCCTACTCCCTACCCTCCTGCCCCTTCCCTACCCTACTATCCTGACCTATCCCAGCTTGGTAAGGTAGAGTGGGGTAGCAGAAGGGAGGGTAGGGTAGAATGGTGCAGAGCATTGCTGGGAAATATGGTAGAGCAAATGTTTTTAAGGAAACTGAAAAGACTTGTACAACTAGTGAAAACCCAGACCAGCTTGTGCATTCACAGTCTGATAAGTCTTTGCTGATCCTATAAACCATATAAAGCCTGTAGTATGTCCAAAGAGAAATAAATGAAAACTCTTGTCTTAGTGGGTATAGACGTGCAAGTTGATCTGAGTCTTTGCTAGTCAAGTCTTTTTGTATGCCGTGTTGGCTCAAATATAAGATAGCAACTACATGTATTTCTATTTTACAGAAAAAGGGAAATTTTTGGTGGAAAATTTAATACAGGAAGATAGACGAAATGCTAATATAACAGGACAAGAAAACCCCAGAACAACTACCAGTACATCAAATAATGTTACAATGAAGAATGAAGAAAATATAAACACTTCTTCCATATTTGAAAAGAAAGCATCTGAAGAAATTAAAGTTGATAAAAATAGACCATTAGAAGACAGAAGTACTAAAGTTGAAACAGTGGGGATTATACCTTGTCAGTTGTGTTCAGAAGATGACTGCACTAGGGACGCAATAACTTACTGCATGGAGTGTGGACTATATATGTGTTCCTCATGTCGACGATTCCACCGAAAGATAACTGCCACTAGAGGCCACTCTGTTGCTCTTCAACAAGAAATTGTTGCCACAGAATTTGACCAGTACAAGCCTTCCTTAGAAGAGGATACATGTAAGTGATGCTTATATATTCAATGTTATATTGTGACTACCAATAACCCTCATTTTATACCCGGCCACAAAAAGTGGCAAGGGTATTATTTTATACCCTCCGAAATTTTGAGTGTCCGTCTGTCTGTTTGTCAGCCCTTCAATCATTTGTGTCCACTCCATAACTCTGATACCATTGTAGAAATTTTCATGAAACTTCACACAAATGAAAAGCACTGTGAGACAGTGTGCAGAACACATGAACAGTAACTCTGGTTTGCCTACTTTTGGAATTATTGCCCTTTCAACATAGAACATAGCCATTTCTACCATGTACTCGTGTCCGCTCTGTAAGTTGAAAACCGTTTGAGATATGAAATTTCTCACAAATGTGAAGCACCATGAGACAACGTGCAAGACATAAAAATCTGTAACTCTGGTTACCTACTTTCGGAGTTGCAGCCCTTTGAACATAGTAGATATTGAAAATAGCCATTTCTACTATGTACTCCTGTCCGCTCTCTTTGAACATAGCAGATATTGAAAATAGCTATTTCTACAATGTACTCGTGTCTGCTCTATACTTTTACAAAACTTCAAACAAATGTAAAGCAATATGAGACAACTTGCAGAACACATATACCGTGACTCTGGTTTGCCTACTTTTGGAGTTATTGCTCTTTGAACATTGAAAATAGCCATTTCTACCATGTACTCGTCTGCTTTGCAAGCTGAAAACAAATGTAAAGCACCATATTGAAAATAGCCATTTCTACTATGTATAAAAAAAAAAAAGAAACAATCACACTGAACATTTTTATCAAAATTAACACATAGACATGCATCAATGTTAATAATATTTAGGGAAAGACTAAGGCACCTTCCCTTTGATTTTATTTTTGGCAGTTATGGCACTTGCTACTTGCTTGTAAGTGCAGTGACAGGGCATGGTGCAGTGCTTTTATTGATGCTGGAAAAAGTGCAAAGAATTCTTTTAGGGAAAAAAATAAGGTTTGACAGTTCACTTAAATTTTCTCCATAGGAAACAATTAGGAAAATATGTCTGGCATGACATGTGAATTGCTCCTCCTAAGAAGAGGAATCTCGTGAAACTTCCATTGGTAAAAAATCTTTAAGACATCTTAGTTTCTTGACAATTTTACATGTTCAGACATAAAATTTCCAACAACATGACGTTATTGAGGTATAAGAAACTTCCTTTAGATATTAACATCATTCTGTTCTGTGGTGTTTCTACTAAAGATATTGCTATTAAAATGTTCCATTCTTGCCAATTTTCAGATATTCAGCCAGGTAACACAACTTATTCTTTTCTTGATGAGAAATTGGTGGAACCTGGAAAATATTCTAGAGGTCTAACCCCTACAGACAATGCCCTTTGTGGTCCCTGTCAGTTTGACGAGGTTGATGAACATGCCACTCATTACTGCCAACACTGCAGAGAATACATGTGTAGGTTGTGTTTCAAGTTCCATCAGCGACTGAGGAAAACTTGCAGCAGGCATCATGTCATAGATGAATGGGACTGTGAAGATTTTGACACCTTTGTAACTACCGTTGATAAAGAAATTACAAAAGGTGAGTATAGGTTTCTATGAATAAAGAAAACAGTTACCATATCTACCCCAAGTACTGGAACAGACATGCCTGAGCAAACAGAGTAGACTGAGATCAGATGCCACAGAATGTGGCATCTGATCAGGGTCTACACTGTTAGCCACTCCTCCAGAAGTTTTTAGACACACTTAAAGGTAGTAAAATTAACTAGCTCAAATTTTTGGAAAAGAGGGGCAAGGAGTTAAAGCATCCCAATGTTTTAGGGTAGTTTCATCTACTACTGATAAAGAAATTTCAAAAGAAGGTCTGAATATAGGCTTCTATGAATGGAAAAAAAACAAACAAAAAACAACTAGGTACCATATTTAGCCTTAGTATTGGGACAGACAGGCCTGAGCAAATGATGTAGACCTAGATCAGATGCTACAGAATATGGCATCTGATGATCATTCACACTGTTTGCCACTCATCCAGCAATTTTTTGACACACCTATAGGTAGTAAAATTTACTTGATCAAAGTTTCAGACAAGTATGGCAAGGTGTCCAAATATTGGGCAATGATAATACCTGATATAATATCAGAAAAGCAGTTTTACTCTGTCAGCTCTGTAGATCAAGACAGATACTTTTGCAAACATTGTAGATCCTGATGAGATGGCTCATAATGAGCCATCTCATCAGGATCTACACTGTTTGGCATTCTGTTCTTCATCTATGTTGACGGACACCCCTATATGCAATGACCCTGTGTCCGAATTCAAAGATGGCAGAGTTCACTATACATGTAGAAACTCGGGGTTGAAAGGGTTAAAACAAATTCATTGTGTGTCCCTCCATCATTTTCTTTCTATTATTTTTATTCCAATGATCATCCATTTTCAGTTGAGGTTTAAGGTGACTTGGTATGCTTTCTGCTATTTCAATAAGAATTGTGACTTTTGCTTTCAAGTACCCTGAGCCTCATCTGAAAAGCGATCTACAATAATACTTTGGGTAAATGTTTTGTACAGTTGACTCTCGTTATCTTGATGTCCAAGGGATTCTCTGAAATACTTCGAGATAGCCGTACCTCGACATATCAGGTTTGCAGAATCGAGGAAAAGCTAAATCGTACAACCACATTTCACAAACGAATATATAATTAAACTCCTGAAGTGAATGATATATTGAAAATATTGTGAAAAAGAAGAGAAATTGCTCCTTTGTCCTTTGGAGCAATTTCTCCTCTTTTCCACAATATTTTGTCACCTGTTGTTAGGTTTCCATGTTAAAACAGGGACCAGATTTTTCCCTTCGAGATAAGCGGTTATTCGAGATAAGCGAAGTCAAGATAATGAGAGTAGACTGTATTTGTGAAATCTGGAAAAAATCTTTTTTTTTTTTTCTTGACATGCAAATTCAGATGTCATGACATGAAGCATGTTCAGCAAGGTCATAGCTCTTGATAAGGGGGTGGAGTGTGTGTGTGTGTGTGTGTGTGTGTGGGGGGGGGGGGGGATCAGGTTAATATTTCTTTTTTCTCTAAGAAAACTTATGGTGTACTCGTTAGAAGCGTCCTAGTTGAAAAAAGTGCCTTATTTAGAATTATGACAGGATAATATATTCTATAGGCTGTTAATACACTCATGTAAACAGCAAGATCATATCATAACACTACACAGAAACAGACTGTTAACCATTAAAACACAAAGCAGAATTGTAGCAGATATTCTGATTATAACATCTATAAACTGTGTTTGTGCATTGGCAGTTGGAGTGGGTGGGGGAAAGAGATCCTTATGGGAGGTATCTAATAAGCACTGCTTATTGGCAATTTCTTGTTAGCTCACATATATTTTGATCACTGTATGTCCATTGTCCATCTGTCATACATCGTCTGTCATCAACATTTGCTTTGTACACTCTCTGGAGGACACAGTTTTGTTTTAATCTTCATGAAACTTTATCAGAATGTTTGTCTTGATATCTTGGTCAAGTTTGAATATGGGTTATGTGGAGTCAAAATCTAGGTAACTAGGTCAAATTTCTTTGAAACCTTGTGCAATCTCTAGAGGACAGTTTTGCTTCAATCTTCATTTTACTTAATCAGAAAGTTTGTCTTGATAATATCTCCGTCAAGTATGAATATGGGTCATGTGGGTTCAAGAACTATGACACTAGGTCAAATTTCTTCAAAACCGTGTGTGCAATATAAGAACTGCAGTTTTGCTTCAGTATTCATGAAACTTCATCAGAATGTTTGTCTTGATAATGTTTCGGTCAAATTTGAAAATGGGTCATGTGGATCAAAATCTAGTTCACTAGTTCAAATTTCTTTAAATTCTCCTGTGCACTGTAGGGGTCAGAGTTTTGATCCAGTCTTCATGCAACTTCATCAGAATTGTTTTGATATCTCAGTCAAATTCAAATATCAAGGTCTACATATTTCTTTAAAACCTTGTGTAAACTCTAGAAGGTAGTTTTTTAATCCAGTCTTCATCAGAATGTTTGTCTTGATGATAATGAATCAAGTTTGAATATGGGTCATGTCATTTCAAAAACCAGGCCACTAGGTCAGATTTCTTTGAAACCTTGTGCTGTTAGAGGCTAGTTTTGACCAAGTTTTCATCAGAATATTTTTGATGACATCTGGGTCATGTTCAAGAATGGGTTTAGTGGGTCAAAAACTAGGTTACTAGATCAGAATTTATTTGATTGCTAGGCAGACAATTCACATTAAACGTCAGTTTTATTTTCTCTGGAAAAAAAATATAAAATAATCAAAATTTGTCGACTGCTGTTGTGATTAGCACTTTGAGGATTAATAAAGAGTAAAACAATACTTTATTACACCTTAATTTCAGAAAGTAAACCACTCCCTACCCAGATCTCGAGTAAAACAATACTTTATTACACCTTAATTTCAGAAAGTAAACCACTCCCCACCCAGATCTCAGAATACTTCACTCCAGCTGTTGGCACAACTGACCATGGCAGACGCAGCTTTGATACTACTTTCCAGCTTCAACACAATACCACATTCAAGAACTGGGACAATACCAAAGCTGGGAACCAGGGCAGTACTGCATTCCAGCATCTGGGCAATTTTAACATCAAGCTGACCTTTGACACTGGACAGTGTTTTGTGTCAGGAATCGATTGTTTCACTGATGGCAGAATAATTCTAACAGATGGAGGAAACAATAATGTCAAACTGTTTAGCAGTGGGTACCAGCTTCTTGGTAACATTGACCTTCAAGAACAACCAGCTGATGTTGCCATAGTAACAGACAAGAAGGTTGCTGTGTCTGTTCCCAGTGAGTCTGAACTAATTTTTATGAGGACATCTAGTACAGGTTTATCTCTTCTGAGAACAGCAAGAACAGTTTCAAAATATACAAAGATTAAGTGCAGACATGAGGAGATCTATGCAATGTGTGTTCCCAAAAATAACAGTGCTCTGTGGTTACATATACTGACTGAAAATGGAGAAGCAGTATCATTCATACAGTTGGACCTGTCTCCAGATAATATTCCATTAGCACCACATATTCCAAGCTTAGCTGTCAGTCCTGAAGGGGGTACCATTTACATATCGGACAAAAATCACTGTGTTTCTGCATTTGGACTTGATGGTCGAAGAATCTTCAAGAATGAAAACTTTTATTTATTTGACATCACTAGTCTTGCTGCTGATTCAAGGAATGTATATGTATGTTGTAAGACAGTGAATAGTGTATTTAGAATCAGCTATGATGGCAGAGACTGCAGTAAAATTCTTACCAAGGCAGCAGGACTGGTGGAACCTCATTCCATAGCAGTCAAGGGAAATTTGTTACTTGTTGGCCTTTGTGATTCTGACATTGTAAAAGTATACTCTGTATAAAGTCAGACATGACTGGCAAGGTTGGGCAGCAAATTCCACCCCCGGTATTTACCAGTGGCATTTGCCGGTATTTACCGGTCTGGAAAATACTCCTCAAGTGGCAAATACTGGCAAATACCGGCAAACTGAAATTTTTTGGCCTTAAAAAACTGCAGAAGTCTTTAAACAAGTTGCATTGAAATAGTATAAGCAAACTAGATGAGTAAGAATGTTAAAATCATTAATTATATAAGGTTACCACCCCGAAGACCATGTCAAAAAGAGCAGACCAAGATCATACTGAACAGTCTGATCAGGATCTTAAATGTTTGCCAGGCCATCTGCATCTTTTAAACACACTTCTGTATGGTAAAAGTATGTTTTGCAAAGTTTAGGATATTTACATCACTTTACTATATTCAAAATTTTTAGGAGTTTTAGTGTACATGTAATTAGCAAGACTACCTGTATGGTCTAATTACTAAAACAACAAATCCCAGGACAATTGTTTGTTCAAGAGGGTTTTTGATTGTGTTGGGGTTTAACGACACGTCAACCCTTGAGGGTCATTTTGTGTCGTCTCCCAGAGAAAGAGAGAAAAGAGATAGAAGAGAGAGTAGAGGAGATGAAAGAGAGGGACAGGGAAGAAAGAGGAACAGGAATGAAAGTGAAGAAACAGAAGAAATAAAAACATTCCCCCTCTACCCTTACCCACTACAAGGATAGCAGGCCTTGCCCAACTGTAAGCCAATATCAGTTGGACGCCCCAGTCGGGTGGTGCGAAGGTGCTGTTCAAGAGGGTACTTGATAGCCAGGGGCAAGATGTCATAAATGAATGCATATAGACAATAAGTCTAGGTGAAAGTAAAAAGGTGTCATAGGTAAGGCTTGAGTTATAGTATGGCTTCAAACCTGATATACCCTGGAAGTCAGAAAATTTCTGGTTATAGTCACCTCTAAAATCTGCACTATTCACAACAGTATCATACTACTATTCATCATGAAGCAAAAAGATCCCATTTGGAACTTCTTTGCTGTTGTTGAACAAGACAACAAAACCAGTGCCAGTTGCATCGACTGTAAAACAGTTGTTAGTGCCAAAGCTCCACAACTTCGTGCCCATAGAGAGAAATGTCTAGGTGGTAAATGCCAATTTCCAGTATTTGCCGGCATTTACCAGTATTTGCCGGTATTTACCGGTAAATACCACCGGCATGGAAAATACTCATATTTGCCGGCATTTTGCCAACCTTGATGACTGGTGGCCTTCCGAAAGGCATTCTATATTAGATAAAAAAAACCAGGGCAGTCAAAGCGTCCCTAAGGAAGTTGTTTGAACATGAGGTTGCATGCTGACTGTTATTACAATGAAACAAACATGTGCAACTGCTGTTTTTGGATTTTCAAATCTTCCCATTTAAAAAATCTTATCAGTAAACAAACAACAAATGAAAAATGTCTGTTTATATGTACTATGTTGTAAACAATGGACACCATTCTGTGAAAACTTGAATGATATTGACAAGGACAAGTATAGACAAAATATTTATTCCAGGCTGGCAATGATATGTTACGTAACATTAAGGTAAACAAACTATAGTCCCATTTTAGAATTTTTTAATGAAAACCACTATCTGGGCTAATTCAGCAGACAACAATTTGGTGATATTTTTCTGATTTTTTCCCAGAAAACAGGATCCGCCATTTCATGCAAATTGTCTCCTTCCCCCATTTGTTTGTGTTGAGGTTTTATGGCCCAGTCAACCCCATGGAGTCATGTCAATGGCAGTCAGTTTCCTAACTACACTTTTACTGGGCAGGTTTAGTCTTCTAAGTGGTTAACCAGTATTGTGCACATTCTTTCACCAGAAACTGACAACTGACCTTGAATCAGTGGAAGGGAGAGAATGACCATAGAAAATATTTCATAATCAATCTCCATGAAAGAATGTTGCCGACCTGGCGGGGGTCAAACCTGCAACCTCCAGATCTCCAGTCGGAGGCGCATCCAACTGAGCCACCGAAGCCAGAAAAATCCCAGAAAACAGGATTTGACATTTCATGAAACTTGTCATCATTGCATGAAATGTTAAATCCTGTTTTCTGGGAAAAATATTTCAATATGTCTGCTGAAAATTTTTCCCAGCATGCTAAGCATTCAGTAAAAACATGTTCAAACAGCACATTGTTTGAACATGTTTTTTGTTATTTGAACACAACTTCTCGCTGATTTGACAATGGCTTATAATAGGTATGTGGATAGGTATTTATGTAAGAATCAGACATACATGTATAACTTCTCACTTGCCAAGTGATGTAACCAGTTTTGCAAAAACAAGCAAATTAGGGGACTTGATACACTTTCAGGGGAGGCTACTTTGCCAGATAGGTTTTTACCTTCCTTCTGAAAAAGGGTTGGCATTCGCTTTCTAATTCTCCTTAAGGTGTCCTAATATTTATGATACAGTCAACTCTTTTTATACCGACAATCGATACAACAAAAAAATTCATTACAATGACAACTTGAATGTCACAAAACCTTTGCTCAAGAGATGTTTGTTAGTGAGAAATTCTGCAAGAATATTGCATTAAAACCTCAAGCAACATGTTTCGGATATTTGTTAGAATCACCTCACTGAGATGATTCTAACAAATATCTAAAACGTATGTTCCATGAGGAAATAAGAATAAAAAAATGCCTGTCTTACATATTATGCTGTCCATTAAGGATATTTTACAACAGCAAATTCATTTCAATGGCAACATCTTTGGGAACAAATGCTGCCGTTGTATAGAGGGTTCACTGAATATAGAGAATAAATAAAAACATAAAAACTTTTATGAGACAAAAACATGCAATTACCTAGAACTTGATCTGACCTGTTCCATGTAGAAAACAACTGACTTATCATGTTATTTACCAGCAGAGCAACAAGTAGGCCCCTCTAAATAGAAGACAATCTTAAGATTTGACCTACGCAGATTCAGATCAGCCTGTACATCATCAAAGTCTGATCAGTGTTTGCTGATCGCTTGCATATTTCTTGGACCATAATTATTCTATTAGTTAACAGCATAGACCCTGAATGGATAAAGAAGTGCATACACTGGTTGCATGTTGTAAGGGTATCTTCTTTTTGGAGAAGTCCAAATGGTGAAATCTGGAGTCAGCGACACTAAAGATTATAGTTGTCAAAATTGAATGCCGACAGTTTGATAGAAGTATTCCATACATCTTCGGTCTACTTTTTTTTTTCACACCTGCATTTGCATGGGTGACTTAGGTGTGCAAGTTTCTGGCTGTTCATTCCTTTGTTTGTACATGTACTTATGTCCACCCTAGAGTTCACCCGAAATGAAATCTACAAACTAACACTTTACAGTTAGTTTCACTTAAAGGCTCCATATTCCTCAAAAATAGACATTTTATTATCCAAAAAAAGGTTTAATAAATTGATATATGGTATTAATACAATCATAAAATGTGGCACCTGACAGCCTGTAAAATTTCTGTTAGTCTCTCAATCTTGAAATAAAATGAATTTTTATCGAATCTCTGAATTAATGTTGCCAATATTAATTCAGAGATACAATAAAAAAATCATTTCATTTTTGATCCACTTCAAAAATGAGACACTAACTGAAATTTTACAGGCTGTCAGATGCCACATTTTATGATCGTATTAATACCATACATCAATTTATGAAACCTTTCTTGGATAAAAAACATCTATTTTTGAGGCATATGGTGCCTTTAACCCATTGTAGTCGGGAGACCCGTAAAAGGGTAATTGGCAAACAGTGCAGACCCAGATCAGACGCCGCAGAATGCAGTGACTGGTTAGGGTCTCCACTGTTGCAAATAGCTTAGCCATTTTTCTCTAGGAATATGTAGATCTCATCACTGGACGTACCTAAAATTGAAATTGGACTCTTCCAATATATTGTGTAGGAGAGTCTATTTGGTATACAATTGATTAACTTGTTTTATGTCATTGTCAGAGCTAAACAAGGTAGACAACTCTCACTCTTCTGGTGTTTGTTTTTGTTTGTTTGTGTTGAGGTTTTACGGCCCAGTCAACCCAATGGGGTCATGTCGAGCGTGGTCAGTTTACTTAACCACACATTTACTAGGCAGGCTTAGTCCTCTAAGCGGTTAACTAGTATTGTGCACATTCTTTCGCCAGAAATTGACAACTTCTGGTGTTTGTTTTCACATTTTAGAATGCAGGTGTGACGTAAACTTCAATGAAATGCTTTCTATTTTTGGTAATGCTTTGAGAAGCTGATCAACCTGTGCATCTGTTTAGTAGTCTATGCTGTTGGTGATGATGATGTTTTTAATAGTATTTTACCTCTCTTGTTAAAATTATTTATTCAATTCATAGTAAGAAGACGGAGAGCTCTGTGGAATGAAGCACCATACAGTGTTACTGGCATGACCATTTGCAACTTTTGGAAAGTCTGCAATGAACTTTCTTTGTGTTGAGGTTTTACTGCCCAGTCAACCCACTAGGGTCATGTCGAGTTTGGTCAGTTTATCTAACCATACTTTTACAGGGGAGGCTTAGTCCTCTAAGGGGTTAACCAGTATTGTGCACATTCTTTTGCCAGAAACTGAGAACTGCCCTTCTTGAATCAGCAGAAGGGAGAGAAAAACAATGAAAATATTTTAAGATCAATCTCCATGAAAGAATGTTGCTGACCCGGCGAAGGTTGAACCCGCAACCTCCTGATCACCATTCGGACACACATAAAACTGAGCCACTGAGGCAGGCTCCTGCAGTGAACTATCACAAGTTTTATCAGTCTGCACAACTCTTCTTGAATGTTTTTGACTGAATTTGTTTTTGACTGAATTTGTTTTTGTTGTATCATAATTTCTGTCATAATGTGAGAAAATACAGCCTCAAACATGTGGGACCAGAAGACTCAAATAAGCCTGCACATCTGGCCAGCAAAAACTGATCAGACTGAACAGAGTATTCTGATCATGTTCTGCACTCTATGTATATGCCAGTTTGTCAGAAAAGTTAGTGTATAAAATTTAATTACCATAAGGACCCACAACATGAGTTTCTCCTAAAAAATAAACAAGTATTATTTTAAATATCACTTCTGTCTTCTTCACGAAAAAGGAAACAAGTACAATGTATATTTTTTCTCAATTTTCTTGACCGCCAACAGAGCAACAGATAATTTTGGGAGCATTTGGGTATTTAACCCCATCAAAGTTGAATCAATTGGGTAAATTTGTATTTTCATTTTTTGGTTTGAGTAAAGATACCCCACAAAATGAAAATTAATAGGGTAAAACTTACAAAAAATGCCAATTTAGGTATTTAAAACATGGTATTTCATTATACCCTATTAACTTTATGATTATATTTGTCTTATGATGAATAAAAACAAGTATGTGCAGTAATCATACTATAAAATAGTAATCATGTGCTTTTCTGGCCTTGTAACTATTATTTTCACCCTTGAATTTGGAAATAACTGGGTACTCTATCAAATCAATTCGGTATCAATACCCAAGTTTTTGAAAATAATTGAGTACATGTATTTGCTCAAAACATATGGGTATTTTACTCAGATACTCCTCTTATCTCTTGCCCTGTGCCAAGCCCTTTAAAAGATCACTTCAGTAATAACATCAATAAAGTTTTGAATGTTTTTTCAATGCCAAGTTCTTTCAACATCAACTGGAACTTCTCTGGTGCCGTAGTCAATACATCTGTCTCTGGTTGCACTGGAACAGAATAGGTAACATAGTTTTAGGTAGACCGAAGACAATTTTTTTTCAACCATAAAGTATAGACATTTTTATCTTATTTCTGTATGAAAATATATGCTGTGGTAATCACATGAAGTGGTTCTTAGAATATCCACAGCATATACTGTCATGGAGAAATGCCAAAATTAATTTAATCTGGATGTCCCTCAAGGTAAAGTCACAATGTTAGTCTCCAAATAAAAAAAAACAAAAAACAAACCTTGTGACATATGCGACTTGTGTAGACGAGAGTCGACTGTATTTGCATGATTCATATAAATCTTCCATTAATGCTTTTAACTTCTGTCTCTTGAACCCATCAAACAAGAGTATCATTATCAACAATGTGTACTAAAGACACCATTTACTCAATTAAGGATGATCACCTGTTTGGGCAAACAATTCGGTATCAAATTCTTGTTAACACTCAAGCAATATGCCTGCAGTCACTCCGGTGTGTAGCAATTGATCTAGCCGCACCAGCACCGCCCAAAGAAAACAAGATCATCATGCGTAACCTTGATGTTCAAAGTTTGACTTTGAATTAAGTGGAGGGTTTTTATTGGAATTTCTTTGATTGGGACCGACAATTTTATTTGGAAAAACCTGAATTTTTAGAATAATTGAAATATAAAAAATTAGTAAGATTTTTACAATAAATAATAGCATTAAACATGGGGATCGTGAGCGATCTTCGTAAAATCTGGTTGTTTCGAAAAATGGGCGTTCAAATCTCCAAGTTTCTACTGTATACAATCTGACCAGAATGTATGGATGGGCAATGAGGCACTCTTAATGAGTAAACACCACATGACTTTTTACACCCTGCCACAAGATAGTGGTGTTATATTTTCCCCTTCCAGTGTCTGTCCTATGTCAGTACCTCTGTCAGCACTTTTCCACTCTCTCATTAATAGCTTTTGATGGATTTTATTCAAATTTTGCGTACAAATGTATATTGGGTGAGTGGTTTGGGATTTGTGAATGGGCAAGTTTTGTCAATTTTTGACAGGTATTCTGTCCGTCATGTCTGTATTTTTGTTTCTGGACAATAGCGTGAGTAAATATCAATGAATTGAGCTGGCAACATTCATTCAGAGATAAGTTACAAAATCATTTCATTTTTTATGCAGTTCAAGAACGAGAGACTAACTGAAACTTTATAGGCTGTCAGGTGCCACATTTTATGATTGTATTAATACCATATTCTAACACCCCTGTATGTGTTGTTCCTTATTTGTCTTTACATTTCTAGACGTGCTTCACCTAAGGTATTTGAGCATAGGAATTTTGTCACGCGCTATCGAAGGGAAACCAATCATATTTGCGAAAGTTTCACCCCTGGTAACTATGGACGCTAGCTTACAATATTGGCCAAAACATTCACATACATAACAAATTATTTTATGTATTAAGACAGAAAATGATCTATGAGCATTGCAGTTCTTTGACCTTTTTACCTGGTGAGTTCCTCTACAGGTTATACTATTCAAAAACATTCGTTTTCCTTCTTGTTTCCATCATGTATTTGTTGACATGTTCGAAAACAAAAGTAAGTCAGTTAACATTCTTATTTTGGCTGTTTTAGATCTGTCCTTCTTAAGACCATCGCGGCACTCCAACTTCATACGTTTTGCAATTCTTTCATGAACACAGGATACAAGTTTTTATATTTTACATCGTTTTCATATATATTTTACATTGTCAGCTGATTCACATTAGTTATCTGCCATTTTGAATATTCTTCATCGAAACTTGTAATTATGTAACTGTAACTGTGTGAATTAATTTGCTTAAGAGGTATTATAACTACCAAAGGGGAAGTCAGGTAATAAAGATAATAATAAAAATCAAAATAAAAATCTCATGTATGCATGAATTCGCTCAATGAGGGGTGTTAGAAAAGAAATAAATTATTCCGAACCATGCTCAAATGTCCCAGATAACGCACAGTTGAGTTTGGGTTGTACCCATTTGAGCGCTCGCTCGTGCTCAAATGGGTACTACCCAAACTCAACTATGCTTTATCTTAGGCATTTTAGCACGGTTCGGAATAATTTAGTTCTTATTTCATATCATATATCAATTTATTAAACCTTTCTTGGGTAATAAAAAGTCTATTTTTTTTTAGGAATATGGAACCTTTAATAAATTTTAATATCATAAACTGCTACTTATTATGATGATCATTTCTGTGAAGCTTTCATCAAAATCTAACAAAAACTGCAGGTCAGACAGACCAACTGTGCAGCATGATGGCTCCTTTTTATACCATCTCAAACATTGTGAGTATAAACATCCTTTTTTCACATTCTGGCCTAGTTTGAATTTGAAGGATAATCACCATGTATATTACGGTTCTCACCTTTCTTCGGTACTTGCATATGTAGCTGAATATTAGGAACAATTCTGTACAGGTCCGTTACTTGCAACTGCCATTCTATCACAAAGGTGCTGTAAGAAAAATTCACAGGTTCAAACAAGAAGATTAGGGTAAATGTCCTAAAATTTCGTATGCCTAAGTTGGCAATAATATGCCATATGCAAACAGTGCAGACCCAGATCAGACTACTCCTGAAGGAGCAGTCTGATCAGGGTCTACACTGTTTGCCATTCCACGAAATATTTTAATGAATAACTGCATAAGCAAAATTTAGGCAAAAAAGGTATGGAAAAAAGTGTTCAAAATTTTAGGATATTAACAGCACTTACCTTTAATATTTACACTAAGGAGGAATGCTTATTTACCTCCGAGTCTTTACTGTACTAGTCCTAAATAACGAATATGATGATCACTTGGTGTTTAACATCCTTTTTGACATTGTTATATTGAGACGATGGACTGGTGATAATGAAAGGTGCAATTAAATGCCATAGTCATGAGCTGAATTTCACCTCTAGAGGGATTAAAACCTGGGACCTTATGATCCGAAGTCAGGAGCACAAATCACTCTGCCACTAGGATGCTTCTAAATGCTGAATAACATTTTACTGCCAACTGATGTGTCTAAAAATTCAACTGCTGGAGGAGTGGTAAACAGTGCAGACCATGATGTCACATTCTGTAGGTAGTTCTGCAGACCACATTGTTCACCAACTACTTAGGGTACACTGTAAGTGTCAGTGTTCACATACTCTTCAAATGCAGCTGAAAGTGTACCTATTAACCAGGGCCCAGTTTTTTCAAAGCTAATGACGTCTTTAGTTAACGATTCGTTAAAATTTACATCGAGTGATATGCAAATATGCTGAAATTTTTTGCTGAAAAAATGTACTCACATAATATCAGAATATTATATACTGAATCCGCTAAAACAGTTAACGAAATGACCCTTAACAAGCTCGTTAAGCTAACGACGCTTTGAACAACTGGGCCCTGCTGAAGTTAACCTTTAGAGTACTACTTACAACATTTGTAGATGATATTCTTATATACGTGTACATTATTTTTCTGAGAAAAGAGACTCAACATTTCCTGTGAATCATATGCCTAAGAGACAGTTCACATGAAATGTCAAGCCATCTTTTCTTAAGAAAAAAAATTAAAATTAGAATGCCATATGCTACAAGCAGGCCTCCTAGTGGCCCACTTTGAAAATATAGGTTTTTATACAGGTTCTTCTTCCTCAAAATATAGGTTATTTACAGGTTTTTCAATAAAAAATAGAGGTTAAAGAAAGGTTCTTCCAAACTCACAATTAGATTTAAAACTGAAGAAAAAATATTCGATGAATTTTTGGGCCAAAATTATTCTGATAAGGTTGATCTGAATTTTACAAAGTCCGAGCGAGCAAAGCGAGCGAGGAAAAAAATTACAATTTCTTGAAAGTTTTCATCACTTTTTTGGGACTAAAATGTAAAAATAGTAGAGCATTTTGAAGAAAAGTTAGGGTTGAGTCGCGAGAAGGTTCAAAATGTGAAAAATATAGGTTTTTTCATGAAAATACAGGCTTTTCATAAGTTTTATGAACAAAATAAAGGTTTTATAGGTTTGACACAAAATTATAGGTTATTATAGGTTTTATAGGTTTTGCTAGGAGGCCTGTACAAGTATGAAAGGCAATTTTGGGATTAAATATCTGTAGACAAAAATCTAGACTCATTTTTCTATTGTTTTTTTTTTGTGTTATTTCTCTCAGAATATAGTGTTCAAAACTGCATTCATACCATCTCCTTTGGAAAGAATTTGAAAATAGAACGTTAAACTCTGTTTTCTATGAAAAAATAAGTAAATATAACTTAACTCTGTTCTTCTAACCCATATAAGCCTAGCTTCCTATGAAAGAGACACTGGCAAACAGTGTAGATCCAGATCAGACATCGCAGAACGTGGCATCTGATCAGGGTCTTACACTATTCACATTTAAAAAAGCAATTTCTATACAACAAGGTAATAATAAAAACTACCCACACACCCCTCTCAACTGGAAATGGGCCCCTGTCCAAAAAGTTGAGGTAGAAGATTCCACTCAGCATAAATGTATTAAGTTATCCTAAAGGGCTAAAGGTTGAAAAAAAAAAAATAATAATAATAATGCAACTTACAATTTTTTTGTAGGATGTGCAAGATGTAAAACTTTTCTGTTGACAGACTTTGCAATTTTGGGGTATTCAGCAACAAAATGGTGGAAAGCTTTCTCTCTTGCTGATCTCCATGTCTCATATGAGTCCAACATTCGTAGGAAGCCCTGAGCATTTCTTTCATTAGCAAGTCTACAAGAAAAACAGAAATACTAAGAAGCATCCACAACATATATTTTCATGGAAAAACAAGAAAAAATATCAATAAACAGTCAAGTAATTTTTGTTCAGACAGGTGGATTTGTTTGTTTGTTTTATTCGGGCTTAACATAGCTTTCAACAATCAGTTATATTGTGAAGGTGTCTGAATGTGGCAGGGAGCTCAATGCTCACTTTTAGAGTGCTGCCTCACTGAAATATCACGCTCCAGACATTTGACATGATATGCCACCCAGTCACATTGTACTGACACTGAGCTGATCTGTTCTGATTCCTAGCTCTACTGTCTTAATGCTGAGTGCCAAGCAAAAAAGCAGCTAGTAACATTTTTAAAGTCTTTGGTATGGCTCGGTCGCGGATTGAACCCGCAGACAGGTGGATTTTGACATTTACTTGTCCTTGGGCAAGTACTACTGTCCTTTCGACATCTCTTGGAAAGACATGGTTTGCTTGGCGTTTTATTTTAAATGAAGATATTTTGTTCTGATTGACCATATCTTGTCAGAAACCATTTGTCTTTTATGTTTCTGTGCTTTGTTCTCAAATATTTACACAAAAATTAGAGTTACAGCCAAAAGTTGGTCTGACCTATGCTATTTCTACAGTAAAGTGATTTTTTGGAATTTTTGTCTGAGAAAATATTTTTTACTTTTCTTTGCTGAATTTGAATTATTGACATTTTACAACAATATTGTGAAATTTTCAGAAAAATTGAACATGTGGAACTTGTTGAAAATTTGGCTCCAAGTTACCTACCCTACAGATTTCTGCATAATTTGGCTTCATTTTTACTATGGGAAAAAGTGAAAATATTTGATTTTTTAAAAACCAGTAACTAGAATAAAACTTTTTGTACATAGGTAGTTATGACAAATGGTTTTGCATTAAATCATGACAAAAATTTGCAAATTTACTTCTGTGTAAAAGCAAAAAACGACTTTCTGAAAGATGTCGAAAGCACAGATAGTGATATTCATTAACCCTGGTCTTGCCACAATATTAGCCACAGCATCAGAAAAAATATCTTTGGACATTTGTGCCCAGTGAAGATTCAGATCAGACTGCACATTTGTGCAGTCTGATCAGAATCTTCACTGGGTGCAATTTGAATAGCCAAAGATGCAATTTCTTCATGTGGACAAAAAAATTTGATCTGACTACAGGGTTGTGCAGACTGATTTGAATTTATTGGAGGTATGTCAGAAGATATGTTTTCTCAGGTAATGGATCTAATATTCATACACTTCATGTAAATATAGTTACTTTCTGGCAAGAGCAGGAGAAACTGCTCTACACAACTCCAGATAAGAGCTGGAGAACAAGATTAGAGGGGCCAGAGCTCCAGATTAAAGTGAGTAAAGGGTGGGTATTTCAGTATTGGGTATTAAAAAAAAAAAAAAAAAGACAGCATTGAAACTGAAGTTGTGGGGGTGAAAATACCTAGACAATTTTGGATTTTAGCACTGAAATAAAATTTAGAGGGTAAACTTGTCCTGACAGTGAACTTTACATTTAGTTGGAAAAGGATTATTGTCAGGGTAACTTAACTTGCTCTTTGATGATTCATTACATACACCCAAATTTTAGACAGCCAACATCTATTCTACACAGACAATTTCTCTTTATAAAGCAATTTTCCACACACTGATTCTTTTGTGTACATGCTGGTATACTAGATCTGAAAGAATTTAGTCCTTAAAGTGCCCAGGACAAATGCAGCAGATGGAAACCTGATCACTTTATTTCTCAGACAAATGGACTGTTGTTGTTCTTGACATTTAATGACCCTGTCTCCAATATTTCAGTTGTGTCAAGACATCTCCCAGAGTGCTGGTGAAAGAAAACTGCAGTCCAGATAAATGCCCCAACCCCTGTACTTATTTTAAATGCGGCAAGAAACTCCCTTCTCCTGTCAAAAGCCAATTATGGCAGGGCCTTTAGAAAATTTCAGCAGGAGGGCACATCACCTTACTGCACGCAAAACAAAAGTTGCATCCATCCAGGTTTTTCGTTTCTTCTAACAACTTAAGTTGTGGGTGCTCATTAGAATTCCCTTACTGATGTAATTCTAACATGTACCCATAATGAATGTTTTTGTGGAAAAATAAGAATAAGATCAACAGCTTTCTGAATACAAGAGGCCCACGGGCCACAGTTCGCTCACCTGAGTGACATAGCCACTGCAGACATGCAGATGTTATGCAACATTTTTCCAATCCTATCATCGCAACTAATGAAAATATCATCATTTGAGTAGTTCTTAGTTTTGAAGAAGAATATATGGGCCTGACAGTCAATGGAGCATGATAATTTGAATAAACTATCAATCACATTTCAACAGAAGGATCAATGTGAAATTTGGTGGAAACTGGCTAAGTGGTTTCTGAAGAATCATGATTTTATACATGTAAACAGCACAGTGGCAGGGTAATATTATAAATATAAACCAGATGACGGCCAGCTTAGATTTCCAATCAGAACAATTTTAACTACTGTTGATCTACAAGTCACTTCGATACTTTCAATATAAATGTTAATGGCCCATACAAATGGGGAAGCAAATTTGACCTTGCAGGTAAAAAGGTCAAATGTCAACATAGAACCATCATTTTAGCAATTTTGGTAATCTCCTGTCCCCCATAATTTGTGCAAAGATTAGGACCCAGGGCTTATTTGGTTATGGAGAAGAAGATTTTTAAAGCCATTTTGATCAATGGACCATACCCATTTTAGCAATCTTTCATTCTCCTGCCCAAGGAGGCTCCGCATGAAATTTGAGCAACACTGGCCCGGAGGCTTCAGAGGAAAAGCCATTTGAAATTATCAACATTTTTTCCATACAAATGTATGGGGCCCATACAAATGCATACAGAAGCAAACTTGACCTCGCCATAAAAAGGTTAAATGTCAATGTATGACAATTATTTTAGCAACTTTGGTAGACCGCCCATTCCAGATGATATTTGCAAAGATTCAGCCACAAGCCATCCTCGGTTTTCGAGAGTAAGATTTTTAATTTTTTTTTCCCATACAAAAGCATAAGGAAGCAAACTTGACCTTGCCGTAAAAAGATCAAATGTCAATGTATGACCATTATTTTAGCAACTTTAGTAGATCCCCTGTCCCTGATGATTTATGCAAAGATTCAGCCCCAAAGCATCCTCGGTTCTAGAGAAGAAGATTTTTAAAGGTTTTTACCATATATGGGCATGGTGGCCATCTTGGTGAACGAACCATGACCATTTAAGCAATCTTCTGTTCCCCCTACCTAAGGAGGCTCCATATGAAATTTGAGCAAAATTGGCCCAGAGGCTCCAGAGGAGAAGTTGTTTGAAATTCTGAACATTTTTCCCATACAAATGCATAAGGAAGCAAAATTGACCTTACCGTAAAAAGGTCAAATGTCAATGTACGACCATTATTTTAGCAATTTTGGTAGCCCTCCCGTTCTCGATGATATATGCAAAGATTTAGCCATAAGGCATGATCGGTTTTGGAGAAGAAGATTTTTAAAGGTTTTTCCCATACAAATGCATAGGGAAGCAAACTTGACCTTACCGCAAAAAGGTCAAACGTCAATGTACGACAATTCTTTTAGCAATTTTGATAGACCTCCCGTCCCCGATGATTCCTGCAAAGGTTCAGCCCCAAGGCATTCTCGGTCCTGGAGAAGATTTTTAAAGGTTTTTACCATATATGGGCGTGGCGGCCATCTTGGTCAACGGACTGCGACCATTTTAGCAATTTTTCGTTCCCCCATCCTAAGGAGGCTCCATATGAAATTTGACCAAAATTGGCTCAGCGGCTTCAGAGGAGAAGTCGTTTGAAAATGTTAACGGACGGACGACGGACGAAAAGTGATCACAATAGCTCATCCTGAGCAGAGCTCAGGTGAGCTAAAAAAGGTGTCTTATCTGGAGCTATGTGCATAAGATACTGTAAATAGCTCTAGATAACATACTTTTTAGGTGAAAAGTATTAACCCTTGTCATGCTGAATAGATTAAGATGCTACGCCCACTTCTTGTTTTCAGCCAATCAGATTGCTTGATCCAGATTGTTGCTATACATTTATATACTTAATGGCAAACAGTGTAGATCCAGATCAGTTACCTTCTTCAGAAGCCAACTGATCTGGATTTACATTGTTTGCAAAGGCAGGGTATATCTGGGTTCAGCATGACAAGGGTTAAGATTTTTCTTATTTCTCAACAAAAACATATTGTGGGTACTCACTGAAAGTGCTGGGCAGAATCGCTTACAATGAGTACCTGCAACAAATGCTTTTTTATGGAGAAATAAAAATTATCCAAAATTATCACACATACTCTTCTTAATCTCTTTTGCTGTTAATTTTACATTTCTTCTTTTTCCCAGAAAACTGAGTTTGGCAGGACATGTATGATGTCTCCTAAGGAAAAAAAATGAACAATTAAAAATGACATCCGCTGAAGATGTTTTTACCTAGCATGCAGAGCATTAAGACAGACATACATAGTAATGTACAGACCTCTCTATTGTGTCTTTCATGTCTGTGTAGATACTTTCAGAAGCCGAGATGGACAGTCTACTTATGTCAGCATGTATTATGCCATCAGAAGTCTACAAAATAAAAATACTTTATATTCCTCTCTTTGCAGGCTGATGATAAATTTATCATTGACAAACCAGTGACATTTTTTTTATTTCTCTTATTTGGGCTTCAAGCCACTCATCTGGCAGTTTTTAACCATTCAAGACTGAATAAACTCTCCCACACTATATATTGGAAGAGTCCATTTTCAATTTTAGGCATGTCAAGCTATATCACATAGATATTCTTACTGACCTACAGAAAAATGGATGTACTACTTTAAAATAGTGGAGACCCTGATCGGACGCCCTGTTCTTTGGCATCTGATCTGGGCCTGCACTGTTTGCCAGATACTCTTTAGGGGTCTCCAGTCTTCAATGGGTTAAACACAAGCTAATGGTCATACTGTATTATTCAAATTTCAGGATAAAGTAAAAAGATAAGGTGTCTGATACAATCTTGTTTGTTTGATTTGGAGTTTTATTACCCAGTGAACATTGTTAATATCATGTTGAGCAAGTCAGTTGGCATAAGCACACTTTTCCTGGACATGCTCAGTCATTTAACATGTTTATAAGTACTTAGAGCACATACTTTCTCCAGTAACTGACAACAGCCCTTCTTGAATCAGTGGAAGGGAGAGAATGACCCTATAAGTTATTTCATGAATAATATCCATGTACGTTATGCGGCCGTGCTAGGATTCAAACTTGCAATCTCGATCTGCAATCAGATGAGTTACCGAGAGCACTATGGAACCCAGATGCTACAATCTTGTAAGGTGCTTTAAGGGTTACAATATTAAACCCAATTTTCTGTGGCAGAATTTTCAATGTACATGTAGTTCAGGTGAGATGTACTGTCCGTATAGGGCTACCTTAACCCTTAAAATGCTAAGAAAACCTGCATCTGAAAATGTTGTCTGTTTATGTCGTCTGCTGAATATTCTTGCAAACTTTTCAAACCTATTTTTGCATGCAGGCAAACAGTGTGGACCCTGATCCTAGAGGAGCAGTCTGATCAGGGTCCACACTGTTTGCAAAAATGACTTTTAAAATCACAAGCAGATGACAAAGCAGACGACAATTGTTGTGATTGACAGCTTAAGGGTTAATTCTCATATACAGCAAAAAGGGAAGATCCTAGCTATCTGCAAAATGCACAAGCCTGTGTGGTTGTTTATTGATCTCATATGCCATATGTGCTGTGTCAAGCTAGAAAGTCTCTCTGCCAAATATGCTGAACATCCACTCACTAAAAATGTTGTCTGTTTATGTCGTCTGCTGAATATTCTTGCAGACTTTTCAAACCTATTTTTGCATACAGGCAAACAGTGTGGACCCTGATCAGACTGCTCCTAAAAGAGCAGTCTGATCTGGGTCCACACTGTTTGCAAAAATGACTTTTAAAACCACAAGCAGATGACAATGCAGACGACAATAGTTGTGACTGGCGCTTTAAGGGTTAACCCAATGTGTCCAGTGGACTCTTCTAACTCAACTCTTTGGACAGGTTCCTTACAACAGAAGGGGTGTCTTGTTAGTTCTTTGTTATTATCATGTTTGATAGGAATTCTTGTATTTAATGCAAAGCAGATCCAGATCAGTTGCCACATTCTGCTACATCTGATTGGGGCCTATACTGTTTGCCAAGATTCCTTTTTGGAGATGCTAAGTATATAGTGGTAAATGTCCTCTGTTGATACACTATACAATATTCAGTGATTCTGAAAGCCGACTATGAAGGCCCTGGTTTGACTGTGGATGCACAGGTTGATATGAGTTGTGGAAGTGTGCACATCTCGGACAACATCTTTTCATGATGTGACTCAAACCTTTTCCAATACAACATGCATTAACTGCTACATTTAAAAAATATGTTAAGTGTAACTTCACCACTGACCTCCTCTTAACAACAGCCACCCTCTATAATAAACATTCTGGGCCCAGTTGTTCAAAGCATTGTAAGCTTAACAAGCTCATTAAGGGTCATTTTGTTAACTGTTTTAGCGGATTCAATACACAATATTCTGATATTTTTTGCTGAAAAATTGTGAGTAGCTTTTGCAGTGCAAAAGCTACTCACATTTTTTCAGCAAAAAATTTCAGTATATATGCGTATCATGATGATGATCACTCGATGTAAATTTTAACGAATCATTAACTGACGATGTCGTTAGCTTTGAACAACTGGGCCCTGATTTTTGCAGTGCTGTTTTACTTTATAGTTTATCTCTCAGTCTCTACAACAGCCACCTCTCTACAAAGGCTAGTTTTATGCATTCCCAAGAGTAGCTGTTATAAAGACTGCACTATAGACCAGACTAGCCCAGGCACCCGCACAAATCAGTCAGTATCCCCAATATATGCCTGAACAAAATACATCACATGAAAACTCGTACAAGCATAAGCATTCATCCTGTCTGATCAGAATCCCTAATATGCACTCCCTGTGCAGCCAAATGGCCACCGTTTCTTTTCAGGCACACAGCGTAAGATTTAAGAAGACCAGGCCATACATGCCCAGCCAAGTGCTCACCAGATGCAAGTGGTACAAAGCACCTCTTCCCATGATTTTACATGAAGCAGACCTCATATCTTTCAGAACACCATATGAGTCTCACTGACTGGCTACAGAATGCTTAAGTTCCATAAAATATTAATATGAAATAAACAGGTGTTACCTATGAAACAAGCTTAAGCATTTTATGCATTTTTTTTTTTTTTTTCATCAGGTATGCAAAGTCCCGGACCAGACAAAACCTCTTTAAATAGGTCCGAGGCAAAGTGCACAACATCGAACATTTTTTTTTTTCCATGAAATTTTGCACATTACTGTATAAATAAATGTTTAGTCTTATAGTAAAAAGAAATTATGCATGTGCCCCGAAAATTTATTTTTAGTAGGCTGATTTCGTCAAAAAAAAAAAAAAAAAAAAAAAAAAAACACAAAAAGACTTGATTTCACGAAATCAAGTTGATTTCTCCTTTTAGCTATACCCAAAATGATCAGCTGATCGCCAGTCAACTGAAATCAACGCATATCCTACTTTTATCATGTTGTCAGCGATAAATTCTTCTCCATGCATAATTCCTGTTATGTGCTGTAGGAATGTAATCCATTTTTTATGGTAAAACTTCAGTATTTACACTTAAATAAGCGAAAATGTTGTTTAATGCGAGAGAAGTCACAGATTAAATATGGCGGCTAAAATGCAGATCAGTTTCGCATTCATCCCTGTAAATGACATAAAAAATGTATCCTTCTATTTCATTGGCTATTCATTAAAGCCAATGTGATCGCTTGCGGCGGCTGACGGCTTTCCATGTTTGCAGCGTAGTGTATTTGATCATCATATTTTTCAGAAACCAGGCCAATGGCAACAGACATATATTAGCGTTGGTTTTCGGGTTCAACATTCAGCCGATACATTCTGCTGTAGATTTGAGAAACCAGTCAGCTGCCACATGCGAATTCTTCTGCATAGTATGTGAGAGACTCATGATACCTATAGTTCGAGCTTAAGCTTTGCAGGTCGCTTAAGCTCGTTATAAATATATAGATGACATGCATCCTGTGAAGACCCATACCCAGCCTGCATTACAGTGCAGTCTGATCAGTTTTCATTGTTTGCTCTGTTTATAGCAATTAATCCGACCCTCCTTCCGGCAGACAGTGAATACTCTCATCACACAGCATGAATATGCATGCAGGCTGAGTTGAGCATTCACTTTGTGCATAATAATATCTCCACATAATATTTTCTTATTTCTCTACAAAAACATATGTTGTGGGTGCTCATTAGAAGCACCTCAGTGAGGTGCTTCTAATGAGCACCCACAACATATGTTTGGAAAAATGTCAGTACCTTTTGGATGAAAAAGCACTTTATCTGGAGCTAGGCCTAGTGAGCATTTTATTTAGTACAGTTTCTGATAAATTCTTACTATGTTTTCTTCTATATCAAGATGAAGCTGGAATTCAGTGTCACCACAGGAACCTTGTACTATCTGTCTTTTTGAATGGGACATCAATGTATCACCTTAAAAATTAAAACATCACATTCAATATAAAATAAAAGAGACATGTAGGATAAAAACCAAAAACAACAAAACCAAAAAAAAAAAAAAAACAAACCAAAAAAAACCCCTCAAAATCACTACATAAGCAAACAAAGACCAACCAGCAGTTATGCAAAAATGTCAGCTGATAGATGTTAAATGCTTCATATATTTGAATGTGATCGCAATCTTCTGACTAATATATTTCAATATCTTTAAAAAGACCAGTTTCATAGTTTGAACATCTGATATTTATAAAGTATTAACGCGACCAGATTTCAGTTTCATGCTCATATATAAAGTGGAATAGTATAATGTTCCTCAAGACTGAGACAACAAACAGACAGTCAGGCCTGGGTAAATATTGCAGACCCAGATCAGTCCCAGAGGTTATAAAACTTTTTTCATGCTCAACTCAACTGAGCATGAAATTTGTTCCACTAATAAATCTCAAATTACTAATAAAATTTTGCAAATTTTTTCTTGCTAAACATAGCTGAGGATAAAAATTTCTCTGCTAATAAATATGAAAATGCCAACTATTGTTGGCATTTTCATATTTATTAGCGGAGAAAATTTCATCCTCAGCTGAGTTGAGCATGAAAAAAGTTTTATACCCTCTGTGCCAGATGCTACAGAATGGAGTGTTCAATCAGGATCTATATTATTTGCAACTCCTGCAGCTATTTTCAGACAAATATATCAAGTAGTAAAATGGATTTTCTTCCAATTATTAAGGCTGGCTAATCAGAGCTGAAAAGATAATAGATTATCAATCCTGCCCTTGTGATCGCTAATCGATTAGTAATAACTAACGATTTCGTCATAATTTACCTGTCTGTCTGAGCATGACCCTTTCCATATGTTATACTTTACTGTATGTATTTGGTCAGACAGGCCTGAGCAAAAGTGTAAACCCAGATGAGACGCCGCAAAACACGGCATTTTATCAGGGTCTATACTGTTTGCCACTCATCCAGCTATTTTTAGACACAACAGTGGGTAGTAAATTGTACTTGTTGAAATTTTAGACAAAGTATGGTAAGGAGGTGTCTGAATTCTAAGAGTAAATATGGTAAAGTAACAGACACAGAAATCAATTCAAATCATCGATTATTAGCACATCTGTAAGGATAATCATTTTCGTGGAATTTATCGATCAATTAATCGATTATCCGATTTACTGTGCCAGCCTTACCACTTATAGGACAAGTATGGTACAGAGCTAAGATGTCTGAATATTTAGAGTAATTACAGTAATAACATTTTAATGGCCAAACAAATACATTATTATTTGAGCCACACCATGAAGACACTGCATTTTTGGGGCTATGCAGAAACTTGAGCTCCTTATCAGCCTGTGTGGCCTGATCAGAGCTTTGCTCTCCACTTACACAATCACTAGTCACTGTAGCATGTATTGCTGTATAGCAGTGGCCATTATCGGATTATGCAGCTATGATCTGGGCCCAGTTGTTCAAAGCATCGTCAGCTTAACCAGCTCGTTAGTGGTCAAAATGTTAACTGTTCTAGTAAGTACAATATCTAATTCACAAGTATATTTGCTGAATGAATGTGCAAATGTGCAAAATGCAAATGCAAAAGCTACTCACATTTTTTCAGCAAAAATATTAGCATATATGCCATATTTAATTATCAAAGTTTTAACGATACATTAACTAACGACATTGTTAGTTTTGACCAATTGGGCCCTGATCTTTACTGTTCTCATACACAGCTCCAGATAAGGCACTTTTTTTTCAACTGAAAAGTACACGTACTGATATTTTTTGTATTTCTTTGTGTAAACATACGTTGTGGTACTCATTTTAAGTGCCTTGCTTTTTCTTATTTCTTTGTGAAAACATACGTTGTGGTACTCATTTGAAGCGCCTTGCTTTTTCTTATTTCTTGTGAAAACAAACATTGTGGTACTCAGAAGCACCTCAGTGGGGCATTGTGGTACTCATTAGAAGTGCTTCAGTGAGGTGCTTCTAATGAGTATTCACTACATAAGTTTTCATGGAGAAATAAGAAAAATATTACATGGATACCCCCTCTTATCTGGAGCTATATCATATACTTCAAAGACAACCCTTTTTAAAGCATGGCACATTTACAAGCATCAGTGATAAGTGAATTTTTGGACAGGTTTCACTTTGGGATCATTGAGACCATCCTAGTTATTTTGAAAATCGAATACCCCTTAAGCTGGCGCTAGGGGGTGTATGCAGCCTCGCAAACTACAGTGTTGAATATGAAGAGACTCAATCAAACTGAGTTTCTGATTTTCATGATTTTGTGTGTTCTTTGTTTCCAAAGGCAATCTTTCCTGACTTTTGTTTCAGATAAGAGACCTATCCAGATAAATATTTTCCTTATTTGTCAAAGAAAAACAGGTGCTGTGGGAACATCATCATCATTAGAAGAATGTCAGTGAGGTGCTACTAATCAGTACCAAAAACATGTTTCCGTGGAGAAAAAGAAAGAAAAACATCAATAACTTTTTGTGAGAAAATGCCCTATCTGGAGCGATTTTTATTTATTATAGTCCCTGATAAAGGAGGAAGTCCCTCTGAAAATTTGGAAAATGATAAGAGATAGTAATTATTTCAAGTTATGTATAGTTTTTTTGTTATGATTTTTTAACGATTCGTTAAAATTTACATTGATACGCAAATATGCTGAAATTTTTTGCAGAAAAAATGTGAGCAGCTTTTGTGCAAAAGCTACTCACATTTTTTCAGCAAAAAATATCAGAATATTATATATTGAATCCACTAAAATAGTTAACAAAATGACCCTTAATGAGCTCGTTAAGCTAACGATGCTTTGAACAACTGGGCCCTGATCTGTGTCAAGACCGTTTGCTCTAGCCTGTCTGTCTGAATACTTAGGGTAAATACTGTACCTAACCTGATATTTCTTCCATATTTACAGCTTCTCTGCTCCATCGTCCTGTCTTTGCATCCCTAACCATCTTTGTTTTCCCTCCTGGAAACTCAACAGAATAAATTTGTTTGTTTTATTCAGGCTTTAAGTTCAGGCCTCCTAGTGGCCCACTTTGAGAATATAGGTTTTTATGTAGGTTCTTCTTACTCAAAATATAGGTTATTTACAGATTTTTCAATAAAAAATATAGGTTAAAAAAAGGTTCTTCCAAACTCACATAGAGACTTAAAACTGAAGAAAAAATATTTGATGAATTTTTGCACCACAATTATTCAGATAAAGTTGATCTGAATTTTACATAGTCCGAGCGAGCGAAGCAAGCAAGGAAAAAAAAAAACAATTTCTTGACAGTTTTCATCACTTTTTTTGGGACTAAAAAGTAAAAATAGTAGGGCATTTTGAAGAAAAGTTAGGGTTGAGTCGCGAGAAGGATCAAAAAGTGAAAAATATAGGTTTTTTCATGAAAATACAGGCTTTTTATAGGTTTTATGAACAAAATAAAGGTTTTATAGGTTTGACACAAAATTATAGGTTATTATAGGTTTTATAGGTTTCGCTAGGAGGCCTGTAAGTTGCTTTCAACAATCTTTCAGTCATATCGCAACAGTGTCTGGATGTGGCAGGGAGCTTAATGCTCACTTTTCCAGTGCTGCCTCACTGAAATATCACGCCCCAGACACTTGACATGACATTCTACCCAGTCACATTATACTGACACTGAGCTGACCAGTTCTGATTCCTAGCACTACTTTCTTAATGCTGAGAGCCAAGCGAAAGAGCAAAGTCTTTGGTATGATTTGGCCGGGGATAGAACCCACAACTTCCGTCACAAAGCTGATGCTCTACCTCAACACAATAAAACCGAGACCCATAAATGTTCTCAGTATGTAAGCCACATAATGAGATTGACTGATTGCGTTGGAGTTTAACAACACGTCAACCCTTATGGGTCATTTTGTGTCGTCTCCCAGAGAAAGGGAGAAGAGATAGAAAAGATAGTAGAAGAGATGAAATAGAGGGACAGGGAAGAAAGAGGAATCGGAGTGAAAGTGAAGAAACTGAAGAAATTAAAACATACTCTCTCTACCCTTACCTGCTACAAGGATAGCAGACCTTGCCCAACTGTAAGCCAATATCAGTTGGACGCCCTGGTGACATGAGATACACGACACCTTCGCACCACCCGACCACCCCCCACATAATGAGAAAATGTAGCATGGTACAAATGTGTGCACAGATTTCTTCTTGGGGACAGTGAAGACAGGTCAGACTGCTGGATGTACGGACTGTTCAGTTATCCCTGGGTGCATGTGTACTAAAGTACATGTACATTTTACTTATGTCCAGCTCACATATGGAAGTTGGGAGATAAAATCACTGATACCAGAGGTACTTCACAAATTTTGAATATCACTTGTTACTGCTGAAACTTGTTTGCAACCAAGCTGATGATTTATATATGTACCATAGCTCTCAATATGAGGGGTATCCACATATTTTTCTTATTTTTCCATGAAAACATATATTGTGGGTACTCACAAGACGATTCTAATGAGTACCCACAATATATGCTTTTATGGAGTAATAAGAAAAATATCGGTACTTTTCTGTTGAAAAAGTGGCTTATATGGCGCTATGATGTATTATCAAAATAGTAGAAACTCTGTTCAAAAATATATAGGCAGTAATAAAAATTCTTTTGACTTTCAGGGCCCAGTTGTTCAAAGCGTCGTTAGCTTAACGAGCTCATTAAGGGTCACTTTGTTAACTGTTTTAGCAGATTTAATACACAATATTCTGATATTTTTTGCTGAAAAAATGTGAGTAGCTTTTGCAGCTACTCACATTTTTTCAGCAAAAAATTTCAGCATATTTGCATATCACTGGATGTAAATTTTAACTGGGCCCTGGTCCATGTGTTACGGGGACTGGATACACATGGTAGATTTTCTGACACAGGAGACAACTCCTTTAATGACTTCCTGTTTGTTTTCCTATCCACAAATCCCCTTGCGAACATGAGCCTACTCTCTTCTCTTCTTGAGTAGATCCCTTTTAGAAAAGAGGCAAAGCAATTTTACAGCCCCCTTCCCCTTTTAACAGTTTCATAAAACAGGCAGAAAGGAGTAAGACAAGTAGAATCTTTTATGAGCTTTCAAGCACTACACTATATGGGCAGTGCCATGCAAAAATGTGTCTTTGGGCATATGCGGACAGCGAAGGACCAGATCAGCCTGTGCATTCATGCAGTCTGGGCTCGAGGTTATAAAACTTTTTTCATGCTCAACTCAGCTGAGCATGAAATTGTTTTTCTAATAAATCTCAAATTACTAACAATTGCAAGACATAGCTGAGCATGAAATTTTCTCTGCTAATAAATATGAAAATGCCAACAATAGTTGGCATTTTCATATTTATTAGCAGAGAAAATTTCATGCTCAGCTGAGCTGAGCATGAAAAAAAGTTTTATAATCATGGGGCCTGATCAGGGCCTTTGCTGTCCTCTAAAGGAACCAGTGGACACTAAAGAATGTATCAATTGAGAGAAAATGCCCAGATATGACTTTATGCACGTGTGGGATGAATATAAATCTATACATTTTACGCTTGTCTGAAAACACCTTTTCACTTGGCATGGCCCATAGTATAAACAAGAAAATCTTCAAAAGTAGGCTGACATTCAAAGAAAATTTAAATTGAATATTAGCAAATCTTCAACTTGATTTCTTCATTTATTTGAGTTGCGGTTTTATGGCCCAGTCAACTCAATAGGGTCATGTCCAGTGAGGTTAGTTAACCTACTCAGACTGTTCTTGGACAAGCTTAGTCCTCAAAGCAATAAACCTGTATTTGTGCACATACTTTCGTCAGTAAATCACAACTGCCGTTCTGCATAAGGATGAGAAGGGCCTAAGAAATTATTTCACGATCAATCTCCAGAAAAACTATGTGGCCCGGCTGGGGTTTGAACTCATAACCTCTAGAAATATAGTCAGATGCTCTACCAACTGTGCTATGGTGTCCGGCTCAACTGGGTTTGCACAAAGGGTGTTTTAAGTAAACTTTTTGCCAATTCCCATGAAATCTACAAAACAAATCACTGCAATGTGTGAGAGATGCAATAAAGCTATAACAATATTCTCACCTTGACTTAAGCTCTCTGTTCTTGAATCTGTAATAGCCACCCCTGTTACCTTCTCTAGCATATCCTTCTGTGAAAGCAAATTAGAAATCATTCACACATCCTGATGATCAAAATAGATTCTAAGATTACTGATTTTGTTTAGCGGAGGTTTTATAGCCCAGTCAACCCCATGGGGTCATGTTCAGCACTGTCAGTTTACCTAACCACATTTTTACTGGGCAGGCTCAGTCCTCTAAGTGGTTAATCAGTATTGTGCACAGTCTTTGGCCAGAAACTTACAACAGCCCCTCTAAAATCAGCAGAAGGGAGAGAATGACCATAGAAAATATTTCATGATCAACCTCCCTGGTGGGGGTCAAACCTGCAATCTCCTGAATACCAGTGGGATGTGCATCCAACTGAGCCACAAGGCCAGCAAGATTACTGATTTATACCATATTTACCCTAAGTATTCAGATAGGCCCGAGAATACAGTAATGACCCAGATCAGACATTGCAGTGTTTGGTCAGGGTCTACACTGTCACTCATCCAGCAGTTTATAGACACAACAACAGGTTATAATAAGGAGTTAAACTGTCCAAATATTTGAGGTAAATATGTTTCTGTAAACAGTACATGCTCTCTGTGTGTGTGTGTGTGTGTGTGTGTGTGTGTGTGTGTGTGTGTGTGTGTGTGTGTGTGTGTGTGTGTGTGAGTGTGTGTGTGTGTGTGTGTGTGTGTGTGTGTGTGTGTGTGCGTGCGTGTTTGTAACCTACAATGAATTTGTTTTTCTATACTATTTCTCAATAAAACATATTAAGGGACTTATTAGAATCAACTTACTGAGATGTCTTATATATTCAGAGAAATAAGGAAAAAGACTATCTGGTTACCTTTCTTATCTGGAGCATTGTAAGAGTTTGGTCATGTAGACAGCAAAAGCCCAGATCAGCTTACAGTCTGATCAGGGCCTTTTCAGAGCTTACTGAATTACTGGATTCTGTATGAATGGAAAATGAAGGGCATGATAAGATTACAGAATGATATGAATCTGTGCAGTTAGCATGTGCTCACAAATAGCAGATCTCTAGATTAGAGTGGTACTCTCCCTAAGTATTTTTTCTTATTTCTCCACAAAAAATATGTTGTGAGTACTCATCAGAAGTGCCTCGCTGAGGCACTTCTAATGAGTACTCGTAACATGTTTTTGTGAGTGAGGCACTTCTAATGTGTACCCACATTTTTGTGGAGAAATAAGAAAAACATGGACATTGTTTTGTAGTAAAAAGTGCCTTATATAGTGCTCTGAAATTTAGACACATTTTTGTTTTACAGGGCACATATTTATCTTTACACCTACATGTATTGCATCTAAAGTAAGGCTACACATTCTGTACATACCTGATACTGCAAGCTCTCAACAAGAGCATTTGTCACATCTGTAGGACCACTCTCAGTCTTCCTACCATGAACATGGTCCCTACAACAGCAAAAATTGTTGATATTACCATAATTACCGTAACTCCAGATAAGAGGGGGTTTCCGCATAACCTGTTTTCTTACATGTATTTCTGCAGGAAAACGTGTATGTTGTGGTACTCATCAGAAAAGCCTCAGTGAGGTGCTTCTAATGAGTACCCACCACATGTTTTCCTAGAAAACTAACCCTTGTGCTGCTGAACCCGGATATACCCAGCCTTTGCAAACAATGTAGATCCAGATCAGTTGGCTTAAGAAGCCAACTGATCTGGATCTGCACTATTTGTCATTCAGTATGTGAATTTATAGTAACAACCTGGATCACGTAATCTGATTGGCTGAAAATTGGAAGTATACATTTTTGGGTTGAAAAAAAAAAAAAAAGCGCCTTATCAGGAGCTATGGTTATCTGGGCCCAGTTGTTCAAAGCATCGTTAGCTTAAAGAGCTTGTTAGTGGTCATAATGTTAAGTGTTCTAGTAAGCAAAATATATATTTCACTGGTATTTTTGCTGAAAAAATGTGAGTAGCTTTTGCAAATGCAAAAGCTACTCACATTTTTTCAGCAAAAATATTAGGGTATATGTCATATTTAATGATCGAAGTTTTAACGATATGTTAACTAACGACATTGTTAGTTTCGAACAACTAGGTCCTGGATTTCCTGAATCCCTGAACATATCTTGGTAATGTAGCTAAAAGAATGGTAGCTGAACAGTAAACAGTATAGACCCTGATCAGATGCAGGGTACTGCCACATCTGATCTGGGTCTACACAGTTTTCTCAAGCCTGTTGTAATGCTTGGGACAAATTAAACGTGAAACGATAATACCCTGCAGATAACACTGTCAAAAATTGACGAAATTTGCCGATAAGCAATCCAAAAGCAGATCTCCACAATATCAATGGAAGGGTGATAATGAAAGACTCTATGCAAGGAAACTCCAGTCATGAGCTGAATTCTACCTCCTGCGGGATTCAAACTTGGGACATTGTGATCCAAAGTCGGTGGCAGTAACCACTCTCTGTAACCCTGATGCTTCAAATATTGGCTACAAAAGTTGTTTAACCCTTCTCATGCTGAATAAATTCAGATGCCACGCCCACTTCTAATTTCCAGCCAATCAGATTACTTGATCCAGGTTTTTGATAGAAATTCACATATTTAATGACAAACAGTGCAGATCCAGATCAGTTGGCTTCTTCAGAAGCCAACTGATCTGGATCTACACTGTTTGCTAAGACAGGGCATGTCATGTTCAGCAAGAGAAGGGTTAACAATGCTTTGAATACGTCTAATGGCAAACAAGTACAGTCAAACCTGTCTTAAGCAGCCACCCATGGGAAGCTTAAAATGTGGCTGCTGAAGGCAGGTGGCTGCTTAATACAGTTCAAATATATATGTCTTTGAATTTTCGGGCAACTTTCCTCTGGCTGCTTAATACAGGTTGGCTGCTTAATAGAGGTGACCACTAACACAGGTTTGACTGTATAATAACATCTTTTATGTTTAGCTGACTGTTTGTATGTTCTATTGGCTGATATTTTTCTTATGGCTCACAGAAAATAAGGCCTGATGTTTCGTTCAAAATTGTCTCTGCCTGAGACAATTTGAATGAAATATCAAATCTTATTTTCCGTGAAAAATATGACATTTATTTTAAAATGTTGTCTGCTGCTATATAAGTCCACTGTTTCAGTTACCTGTGATCCCCAGATATTTTTCCCATACGTTTGCTCAAATGTCTCACAATTTTCAGATGTGTGAGACACAAATGACAAAGTTTCAGTAGATAACAATGCTAAGGACTCATGTTTTTATGTCAGGTCTTGCTGGGTTAGAATTCTATAAGTCCCCCAGACTCGTAATCACAAAATTTATAAAGTAATAACTGCAAGTCCAAGAGATTAATTTTTAATGCTTTGCATGCTGGGTAAAAATTTCAGCATACAACAATTTGAAATATTTTTGGTATATTTCCCAGAAAATAGGCTTTGACATTTCATGAAAACTGTCTCCTATGTCTGCCAGAGCCTATTTTCTGGAAAAAAAAAGAAAACTACCAGCACATTGTTGTCTGCTAAATTTGCCCAGAGTGGTAAAGGTTAAATTTATGAGCCAAAGTACATTCAGATTATACTGAAAATATAGCTAGCTTCAACAGTGCTCCAACTAGCCCTATATGGAGGGGCGGGCTGCCCCTCTTGCCCTCTCCTGCCACCCCTCTGCCCGCTTTAAGCTGTCCTCTGTCTTATTTTAACTCTAGACATAAAACCCTACATTTCGGTGAAAATTTTATGAAAATTGGACCAAAATTAAATAAAACTGCAAGCCATGCACCATGCCCCGCCACAGGGACATATTCCCTATGCACTTCTGTAGTATAAGGGTTGAAAACAATCTAAGTTAAACATGAAGAGAAGCAATAAACAGTTATTTCATAACTAAAAAAAAAAAAAAAAAAAAAAAAAAAAAAAAAGTCTAAGTTAAAAATGCAATAAAAAGTGATAAAAAATAATTTCAAGATTCTGAAAAAAAACAATATGCATATCTTCAGACCATCCTAAAAGCGTGTGTAAAGTTTCAAAAGGATCGGCCTGAAAATGTAGGAGGAGTTGCGTGTACAAGGTACATACTCCCTATACATTTCTGTAGTATTAGGGCTCGAAAAAAGTCTAAGTTAAAAATGCCAAAAAAGTAATAAAAAATAATTTCAGGATTCTGAAAAAACAATATGCATATCTTCAGACCATCCTAAAAGCGCCTGTAAAGTTTGAAAAGGATTGGCCTAAAACTGTAGGAGGAGTTGCGGGCAGAAGGTACATACTCCCTATACATTTCTGTAGTATTAGGGCTCGAAAAAAGTCTAAGTTAAAAATGCAAAAATTATAACAAAAGATAATTTAAGGATTCTGAAAAAACAATATGCATATCTTCAGACCATCCTAAAAGCGCCTGTAAAGTTTGAAAAGGATTGGCCTAAAACTGTAGGAAGAGTTGCGGGCAGAAGGTATACACTCCCTATATATTTGTGTATTTTGTACAGTCCTTCAGAAGTTCTGAAGAAGCCAATTGATTTGGATCTGCACTGTTCGCCATTAAGTAAGCCAACTGATTTGGATCTGCACTGTTCGCCATTAAGTATGTGAATTTATAGCAACAATCAGGATCAAGTAATTTGATTGGCTAGTGGGTGCGGCATCTTAATTTATTCAGCATGACAAGGGTTAAAGTGTAAAATACCCCCATGCTAAAGAGTACTAAACAGAAGAGCAAAATACCTCCAGGCCTCTAGAAGTTTATTCTCTTGCTTCTGATGAAAGAGTGTGTGACGAAGTTCTGCAATCTCTTGCTCTAGTTGCTGGATAACCAGTGAATGATCTGTGCTTGAGTCAGTCATCTGTCTTAACGTAACTAATTGGAATCAGTCACACTGCTTGTCTTATGAGCTTGCTGAAATAGAGTAAGAGCCTAAGAGGGTTGGTAACTAAGCAGTGTCATTAATTAAACACACAGTGCTCCCAGACAAATACTATCTCCATAGCACTAGTTAAGGCGCTGTTTTCGATCCAAAAGTATTGATATTTTTCTTATTTCTCCTCGAAAAACATATGTTGTGGGTACTCATTAGAAGCGCCTCACTGAGGCGCTTCTAATGAGTACCCACAACATATGTTTTCATGGAGAAATAAGAAAAAATATTCACCGGATACCCTCCCTCATCTAGACCTATGTATCTCTAATCAGAATTTAAGTAAACCCATTCTCAAATTTTGGCACCATTTTTCAACACAAATCAGTCCAACATTTTTGTTCTCCATTTCTGGACAAGTTTATGAATTTTGCTGATCTTTCCATGGGGACTGGCGGGAGTTGACTGTAAGGCCTGATTAGCTCAGATGGTAGAGCACCTGACTTGCAAGCAGGGATCCCAGGATTCGAATTCTGCATCAGGAACGCCTTTTCCTCTTAGTTTATTTTAATGGTGACAAGGTAAACTGGCGGGAAAAGGCTAGAAACTATAGTAGTGAGGTCAGTCACTTTTGAAAACATTGGATTATCTCAAAGATTTTCAAATCACAATAAACCAGAAGTCATTAGAAAGACACAACTGTTTGAAGTTTTAAAAGTCTGTGCAGAAATAACAAAGTTATGCAGTTTTGAAAAATGCAAAGTCCTTAATTCTTCTATCGTGAAATTTTATCAATCAATAATGCTGCTGATTCCTGGCACACCCTATAGAAACCAATGGAGAGGGTTGGTATCTTTATGCTCTATGCCAGGCGTACATGTGCACCTATGTCTAGAATTCATTTTTTTAACACTAATGTGTAGTCTCAGAATAGATCTATCATCTCAATCAGTTCTGGCCTTTTGCAGTGATTTTTAGCATGAGAATTTCCCCTCTAAAAATAGCAAATTTTCAATCCAATTGTATTCATGGGTATACAGTAGCCCCCATGATTATTTGAATATCAAAGCAAGGACAACCTTTGAACTTCATAAATATGCATAAGTTTATGAAAAAAATTGCCTTTTATTGGATAAAAACCCAAAATGGTGGCACTGTTACATAATTTTTACATAGATTTTCTGAAATCTTGGAAATTTTGGAAGTAGCTAGGTCTCCATTCCATTTTGCTTTTATATGCATCAAAAGGCGGTTACTAGGAAGACCGAAAAACACCTAATGACTGAAAAACTCCGAAATATAACAGAAATACATACAAAATGGGTTTGTGTGAGGGAAGGGTGTAGGGTTATAAGGTCGCTAGGGGTATATGATGGTAGGTAGGAGATAGCATGGCAGGTGTCATCCTAGAGGGCGATTTGGGGGAAAAAGTCTTTCTAAGCTGGCTGACTTCTCCCTATTTTGAGCTGAGGGAGAAGTGAAAATGTATAGAATGTATAGGTAAATCCAAAATTTGGACCAAAATTTCTCCCTGCAATCCTGAAATTGTTGCAAAACTTCTCCCTCTCTGAGAGCTCTAGGATGACTCTTGGCATGGTCCTCAAACTTTTGAAGTTAGGGATTACCTTCCAAAAACCATCTAACTACGTTGCATGCTGTGTGCGTTCAATGGAACCGACTACAATTCTTCACCTGGTCTTGGGAGGTACATGTATGTGTTAGTTGTTTTTGCGTTTTTAAACCCGGTTTGTGCGGAAGGCTCTGGTTAGTCTGTGCGGATGAGCAGCCTCTCACGTGTATTTTTCTTATCTATCAACGCTTAGCACTCGGTGTCAATGTTCATCAGACAACATTTTCAAATATTTTTCTCATTTTTCCCAGGGAACAAGATTTGACATTTCATGCAAATTGTCTCCAAAGGAGACAAAGTGCATGAAATGTCAGATCCTGTTTCCTTGTAAAAACATCAACAATCTGTCGTCTGCTGATAAACATATCAAAATTATCGAAGTTGATTTATTAATTTTTTTTAATTAAGATGTTTTGGGTTTTTCGTTTTTCATGCCATCGTCCGTAATGGAGCTGGCGCATATGATAATGGTACTTAGCATATATGCAAACAACAAACGTTCAGTTGCTACTGTGCATCCCGGCAGTCTAACCAGAGCCTTCACTATTACATGTAGCACTCAAATACATGTAGTAGAGAACTAGATGAATTAAGGTCCGTTCTGCATTAATTACCAGTTTAAAACATCTGTCATGTAAGAATCTGTGTTTGGGGTTACCAGAAATTCAATTTGTGGCAGATTTAAAACAGACATTTTTTCATCTGTAAATAAAATCTTTTTGTCTGATAAATTAAGCCATTGCTTTTAAATAACTTGTACTTGATCTTTTAAGAGTTACTTACTTGTATATTTAGTTACACCAGTATCGGCCAAATCATTTTAGAACAAACACCTTGGGGTTATTTACCAATTACGGATAATAATTCAAATGGTAACAGTACACATACTTAATCCCATTACTTGTTGTTAATGGGTGCATGCCAGTTGTTAAATACAGTACAGTGTAACAATTCCCTGTAAACACCACTTTTATATAGTTGCAGACAACATTTGGAAATGTTTTCTTTTTGCAGGAAAAGGGATTTGACATTTCACGCAAACTGTCTCAGGAGACAATCTGCATGAAATGCCAGATCCTGTTTTCTGGGAAAAACAGAAAAAAACCATCTCAATTTGTACATATACAAACAGTGTAGAACCAGACCAGACTCCGCTTAGCCCATAGCACAGCATTTCTATTTTAAATGCCATGTGCTATTTTCATATTATTCACACTAAGCATGATGGGTAAAATATTCAGCAGACGACATTTTGAATTGTTTTCTTACTTTTCGCAGAAAAGGGGATTTGACATTTCATGCAAACTGTCTCCTCAGGAGACAGCTTGCATGAAATGTCAGATCTACTTCCTGGGAAAAAATAGGAAAAAGCATCCTCAATTTGTAGATATGCAGTGCAGATCCAGATCAGACTCCGCCTGGCCCATAGCACAGTGTCTCTATTTTAAATGCCATGTACAATTTTCATATTATTCACACTAAGCATGTTGGGTGAAAAATTCAGCCAGCAACATTTTGAAATGTTTCCTTATCGCAGAAAAAGGGATTTGATATTTCATGCAAACTATCTCCTCAGGAGACAATTTGCATTGAATGTCAGATCCTATTTGCTGGGAAAATTAGGAAAAAAAACATCATCAATGTACATATGCAAACAATGCAGACGAGTACACACAGCATATAATTCCATGATAAAATAAAGAAAATTTCCCTAAATAGTTGTTATCTTGGGGCATCGGAAGAATTTTGTAGGGACTCAAAAGCGAACTCGAATTAAACTGTTAACATGGTAAATGAGCCATTGGTGTTCAAGCTATTGAGGTTGGACGGTGCTTAAGTTTCCTTTTCAAAATGCGAGGAAGCCGTTCATATGCCTTTAATCCCTTTGTTGGGTAGCCTCTTTCACAGAGGTGGCAATGCATGGCTGTAGCATTCAATTAGGAAAGAATCAGGAAACAATAGTGATTTTTATGAATGCACGTCAGAATTGTGTAAATTTATTCATAGTTCTACCCAGGTTCGAATCAGCATTGCGGCTTTTGGCCACTTTTAGAGGGATGGTGCACTCATCATCATCACCATCAACAGATTTTTGACTAACGTGCAGGTACAGGGGCAATATTCTCAACAGTAGGCCCCCTTACAGGTAGCTGGCTTGCTGCACGTATGGCAGATCTCACACCAGATCTCCAGGTATGTCTATCATGAGGGTCGATAGCCGACAGCTTCCACTCTTTGCAATCCCTCTCTGTCAGCTGCTTCCATGTCATCTTTGGCCTCCCAGGTCCACACTTTCCATCAACCTGTAGGTCAAAAGCTGTCTAGACTGCACCATTGGAGCATTTCTCATGTCCATACCAGCGGGGCCTTCTCTCCTTCAGAATGAGGTCCAGATCCTCAATGCTAAGCCGCGCAAGTAGCTCATTGGATCTGGTGGTGACAATGTCTTGCGGTTTGACATTGCAGATCTGTCTGATCATTGCCCTGTCATTTTGCTGCAGATGTTGGAGGTTTGGCTTTGTCAATAGCCAAGTCTCACTGGCATGTAGCACTGTGCTCTGCACACAAGAGCTGTACACGTGGCCACGTGTCTTGAAAGAGAGGTGGCGGGAGGAGAGAACTGGTAGCAGCTATCTGAACTTCTTCACTGGGTAAAATTATCAGCAGAGGACATATTGAACTATTTTTTCATATTTTTTCCAGACTACAGGTTTTAATATTTCATGCAAATTGTCTCCAATGGATACAATTCACATGAAATGTCTAAGCCTGTTTTCTGGGAAAAATAAAATATCATCAGTTTGTGCTCTGCTGAATTTTCCTGAAGAGTAGTGAAAGTTAAATTACCATACTTAACCCTTAAACTGCCAATCACAACAATTGTCATCTGCTTTGTCATCTGCTTGTAATTTTAAGTCATTTTTGCAAACAGTGTGATCCCAGATCAGACTGCTCCTTTAGGAGCAGTCTGATCAGGGTCCACACTGTTTGCCTGTATGCAAAAAATAGGTTTGAAAAGTTTGCAAGAATATTCAGCAGACGACAAAAACAGACGACATTTTCAGATGCAGGTTTTCTTGGCACTTTAAGGGTTAAACTAAATATTCAGAGAGACAGGCCTGAGCAAACAATTTAGGTCCAGATAAGACCGCACACCACTGAACTTGTTCAAATTTGGTAGGGATTAATCCTTTATGCATGTACTAGCACGCTGGGTAAAATTTTCAGCAGACAACATACTGAAACATTTTTCTTATTTTTTCTCAGAAAACAGGTTTGACATTTCATACAAAATGTCTCCAATGGAGACAATTTGCATAAAATGTCAAATCATGTTCTCTGGGAAAATTAAGTAAAATATCATTAATTTGTCTACTGCTGAATTTGTAGTAGGTAAATGGGAGTAAATGCTGTGTTCTCAGTGTTTCTGTTTTATTGCTATTTAATTGTATTTGCATTTCAAAATGATATATTTTTAAAATGTATATAGAATTAGAAGACAAATTTTACATTCATTTTTCTAATTATTTACAACCCCAATTTTAAAATCTCTACAAAATTATACAAAATACAGATACTTTACTCAGGTTTACATAAATTTTATTTTATATTATCATGCAGACAGTTTTTTTTTATGAACTATCACCTCCGTGTATGTTTCAAAGTTAATACAATGTTTCATTTGAATATTGTTCCATTTTACATAATTCTACATCCCATTTCTTAGTATATTAAAGAAATATGCCTTTTGAATATACATTGTTTGATTAGATGATATTTAGGAGAGAGAGAGAGAGAGTGAGAGATAGAGATAGAGAAAGAGCATAGCTGTTCATGATGTTACCTTCATGAAAATATAATAATAAAATGACTGATTTTATCTACTATTTACTTTATATTCATACCAGATTTATACATTTTGTATGTTGTGCCGGTATGTCACCTTGTGCCGAAAAACTGCCACATTTTTGCCAGTCCTGTTGACAACCCCATGCAGTTTATAACCACCAAACTCCACTTTTAACATACCCATCTTTTCTACACCCTGCCCCGCCCCGAAAATACATGTGTTTTTATGCAGAATTTGGTGTTTTTCGGTCATTAGGTGTTTTTCGGTCTTTATCTTTGATAAAATATCTTAAAAATTTCTGATGAAAAAAAAACAAAAAAAAACCAAAAAACTGGCTTCGAAATCAGCTGATTTAACACTTTGTCAGATAGAAAATTACGTATTGTGTCATCCGCTGACGTTGCTTCTGATACAGTTATTTGGCTAGTTCCGGGTAAGGTTATGCTTCATATTAAGGATTTTCAAACAACTGGCTGAACAAAACTTGATTCCTTTTTTCTGATACAGAGTACTGTACTATCCTTCCTTGAAATACCACACTAAAGAATTTGCAATTCACTTTTGGTTATCTGCCCTTGCAATGACTGAGAAGTACACCACTGATATGGCTAGTCCCGAATAGTTTTGCTAGTTCCGAACAATGACTTCTGTTTGTTTGTGTTGAGGTCTTACGGCTCAGTCAATCCAATGTGGTCAGTATACTTTACTGGGCAGGATTAGTCCTCTAAGCGGTTAACCAGTATTGTGCACATTCTTTTGCCAGAAATTGACAACTGCCCTTATTGTATCAGCGGAAGGGAGAGAATGACCATAGAAAATATTTCATGATCAATCTCCACGAAGGAATGTTGCCGACCTCGGCGAGAGTCGAACCTGCGACCTCCTGGTCTCCAGTCAGATGTGCATCCAACTGAGCCACCGAGGCCGGCCGAACAATGACTGAGGAATCTGTTAAAAATCCCTCTATAATGCCTCTAAATATCACTTTCTTAACTTGTCTTACCGGTATGTGTGACAGAGAAAAATAATTCAATATAGACATCCGTCGCAAAGGGGCAGGTTCACAAAGACCTAAAAACGGGCCCTGTAAGTCAGTCACATAATTGATGGCATAATGATTTTTCGACATGCACATCCTCCTTACTGCAAGATTTAACTCCTATTTTCTGGATTTAATTTTATTTCCAATGTACATGTGTAGAAATATTTCAGTGATGTTTAAGAAGTTGCAAGGAGTATGCGCATTAGGTCCTATTTTACCCCCTTCTGAAGCCCAAAAATAAAATACCGGTACTGGATATCGCTAATTCCATTACAACAGATTATCCCTTTAACACCTAGTAAACAAACGCAGGACTGTCGACTGATGATACCCCAAAGTTGACATTCAGCGATATGAGTACCTGTAAGCATTAACTCTCTACTTTACATTGGTATTCTACTGAAACAAAACCTTATCATCATGACTGCAGGGGAAATCGATAAATTTGTATTTTATAGCAGGAATTTACCTGGAATTTTTGGGGCTTTGGCCCATCCACCAAAAATTCCAGGGGCCCTTAACAAGACGGGGGTCTGGGGGCCGCAGAACCCAAGTAGTGTCCAAGTGCAAAGCCCCCTGGGCTGAAATTGATGTTAAGCATTTTTATGAACTCAGACAGCATCTCCTGGAGTGTTTTTTTCATAATAATAAACTTGCTTTTTCTCCTTCAGAAACAAAAAAAAAAAAAAAAAAAAAAAATGCTGAAAATTTACATAATGTTTAACCTCAGATATTCAGAAAATACTGGCCTTGGAGAAAGTGTGGACGACAGAGGCTACCTTGTAAGCCATAGATCTGCTCATTTATCAAGGGAGCTAAAATAAAACTGAGAAGACAGACCAGTTTTGTCAATAATGGCAACGTCGTCATTCGATGATTCAGGCATGGCAGTATCATTCTGTGTATGTACAGAAATGCTGGATAAGGGCTGCAACACCCAGCCGGACAGTTTGGTCTGTTTATGATTATCGTCATTCTGGTTCCTTTTCCCCATGTTCCCAGGTATGTTTGTTTTATGGTGGAAATAGCGACGGTATCGATTTTATTGCAAAGCGCAAACTGGACAATAATTGGTACTCAGTCGGTTACCCTAAATAGTGAAAAAGGACTCCTTTTTGCGATTTCTTGTTTCATGAAGAGGACTCTTACTAGAAATAAGGAGGTGCGTAATCAAGATAAAATGCTTCAGTTTTGTAAATAAAAATATAATTTTTATAGATCAATGTCTGGCCGTACGGAGATCGGTTGGATCCCGATGATTAAGTCAAACTCAACCATATGATTAAATGAGATAATAAAGTACGCTAGGTGATATCATAGAAATGCTTTATTCACTGCAATAAAAATATATTGCGCTTATGATGCGGTGATTACGGGCGCATTTGTGTAGAATTTGCTTGTGCAATTGGTAAGGGATTTTAACAACATGCATTATAACGACTTTTGAACTTCAGCGCGCCATTTCGGTGCACTACGTATTTTTCATTGCGCCTTTAGCTAGTGTGATGCACAATTTAGCACAGGGCGCAGCCCAGAAAAATCCGTTATAGTGTAATTAATCGTCTTTTTAAACAAAGTTGTACTTATTTTAAGTAAAAGTATAATTAAAACGCATAAGTAAAGGTGTCCTAGAGTGTCCTCCGGTGTCCTGGGGTAATGACCAACCCAAAGTAGTGTGTTCAGTTGATGCCGAAGCAGAGAGAGCAGGAACAGGCTGATGACAGGCTCTCAAAGGTTAGAAGGGGGCCCCTGAGTGTGGTGACTGGCAGGACTCTAGGCCTGATTAGCTAGATAGAGCACCAATAAAAATTATGATTCTAATGATGTTTAAAAATATTCACCCAACCAAACAATCCCTGCCCTTGGCCTGTTGGCTTGAAACCAACATTTTGCTGCCAGTTTAGACGTATATTGAAGCCTTTCGATTTTCAAAAATGTTTGACCAATAAAAGCAATAATACAAAATATATGTGGAGGAACCGTGGTACGCAGGGCGATCTGGCTCTAGAACAGGAACTAAACAGCTAAACTCCTGTCAAATATTATCAGTCGTATCTGGCGCCATTTGTTTTCATTAATACTAACCCCAAGGTAGTATGTCAGACCGAACTGCACAATATGTACTTCACTATGGTCGTAAATATACCGGAACGGATTTAATTACCGGAATGGAGCTATTATTTTCTTCTATTTTTCTTGTCTATTCATTCGTGATCGTGCTTGAAAAAAGTATAGAATATGTGCAGGAATTGCCACAATCACAACACATAGCCTATACAAATGACACTACATTAGAATCAGAATGTTTACTTGGTCCAATGGCATTTATTCACCAGGACCTGTGATCCCAGGTGTGTGTGTGTGTGTGTGTGTGTGTGTGTGTGTGTGTGTGTGTGTGTGTGTGTAGGGGAGGGGGGTACTCTGAATTTTGTCTGCTACATAGGCTGGGTCCCAGCATCTAGCGTTTACTCCAAAAAATATCTGGTATATCAGCCATACCAAAAAAAAAAAAAAAAAAAGAAATATATATATAGGCCTGATTAGCTAGATTACGGAAGCGTATTGGTGCCTCCACTTTTTGTGTTATATCGCAATTTTGCGACTTCAAATATCGCAAGTTGTCACTGTTTTCTGGCATATTTTGACTTGCATTTGTTGACATATTTTGTTGAATTGCCTTAAATCGGCTAAAGTCAACTCGAAAAAAACATTTAAGTGGCAAAAAAGAAATCGCATATTTGAAATATGACAATAATCGACTCGAAAAGAGTCGTCTTCAACATAATTATCGTTATTTGACTTGTAAAAAATTGACTATACAAGGAGGGAAGAAAACATCACGTCCTAGCGAAGACGCGAAAGTCGCATGCATTCTAACTTGACGATTGTGCACAAATCGACATGTTGATGAAGGAACTAGAAGTCGCATAGTTATAAACCGATTTTTATTATCAAAGGCATATATCGATTATACGGAAGCGTATTGGTGCCTCTATTTATTGTGTTATACCGCAACTTGGCGACTTCAGATATAGCGATTTGATAAGATTATCAAGCATATTTTGACTTGTATTTGTCGAAATATTTTGTTATATCGCAGTAAATCGGCTAAAACTGTCGCGAATTGATTTCCAAGTTGCAAAGAGGAAGTCGACATCTTTGAACTATCACAAAAGTCGACTTGAAACAAGTCGTCTTGAAATTGATTATGGTCATTTTGACTTGTGAAAACTTGACTAGACTGGGAATGAAGAAAACTTCACGCATTACAGAAGACGACATAATTGCATGTAGTTTAACTACACGACTTTCCATAAGTTGACATATTAATGAAGGATCTGCAACTCGATTTTTTATATATAGAGTTTTATTATAAAAGCAAGATAATCGTACGGAAGCGTATTGGTGCCTCCACTTTTTGTGTTATATCGCAATTTTGCGACTTCAAATATCGCAAGTTGTCACTATCCAGATGTTAGCATACCTAATATATATATATATATATATATATATATATATATATATATATATATATATATATATATATATATATATATATATATATATATATATATATATATATATATATATATATATATATATATATATATATATATATATATATATATATATATATATCCAGATGTTAGCATACCTAAAAAATATTCCACTTGCTTTCTTTTTATGAAAGTGTGGTTTTCATCTATTTTTCCTGTATAATGATTGTATTAGTAATATAAGCGCTTTAAACAGTTTCCAACAGTAGCTTTGTTTTTACTATAATAGCATTAAACTGATGCACAGCAGAAATAGAGCTGTTAAAACCCCGGGATTAAAACTAAATAAAAACAACTATCGGTTAAACAGAAGGTTCTAACACCGATTCTTACAATACACCAAAAATACGACCAAAAAATAGTCAGTTTTGGAAGTGACCCTCCTCGCCCCCCCCCCCCCCCACCCCCACAAAAAAAAAAAAAAACAAACCTGCAATGGCCAATACCCACAAAAAATAGCCACTCACTCCCCCACCCACAGAATATTACAATTCAAAATTCTAAACCCCCAAAAAGTAGTCCTAGCCTATGTAGCAGGCAAAATTTAGAGTACCCCCCCCCCTCACTCCGCCCCCTCCCCCTGGGCCTGGGCACTTGTAAATGTCATTTCTTGCAGTGGGGGTCTGAAAACTTCCATGAGTGATGATTCTACAGCCTCTAATTGTGAGGATAAGGTCATCTGTTGGAACGCTGGAAACACCCTAGCTTTAGACCTTTGTATAAGTCTGCTGTCTATCCTCCTTTTCTTGAGAGACTCCCATCTTACTTTTTCCAGTATTCCAGTCATACTCCCACTTTCATCAAAGCAGCAATTGCCAGTTACGAACCTAGCAGTTCTATTCTGAAGTTTTTCAATTTTTTCATGAAGAACCATACCCTGGGGTTCCAAAATACAGCTATCGTATTCTACTACCTGAGGAAGAGCAAATAAACTATGGCAGACAATATACACGCCACAAATCAAAGCAAAAACCATCGCCTTATAAAACACTATCGGTGTATGTGGAAGGGGTGGGGGTGCGGGGTGGGGGGGGGGGGGTGGTGCTGGGGGAGGGATAAATCGGCGGGTACCAAATCGGAAGTCTAATTATGTAATAATCCAGAGATTATTAGAGACTGAACCCCGATCCCCGCTGAATCTGCCACTACACATGGACAGACATAATCTGATATACGATCTCCAGCATCGTTATTGTAACAAGCATTCTTGTGAAACCCAAATGGTAATGTTAGCTTGAGTTTCAAAAGCCTTTGACATGGTAAGTCATCAGAAGCTCCCTACCGGGCATATGGCGTTTATACGTAAAATTGACGTCGATGAACGTCATGACATTGTATCGACGTTAATGTGACGTTGTATAAATGTTATGGCGTTGCATTGACGTTAATGCGTCGTACAAACATCATATGATAGTTGGATGATGCTAAAGTTGCACCACAGTAGTTGTTTCTGAGGCAAAAAAACTCTTAAATGGATCTAGACATTTCTGTCCAACACATCACACAGGCAGTGGCACTGTAAGGTGAACACTCAGATATTGTGCCAGTTATAGCAGGAGTCTCCCAGGGATCGGTCTTGAGATCTTCACTTTTCCTGTTTTTCATTAATGATCTCCCGGATAAGACTAAACCTAAGGTGACGCTGCTTTACTAATGATACTGCCATCTACATGGCAGAAACTCCTCAGCATTTTCATGGTCAAGTCTTTGAAACAGTTGCCAACTCTTAAGTGTTTAGGAGCAGAGCTCAGTAGCAGCCTTTCCTCAAATGATCATATCGAAAGAATTACATCTCCTGCTAGTCAGATGCTAGGATTTCTTAAAACGAAATATTATGACCAAATTCCAGCCACCATGGAAACTATTTACAAAACATTAGTTCGTCTCCCTTTATGTTAGCGGTTCAGCTTTCCTGCTGTCCCTTGGAGGGCGGTCCCTGGAAAAAAGAAAGTCTGATGCTCCACTGTGCCTCCTTTACAAAATCATTCATGAATTAGTTGCAGCTGAACTTAACGTATGTGCAATCCCATGAGAATGCCATGTACGTAACTCACACCCAACGAATGAGCTTTCGACAAATCCACACCAAGTTTGATTATTACAAGCACTGATTCTACCTCCTTGCTTTCGTGCAATGGAATAGGCTGCCAATCCATGTTGTATTGCTGCCAGATTTTGACTCGTATAGGTTGACAATGTGCTCTATCAGCCACAACATGCCAGTGCGCTGGTTTTATGTTTAAACTTTCATGGTCAGTCTTTTTTTTTCTGGCTTTTAATATTAACTCCTGTCTTTTTTTCTTTCTTTTTTTTCACGAAAAAAAAATCCATCCTTTGAAATAGCGACGTCTAGGCGAGCGGGCGTCTGACGTTGGGCGTCGTCCGAGGTTTACCTTTTAGTTAACTTATTCTTCAGTGGAAAAACCGCCCATAATGCCATTAGGCATTTTACTTGTTAATTCACCTCTTATAGTTCCTACGGCAATTTTAATAATTTTCCGCTAACCCTGCATGATACCCACCTGATAATGCAATATGAGTAGATGGATAGTACCCTTTTTTCCCCGGACTATTCATCGTTGGAATGGTTTGTCTTTTACTGCGGGTGCTGCAGAAACCATAGAGGAGTTCCCTCATTCAACCTCCCCTCATCAATGGTATACATTATTTGATAGCCAATCCAGATTTTTCTTTTTCGTGCAAAATTCTTAATTTAGAATTAAGCCACACGCCCCAAGGACATAATGATATATATATATATATATATATATATATATATATATATATATATATATATATATATATATATATATATATATATATATATATATATACAGTCAAACCTGTCTTAAGCAGCCACCCATGGGAAGCTTAAAATGTGGCTGCTGAAGGCAGGTGGCTGCTTAATACAGTTCAAATATATAAGTCAATGAATTTCCGGGCAACTTTCCTCTGGCTGCTTAATACAGGTTGGCTGCTTAATAGAGGTGACCACTAACACAGGTGTGACTGTATATATATAGAATAGAATAGAATAGAAGATAGATAGATATCACTATCAATAAATTTCTTTGGGTGAGTTTCATGGAAAAAAAAATCAAAAACAACTTTTGCTTTCCTTTTCTAATGTTTAGCAATCCCTAGTACGAGATTCTGTCGACATTATAAAGAAGGTACATATTTCCATTCCGTCGACACTCTGCATAATCTTAAAGACTTGTATGACATCATTTACATGAACGTCATGGGTAAACCAAGGTCACTCAGTCTCCCCTCATAACTCGTATTCCTTATAGAGTGGACGGCCTCAAACGTGTAGGAGTTGAGTGACAAAAATAACCCCTTCTGAAACCGAACTGATCTTTCGAGATTAAATTGTTACTTTCTATATGATATATTAGTTTGTCTCGAACAATAACTCCATGACTCTCGGCTTGCTTCATAATTGCTAAAAAAATAATCGACGAGATATGGACTTGACGCCGTTGTTTCGTATATTGTTTCCTGAAAAGAAGTTCTAACAGAGATTTACGATGCAGCTCATCAGGGTCTGCAGATTTTGAGTGATTTAATTTACTTAATTTCTTAAGAACATCTACTGTGGCTATCACAATTTTAAATGATATATAAAAAATATGCTGTAGAATTTTAATGTATTTGTACATTTTGGGTGTATCTTCACTAAATGCAACTGAACAAAATACTTTGAAATGAAAAGGTATTTTATTCAATTCCATTTAGTGAAATGAAAAGGAAAGAAAACCGAAAATGTAGACTGACTTCAATCTCCAGTTACTAAATATTCATTCTTATAATCCTTTTTGATAATCCACTAAACTAAAACCAAAATAAGTGACTAGTCTTTATAGTCATGGTATTATTTTGGTTTTATTTTAGTGGATTATTAAAAAGGATCATAAGAATAAATATTTAGTCACTGGAGGCTGGAGCCAGTCTACGGAAAAGGTTATTTGAACCGATACGAAAAGATTACGAAAAGGTTTCAGTCAGAAAACGTACCTTCGGACATGTGCGCCCATAGAAGACTCAAATCAGCCTGCGCATCCGCGCAGTCTGATCAGAGTCTTCGTTGTCCGCATATAGAAACTTTGCATTCTTTGCTATCCAAAATGCGCACCAGTGAAGATTCTGATCAACTTGCGCGCAGGCTGATCTGAACCTTCGCTCGACACACGTCCGAATAGAATAGAACAGGAAAGATATTATTCTGACATTGCAGCTCATTTATAGCTGTTAAGAATGAAAATGTGACCTGCTCAAACGTAGACGTTTATTTGTTACATTTCTAACAATGAATTATCTATCTTTCTCTGTGAAAGAAAATCCAGTAATCGCTCACCAGTAAGCTATTTCATTTCTTCAACTCGATTGTTTTCACGCGCTAATTAGTGATCATTAGTGACGTACGTAATTGTGTGACGTAATTAATTCCATTTATTGAAGGATCGTGCGATCTTTCGCTTTTGAAATGCTTTTTAAAAACGCGTCAATACAAAGAAAAATGTTTGAAAATATTATTATTGCTTGAGATCTTTATTTATTATCTCAATCAGAACTGAAATCCAATGGCTCCATGTTTTTTTTTTTTTTTTACTCAGCAAGGCCTGGCGCCTCTCATTAGCATATGAAATTCCCACGAGTCACAAACGTAGCCTACAGCATTCAAGTAAAACACATTATGTGTGGGGTGGGTGCGGGGGGGGGGGGGGGTGTTGGGGTAAGAAATGTAATAAACAGTTTATTTGTTTGTTTTTGATCGATTACGGAGAAATAATTCACGCGTGTTCTAAGGCTTTCATGTGAAAAAATAACTTGTTCACTATCGCTCACTCGATATTTATACGGAAGCCTTAGACAACTAGTGAATTATTTCTCCGTAATTGGTCAAAACAAACAAATAAACTCTATATCTCATTGTCCATATTGTAAAGATTATACAGCTACTTGCGAATATTTATGGAAAGTAAAGGGTCTTTAATTAAACTAATTAACTTATATCGCCAATGAACTGTTCTGTTATAATAAGCATCGGAAATGGTCATAGTCTGTTTAATGCTTAGCACACTGGGTAAAAAATTCAGCAGACAACATTTTGAAACAGTTCTCTTATTTTTCCAGAAAATAGGCTTTGGCATTTCATGCAAATTTTCTCCCCGTGAGATACGTTGCATGAAATATCAAAGCCTATATTTTCTGGGGAAAATAAAAAAATATCATCGATCTGTTATCTGCTAGCCCAAAGAGTGGTGAAGGTTAAAAGAGTGCTATATAGGAACTGGCTGGTCCTATTGTTGTAATTCGCAGGTTAGTCATGTCAAACAGTATGATGAAGACAGGGGTATACAGATATTCAAATTATTAGCCAGTGTAAAATATGTATTGCAATCTTCTCCTATGATATACATGTACGGATATGGTGAAAACAGAAACAATTTATTAGCCAAGTTTTTCAGATTTTTTAAATTATTCCTATCAACGTTTTGATTTGCATAAATCTGAATTACACGTGATTAGTAAACAAGACGTCCCTATTTTCACAGAAATACATAATGAACATTCACTGGCTTAAATAACTTCAGGTAAAGAGGAGAGGATATCCAGAGATAAATAATTTGCTTGTTTCTCCATGAAAGTATATGTTATGCGAACTCATTAGAAACGAAAATTCAATGGCTTAAATAGGTTTAGGTAAGAGAGTATCCAAATAAATATTTTGTTCATTTCTCCGTGAAAACCTATGTTGTGGGTTCTCTTTAGAAACGCCTCCATATAGGTTTATTTTTGAAAAAAAAATGGACTAGTGCAGACATAATATGTACTTTCGAAGCTTGGGCAATTTCAGAGCAATGGTATATATACTTTCAGAAAACGTGGACAAATACAGAGATAATGGTTGTCGAAACGTGGACAAGTACAGAGATAATGGTATATTCGTCCGAAACGTGGACAGGTCTATATATAATGGTATATGTACTTTCGCTTTCGAAACTTGAACAAGTACAGAGATAATGGTATTTGTACATCGAAACGTGGACGAGTACAGAGATAATCATATGTACTGTCGAAAACGTGAACATGTATAAAGATAATGGTATGTACTTTCGAAACGTGGACAAGTCTAGAGATAATGGTACGTACTTTCAAAATTATTCAGACAGACACAAAAGAGAAATATAAAAAATGTGTATTTTTAATTTTACTACAATTTTTCATAGGCCAGAAATATTGGCCTTAATCATAATGGTCATGTTAAAATATGAAAACAAAGTTCGGAAATAGCAGGAATAAGACAAGATGATTTCTGATCAAATTTTATCAATTATTTTTTCAGTCATTCAGAACAAAACACCCAAAAATAAATAAATAAATAAATAAATAAAAGGTAAACTCTCTCCAGTTGATGCTGAAAACAGAGTAGTAGATAAGGTGTTACTTTTGTCCGGGTATATATTTGTGTATTTATACTGCTGTTTATTTCCATTCTGTTGAATTTATAAATAAAAGTTTTAATGAGTTAATGAACCAATTCTAAAGTTTTGCCTAGTTTGATCCGCGACAAAGAAAACTGAAACTTATTCCATATGTGAAATCTGTAGATTCCGACTTGCTAGATCGATTAATATGAGCATTTCGACTGCAGCCTTCGATGTCCACAGAATCAGTCTATATAACCCCCTGAATCCTTCATACTACCGAATTCCAGAAGCAACATCACACGTCGCGTGAAATGATGGCGGCAGATAACAGGTCGAATATTTTCATTTTGTTCCTAAAAAATGTGACTTGAAAGTTTTGGAAGAAGCAAAGCATACTTCACTGATATTTTCACCGCCCTCATTCTATTAGATAGGATCTCCCAATGCCAGAAAAAAAATCATTTACCCTGGAAACATCGCATGAGAAACACAAAACCCGTTTACATTCGTCGATTCCTTGGATCCTGCTCTGACGAATCACATCGTGGATGTTCTGTACATACCATAAACATTTCTTGTCATAACAGCAAAAGATATTATTCAAATCAAACAGGCGATCAAAGAATATTGTCTCAAACACACTTGGGGTCGCATCGTATGGATGCAATCGACTTCGTTTGTGTTTTTGGAGGATGTACTAGACTTAGATGATCTTTCTCCGAAAATGATGCAACGGACTTCGTAATATGCGGCAGAAAATGATGCAACGGACTTCTTGAAAATAAAAGTTACAAGCCAGAGGACAAGCAACATCGAATCAAAGCATTAATGCCATATCAACCATCGGGTTTGAAACTCTCTACCTCGTACCCCGAACTCCTTAACCCCTTACGGAAATTACCGAGTAGTCTCACACGTCTGCGGGATTATTAAATTGGTTAAATTTGGTTACAACCGAAGAGATACATAAGTATCTATCCTGAAAATTTTGTTTAAGTCGGAGCTGTGTTAAGGTAGAAAATTAACTTTTATTGTGGCGCAGGGGTATGAAACCCCTATCGCAACAGAAAACAAATACATCACAAATAATTCAAACTCAGCAAGATCACAATATTTTTGTGCAATTTAATTGGTCAAAAGCAAATTCAGAATAACATTTATACTTCGATAAATCCACTGAGCAGAAATCTTGGAACTATTTTCTTTGTGTAGATTTCTAAAATAAGCAATACAACTAACGATTTCAAAGTAAAAAGTGCCAATTTGAAATTAGAAGAAATAGATTAATTTTGTGTGTAATTTATCGATGTATAATTATCGATGTGTAAACGCCGGCGAATCACTCACAAAAAATGTGAGTGATTCGCCGGCATTTACACATCGCTAAATTACACACAAAATTAATCCATTTCTTCTAATTTCAAATTGGCACTTTTTACTTTGTGAGTGATTCGCTGGCATTTACACATCGATAAATTACACATAAAAATGAAAGTCATTCCTATAACTCTCAGTGTTTGTGATGCCGTGTCAGTTTATGGTAGATGCCCTTTCTAGACATCAGTTCTGCGTGAGTGCCCTGCTCGACGATTCCTCCTTTATGAAGAATAGCAATTTTGTCTGCGTTTTGTATTGTAGACAGTCTGTGAGCTATCACTATAGACGTCCTGCCTATCATCGCATGGCCCAACGCTCTTTGAACGATCTGAAAGGAAAAAAAAAACAAAAAAAAACAACAACAATCAAACAAAAAAAAACAAGTAATGTAAATAGGTGTCGCGCCACTGAAACAGATGCCTTGAGGCAAAAAAAACAACAACAACAAACACAGTGCTCTTTAACACTTAGCAAAATTAAAATTTTTGGACATGATATATTGAAATACTGAAAATAAGTGTTTAGCATTTCATGCAAATTATCTCCAATGGAGATACTTTGCATGAAATGTCAACTCCTGTTTTCTGGGTAAAAATAAGAAAAATATAACCAAATTGTCATTTGATGAATTAGCCTAGAGAGCGATAAAGGTAAGAATTCATGATAAAATTTTCTGAAATGAGGGTCATTTTTTTTAATATAGAACAGATAAAAAACAGTAAATAGCAGACTCCGTTTGAGTGAGTCTGTTCACGAGGAATAATAACGCTTTATATCGGGGTCTTATGATTAAGAAGAAATATGCGCACAATGAAAGGAAATGATCTAACTACTCTAAAAGTAAAGAATTTTGTTTCCATTGGATGCAAGTTCGCTCCGTTTAGGGTAAACCCTTTTCAGAAGGACGTGGTTCAACTATTGGTTTTCATTTACTCTAGCATACAGTAGAATTAGCCATAAGTACTCGTCTTTGCCTATCATTGTGATTAATTTGATTTTTATGTTTTCGCTTTGATGCATAGACTGAGTTGGGAGCCTTTAAGCGAACCGAGTTTATATGTATTTCTATATTAAGAGTAGCATCGGGAGCCAGGGTGAAGTTGGCTAACTGTAAAAATGCTTTAACCCTCCCCCCCCCCCCTGGTGGTTTATTCTACTGACCGTTCTAAGGCGGTGGTCCCGGTGTTAGTCTTACGTACTCTTTGTTGCTTTGTGGTTTATTCTACGAGGCGATTTATTTTATGTCTTACCTTGTGTTATTTTGTTCTTGTGGTTTACAGTCCTTTTAGCATTGCGATTACCTAGCTTGGGGAAGAGAGAGCTAATCTTAGTGCTTTTCGTACGTTTGTTCGAATTGCGCTTGTTTGGTTTTGTCTGTTTCCTTTTCCTCGTGGTGTCTGGAAAAGGGCTGCGGTTTGTGATTGTGGCACTCCCTGGACTTTTCTCTTACCTTTTTTTGCTGTGCAGGAAAGCAAACCACGTATAGTCACAAAACGTCCCCCACCCCCTTGTTCAAAACTCTACCCAATGTAGCCAGTCCTCTTAATGTGTCCGTTGTTTGCAGGTGGCCTATAGTAGTTTCCTTTCAGTGTTGCTCATTCTACCTTTTCATTCTGTGAATCCAACGACGACGTCGCTTCATCAAGCAGAAGTATTTTAGGACTTGACACTAATGCCCTCGCTATAGCTATTCTCTGTTTCTGGCCGCCGCTGAGTTGTGTCCCTTTGCTGCCAACATTAGTCTCATAACCCTGTCGAATAGAATAAACTCCATAAGTCGCATGACCTTCTTTAAACTTTAATTTATTTTGGGCAAATTTAGTTGACGACAAAATGATGAGTGATCTCTTATTCTTCCATTTTTTCAGAAACTAGGATTTTACATTTCATGTGAGTGTCAAAGCCTGCTTTTTTTGGTAAATATAAAACAAGAAATCAGAATGTCGTCTGCTGGAATTTTCACTCATCACGCTAAGCGTTAAACCAGCGGACACATCATGACGCTGCATCGACGTTCATGCGACGTTGTAAAAAGGTCATGTGCCCGCTTGACTATTTCCGAATATTTACAGAAACAGCTTCATGTGGCTATGGATTCACCAAAGTTTCTACCATTGACTCAGCCCGAAGAGGACGGTGGCTTCCCGGTTACATTCGTAAAACCTGTTTCTCTTTTTCCCTAGCTGCCTAACTGGGAAAGAAGATTATCAACTTATCAACTGTTTTGAAATAATTGATAGGAGAGTAAACTCTCTGACAGTATCTTTAAACGTATTAAGTGGTTAATATGTACTTTTGTCTTCTCGACATGTTGAGAAAATCTGGTATGTTGTGCGTTTAGCCAGTAGTCAGAAAAAGCTCGCATTCTGACAAATATGTTTCTATGTTTCCGAACAGACATAAGGGCAATTCAATTTAAGTCTACTAAAATTATTTTAACTAATTGGAAAAGAGATGTCTTCCCAGCAAAATCACTCTTTCCGCTGGTTTTGACTAACTACTTGGCTCGACAACTGATGTTAAAGAAAATAATTATTCTACTTCAGTATTAGGTTGTTTTTTCAGTTTTTGAAGAAACAATCAAATGTTCAGTAAGAACCGACGACGGTGTTCTGCAGCGACGAGCTGTTCTAAAAAGGTTTCAAATGGGCACATAACTTATGCAATGCTTTCTACATTATTCCTGCGTCCTTATGTTAAAAAATAAACTCTAATGATAGCCAACAGCTTACACAATTAATCAAATCTTAAAGCAAAATAAGAGCGGAGTGGATTACCGAACAACAAACATATTCGTAAATACCCGACCCTTTGTACAGTTACCAGTGTTGCAGTTCAGCTGATACCAAGAGATGAGCCAAGGTAAAAGAAGTACCCATGGTTAGTCTAGCCTTCAGACTTATCAAGATGTTATAAAGACGCTTTGGATACTTGGCTATTCAAAGTGTGCCTTACGTTATGAATAGTGGCAGTTCTTGCTGCTTCAATAATTTCTTCCTGGGGAACAATTCGTATCATACAGACATTATTCCCCATTTAAAAAAATAAGCAGTAGGCTCTGGATGCTTAAGTTATACTACAATGCACCCACAGCTCGCATATGGCATTGTATTTGGACTTTCCAATTCCATTTTGAACATCTTCTGTACTATTTCCGAATTTCAGACTCAGTAATTTTAATTCATTTGTCTATGGTGAAGACATATAAGCCGGGGCATAACATTTCCTACAGCACTCCAACGTGCCCCAGCGAAGAGTCAGATCAGCATATGTATCCACACAAGCTGTTTACAGTCTTCGCTGTCCGCCTGAAGACGCTTTGGATACTTAGCTATTCAAAGTGTGCCTTACGTTTCAAGGCGGTTCTTCTGTTGCAGTTCTTAATTCTTTGTTTGTGCGTCTATGGTTTCATACGTGATGTTTGTGTTGTCCTTATTTGTTTCTCATCTCTCCTTGTTTTGGTGTCTCGGGAGTGCTCTTCTTCGTGATTGTGGCATTTACTAGATATCTTCACTTATAATTTTACGAAAAGTTTGATCAGACTGTTCGGATACGCAGGCTGATCAGAGTCTTTGCTGGCCGCACTGGTTTCTTGTAAGAAATGCTGTGCTCCGGTTCATATTATGAACACATGAATAGCCTTATTATCTTCATTATCATTTACCTGTGGTAAAGACACGATGAAATTATGAATATTGGCAGTTCTTGCTGCTTCAATAATTTCTTCCTGGGGAACAACTCTTGTATTATCGCCATAGGCAATGTTTTCTGCTATACTACAGTCAAACAACACGGGTTCCTGCTCCACAAAACCCATTTGAGATCGCAGCCACTTCAAGTTCAACGATTTGATGTCTTCGCCGTCTGCAAACTGAAACATAATGCTGTATTACTCTGTATGTTCTTATGTCACTTCTTAAAAGATTTCAGGAAAAATGATGAAAAAATACTCATGGGAAGTAACCCAATTTGCAATTAAACGGCAATTCCGTCATCTTTTCTGTCTAATATATATATATATAGTTAAGACTTGACATTGCATGTCAAGGAAATTTCAAGTCTTATTTTCTCTGAAAAATAACAATATTACATGTACTTTAAAAAGTCAGCTGCTATACACTTTGCTTAGTGCGTTACGAGTTAACATCCCTCTTATGCGATTATTTTTAATCCAGTTTTCCATGTGTATTGGAACTTTGACAATGAGCAAAAGTTTATCTATATATATAAAATATGGCATAGAATTTGTATCAACAAGCAAATTCCATAGGGAATTTATGTCCCCCGCCTTATTTTTATTTGAGCTGTTAAAAATGGGTAAGTTAACCAGAGGACCACTGGTCCTGTATCACTTACCTAAGTATTGAAGCAGGAAACCAGTGATAAAAATAATTTCAGGATTCTAAAAAAACACATGCATATCTTCAGACCATCCTTAAAGCACCTGTAAAGTTTCAAAAGGATCGGCTTAAAACTGTGGTAGGAGTTAGGGGGACAAGGTACCTACTTCCTATACGCTTCTGTAGTATTAGAACTAAAAAAATGTCTAAGTTAAAAATGCAGAAAAAGTAATAAAAAATTATTTCAGGATTCTGAAAAAAACACATGCATATTTTCAGTCCATCCTAAAAGCCCATGTAAAGTTTAAAAAAGATCGGCCAAAATCTGTGGGAGAAGTTAAGGGGACAAGGTACCTACTCCCTATACACTTCTGTAATATTAGAACTCAAAAAATGTCTAAGTTAAAAATGCAGAAAAAGTAATAAAAAAATATTTCAGGATTCTGAAAAATCCACATGTATATTTTCAGGCCATCCTAAAAGCCCATATAAAGTTTCAAAAGGATGGGCCAAAAACTGTGGGAGGAGTTAAGGGGACAAGGTACCTACTCCCTATAGACTTCTGTAATATTAGAACTCAAAAAATGTCTAAGTTCAAAATGTGTAAAAAGTGATAAAAATAATTTCAGGATTCTGAAAAAACCACATGCATATCTTCAGATCATCCTTAAAGCACCTGTAAAGTTTCAGAAAGATCGGACAAAAACTGTGGGAGGAGTTAAGGGGACAAGATACCTACTAAAAATTCGGAACCACGCACCACGCACCACGTAAAGCCAAAAACAGTGTCTCTCCGCTTTTCTTCGAAAAGGCGGGGGACAATAATTTGCGTTCACAAAGTATCTTAGCTTTACCACAAGGCCTAAATCATGTAAGTTTGCTTAAGAATCTCTACCAACTAGTAGAGAACTTGACCGATACAAATTCGAGATTGCAGCTCTGAGTGAGACTCACCTTGCAGAGGAAGGGCTTTTAAAAGAAATTGGTGCTGGTTACACTTTCTTCTAGAGTGGACGCAAGAAAGAAGAGCGGCGTGAAGCAGGAGTATGATTCGCCATCAAGTCACACCTCATCAGCAATTCTCAGGACTTCCAAAAGGCATAAATGACCGCCTGATGACGCTGAGACTTCCCTTATCTGGCAAGAGACATGCAACAATTGTAAGTGCCTATGCACCCACAGTGACCAATCCAGATGAGGTTAAAAACAAGTTCTATGATGATCTGGATTCTGTGATTTCTGCAGCACCCCGGACAGACATCCTCCTCGGGGACTTCAATGCCAGAGTGGGCACAGACCACCAAACCTGGGAAGGAGTGGTTGGAATTGAAGGAGTAAAGGAGTGCAACAGCAATGGCCTCCTCCTTTTAAGGAAGTGTGCAGAGCATGAACTACTGATCACCAACACAGTCTTCCGTCTACCAACTCGCTGAAAGACATCATGGATGCACCCTTGCTCCAAACACTGACATCTTATTGACTATGTCATAGTGCGAAGGAAGGACAGACAGGATGTCAGAGTGACAAAGATTATGTGTGGTGCAGACATTTGGACAGCCAGATCACAGGCTTGTTGTCAGCAAACTCAACCAGCGCATTCAGCCTGTACGACGACCACAAGGCAAGAATTTGCCAAAGAGATGGGATATCTCCAAACTGAGACAAGACAGCAAGAGGCAAGCATTCGTCAGTGGTATCTTCAGCCGTTTGGATGCACTGGAACACAGTTTAGAAGATGTATATTGAGAGCTCGACAGTATTCAGAGACACCGTTCACTCTTCAGCAATGGATTCCCTAGGACCAGTATCTCGCAAACACCAAGATTGGTTTCATGAGAATGACAAAGAAATCCAGGGACTTGAAGAGAAACACCAAAACACAAGGCTTACCTCAGTGACTCCAGCTCAGTATCTAGTAAGACTGCCTATTCAAACATATGTAAGACAGTCCAGACTAGGCTCGGAGACATGCAAGACTCCTGGCTGAGCAAAAAGGCTGAGGAAATCCAGTCCTTTGCAGACAGAAAGGATATGAAGAAGTTCTTTGATGCACTTAAGACAGTATATGGTCCCCAGAGCTCAGGAACGACCCCACTCCTTAGTGCAGATGGAACTAGTCTTCTGACCGACAAAGAAGCTATCTTGAAAAGATGGGCTGAACACTTGGATGGTGTCCTTAATCGGCCATCATCTATCAATGATAAAGCTGTCAACACATTACCACAGGTGAAACGTAATCCGCTGCTTGATGAGCTCCCAACCGTCTCTGAAACAGTGAAAGCAATTAAACTCCTGTCATATGGCAAGGCTCCAGGATCAGATGCAATACCTGCAGAGATCTACAAAGCAGGAGGTCCTCCAGTTGCAGAGAAACTGACAGAGTTATTTCACACTATGTGGAGAAAAGAAACCATCCCTAAAGAATTCAAGGATGCAACAATTATCCACCCATTCAAAAGGAAAGGGAATCCTCAAGTCTGTGACAATCATTGAGGCATCTCTTTATTGTCAATTGCTGGGAAGATCCTTGCAAGAGTCCTACTGAATCGATTGAATGAACACCTTGAGCAGCCAGGGCTTCTACCAGAAAGCCAGTGTGGATTCAGGAAAGACAGAGGAACAATAGACATGATCTTTATAGCAAGACAGCTTCAAGAGAAATGCCAGGAACAGAATGTGGACCTCTACATGGCCTTTGTCGACCTTACCAAAGCATTTGACACAGACAGTCGTAAGGGACTTTGGAAAATTATGGCAAAGTTTGGCTGTCCTGCCAAATTCATAGCAATGGTGCGGCAGTTCTACAATGATATGCTTGCAAGGACCCAAAATGATGGCGAGTTTTCTGATCCATTCCCTGTGAAAATGGAGTTAAGCAAGGCTGTGTACTAGCTTCAACACTGTTCAGCATGATGTTATCTGCCCTGCTTACAGATGGAAGTATACAGATCCGTGATGCTGCCAACACTATTATACGCATGCGAAACTTGGACAGTTTACCAACGGCGTGCCAAAAGACTGAACCACTTCCATACAAGCTGTCTTAGAAAACTTCTAAAGATCAAGTGGCAAGACAGGATTCCAGACACAGAAGTCCTGAAAAGGGCAGGGATGCATAGTGTACCTACTCTTCTGAAATTGGCAGAGTTAAGATGGACAGGCTATGTTACCAGAATGCCTGATGAATGTTTGCCAAAGAAAATCCTGTATGGAGAGCTACAAGTTGGAAAACGCCCCCGTGGTGGTCAGAAGAAGCGATAAAAGGTCACCATCAATGCCTCCTTTAAACACCAACATACCAACAGAGTCGTGGGAACAGATTGCACAGGATCGAACAAAGTGGCGAGGCCTCATAAGAAGGGGTGCTGGTGAATACGAAGCAAAAAGAATCAGCGGAGCCGAGCAGAAACATGCGCAGCGGAAAGCCAAAGCTAAGGCATCACCAACAGAGCTTTCTTCCTCAGACCTCTCTTGGTCTATCTGCAACAGGCAGTTTAGAGCTAAGACTGGATCTCATCAGCCATCTTAGAACACACAAATAATAACACTTCACACATTTGATTAGGATTGGTCATTGTCAGTAATGCCAGACAAACAGATGTTAAGAATAAACATTTCACAATTAATCGTGAAAACAAATGATATAAAAAGACTTTGTCCAAGAAAACATATCTGACAGGTATTTTCTTGTGAAATGTGTGATGCATCCACTCACATTTAAAGAGTAGGAGAGTAACATTACAGTAGTTGTAATAATTTTTAATCACAAATGGACAACAAGGATGTTAAAAAATACATCCTCATGAAAATTTCGTCCCTGCAGAATAAAGTTAATATTTTTTATTTTTATAGCAAAATATGAGTCAAAAAAGGTAAGAGAAAAGTCCAGGGAGTGCCACAATCACAAACCGCAGCCCTTCCCAGACCCCAAGATGAAGAGGAAACCGACAAATCCAAACAAGCACAAAATCGAACAAACGTACGAAAAGCACTTAGCTCTCTCTTCCCCAAGCGAGGTAATCGCAATACTAAAAGGACTAAAAACACAAGAACAAAATGACACATGGAAAGACATACAACAAATCGCCTCGTAGAATAAAAACCACAAAGCAACAAAGAGTAAGAGTAACACCGGGACCACCGCCTTAGAACGGTCAGTAGAGTAAACCACCGGGGGGTTTAAAGCACTTTTACAGCTAGCTAACTTCACCCTGGGTCCCGATGCTACTCTTAATACAGAAACACATAAAAATTCGGTTCGCATAAAGGCTCCCAACTCAGTCAATGCATCAAAGCGAAAACACAAAAATCAAATTAATCACTATAATAAACAAAGACGAGTACTCATGGCTAATTCTACTGTATGCCAGAGTAAATGAAAACCAATAGTTGAACCACGGTGGGCCAAGCCATCTCGTCAAGCTCCAACCCACTGATTAAAGTTTTACGAAGAGGCCGTCATTGGGTCTGAGGCCCGAACCGCCGTCGTGCAATTAAAGAGTGAAGCATAGCCATCAACAATGATTGGGTTGACATCTAGGCATGCAGTCTGCCGCATAATATCCAGGCTATAGCCAATTCTTTTATAACGGTTAATAAGTTTTCTTAATTGCTCGGAAAAGTTAGATTTATCTATAATTTTTCTAAATCTGTACACTAAGTCACCGTAATAAATCTGTACACTAAGTCAAACTGATGAAATATATAATTAGTTCGCCTTATAGCAAATTGTGTCACTGGGGTATATGCAGACAACGTAAGCCCAGATAAGACTGCGCATCCACGCGTCTAATCAAGCTTACAGAATTGGAGGGTACTGCAAGAGTATATCGTATAGCGAAGTTGCTGATCAAACTATATAGATTCGCTGGTTGATCTGCTCGAGTGTACGCATATGCCGGGAGACACCTCAAGGTGCGCCTCATATGTTTAACCCAATTATGCCAAATGGATTCTTGTAACTGCATTCTTTGGACCGGTCCATTTCCAATATGAGAGGTGTCTGGTAAGTGTTTGTTATTACCATGTTTTATAGAAATTCCTGTACTTAATGCAAACAGTGTAGACCCGGATCAGATGCCTCATTCCCCATTCGTCTGATCTGGGTCTACACTGTTTGCTAATGTCCCACTTATGGAACACTAGGCTTAAATGGGTTAAGAATGACACCCTTTAAATACCCCTATTAAAATATATATCGATGCCTATGTTATACTTGTCTTATACATTACGTTAAGAAGTGTATGTGATGTACATCCCATATTCTCCAATAATATATAGTGTAAATTGGGTTAAGTGGGGTTCTATATCCCTTTTTTGCGATTTGGATGTTGATTTTTTGCGATTTGGATGTTGCTTTTTTGTATCTAATTTATCTAATTAAAGTTTGTTTGAGCCTTTGATGATGGTTTTGCATTCCATAAATCTATTTGTGGCGTTAAATACCATATATTCTTCACTTTGTCCTTTGTAAAGAATGGAAAGGCCATGGATTAGAACAATGTATTTTACGTATGCATGTTAACGTAATGTACATTGATTTTATTCACATGACAGTTAATTAAACATACTATTGTTCCAGACACAGGATCATAAAATCTCTCCAATAACGATACTGTCGTAGTCTTTCCACAGCCACTAGAGCCAATTAGAGCCAAAGTCTCCCCAGGCAATACAGTAAATGACATGTCCTGGAGTACCGAGACATCAGGACGGGATGGATACTGGAACAAAACAGACTGGAACTCTATTCCGCCATCAAACTTTTCCTGAAAATATATGCTAAAAATGAGAAAACTGGATAACGTTTTTCAAAGTTTGCCAGAAAAATGCATTGACTACTTTGGAGTATTCTTTTTTTCAATTTCTTAAGTTCTGCTGTATGGGTCCAGCTCTCAAAGACATAAGTAAGATGGATAAGATGAGCGTCAGCTTAACATCAAAAGCAAGTGATTCGCGACAGTTTACCAACGGCATGCCAAAAGACTGAACCACTCCCATACAAGCAGTCTTAGAAACCTTAAGCGTATGTAGTGTTACAATATTTGTAAATGGTATCCCAAACCGTTGTTAGTATTCATTGTAAGAACTTAAGAGAAAGACTTGGTCGAGCTACCAAAGCATTTGACACAGTCAGTTGTGAGTGACTTTGGAAAATTATGGCAAAATTTGGCTGTCCTGCCAAATTCATAGCAGTGGTGCGGCAGTTCCATGATGGTATGCTTGCAAGGGTCCAAAATGATGGCGAGTTTTCTGATCCATTCCCTGTGACAAATGGAGTTAAGCAAGGCTGTGTACCAGCTTCAACACTTCAGCATGATGTTTTCTGCCATGCTTACAGATGCTTTCCAGGATGGTGACAATGGTATACCTATTAGGTATCGCTTTTATGGGAAACTTTTCAACCTAAGAAGGTTGCAAGCTAAATCCAAGGTGCAGACAGAGGTGCTAGATGAGTTCCTCTTTGCTGATGACATGGCAAAGGGTGCTCCAACAGAAGAGAAAATGCAAAAAGGTGTGGATCAAGTATCTGATTCATGTGACAGCTATGATCTCACAATCAGCATCAAAATGACTGAGGTAGTATATCAGCCAGCACCTGGAAAGCCTTACAAGGAGCCTACCATCACAGTGAAAGGTCAACGACTGCAAGTGGTAGACAAGTTCACCTACCTTGGAAGCATATTGTCTAGAGTTGTGCACATTGATGATGAAGTCAATGCTATGATTGCCAAAGCTAGTGCAGCATTTGGCCGGCTACGTGAAAGTATTTGGGACGGAAGTGGGATCAGACTTAACACAAAGCTGAAAGTATATAGATCGGTGGTGCTGCCAACACTATTATACGCATGCGAAACTTGGACAGTTTACCAACGGCATGCCAAAAGACTTAACCATTTTCATACAAGCTTTCTTAGAAAACTTCTAAAGATCAAGTGGCAAGACAGGATTCCAGACACAGAAGTCCTGAAAAGGGCAGGGATGCAGAGTGTACATACTCTTCTGAAATTGGCACAGTTAAGATGGACAGGCCACGTTACCAGAACGCCTGATGAACGTCTGCCAAAGAAACTCCTCTATGGAGAACTACAAGTTGGAAAACGCTCCCATGGTGGTCAGAAGAAGCGATAAAAGGACACCCTCAAAGCCTCCCTTAAAGACTTCAACATACTAACAGAGTCGTAGGAACAGATTGCACAGGATCAAACAAAAGTGGCGAGGTCTCATAAGAAGGGGAGCTGGTGAATACGAAGCAAAAGGAATCAGTGAAGCCGAGCAGAAACGTGCACAGCGGAAAGCCAGATCTAAGGCATCGCCAACAGAGCTTTCTTCCTCAGACTTCTCTTATTCTAACCGCAACAGGCAGTTTAGAGCTAAGATTGGTCTCATCAGTCATCTTAGAACACACAAATAATAACACATCACACATTTGATTAGGACTGGTCATTGTCAGTAATGACAGACGAACGAGATGGCAGTTCCCAGAATTGTTTCTGATGCTTTTGCCAATGACGAGCCATAAGTAGACTTCCGAAATCCCGGACATACGCATCTACCTACATTTCCATCGTTCAGGCCTATGGGCATGGTGGGCGAAGCATGCTTACCAAGTAATGCTTACTATCCACGGACGCCTGATTACATCCTTTATTCTGGGATCCGTCTGTTGGTCCGACCATTCGGATTCGTCATTCATTTACGGTTTGGATTATGGCTTGGGTACCATGACCACAACTACTTTGTACTAAGTTTAATGAAATTAAGAACTGCAGTACAATGCCAAATGAGGAAGACCTTCTAAGAGAGAAATTCCAAAACAATGCAAAACTAATTTGTGACTGGCAAGAAGTTGCTCTTTTGACATATCTTATGTGTTTGTATACAAAGTTTCTATTTAAAGCTAAACTTTTAAATCAGGGTTATCGGTACCATAAACTCCGCAAAGCCTTTTCTAAATTTTATAGACGTCATTTCGATTAGTTTCAAAATTCAATGTTGGACATAAATATCTTCTTCAACAAGGCCTATCGGAACCTGAATTTTATGGTGACTTAGTATATAAATTTAGAAAAAATATATGCTTGCAATGATTTTAGCACTCAATTTCGTAGAATCATTCTTCGATATATAAAGATAGGGTAAAACATAAATGTAATACGACAGACTGCATGCATGGTAGTTAACCTAATCACGGTTAATAACTTTGCTTCTCTCTTTGGTTGCACGCTGGCGGGTCGCACCTCAGATTCTATGACGGCTCCGGCCTAAAGACTTTTAAGTAAGTCGGTTGGTGCCTGATGCTCGGTCTCTTGTCGGGCCCACAAACTGTTGGTTGTTTTTTGCTCTAGCATTTCAGTTATTTCTTGCTGTCGAGTCCTCATCGTTGTTTCATCTCTGTATTCGTTTGATTTTTTTTTTGTTCTCGGAGATGGCGCACTGATGAGTTAGAAACCCTTCACGCAGACTGAACAAACGGCAGAACTAAGGGCGAGGTGGCCACGTTAAAATGATTTAAGCCCCTCAGTAAAATTTTTACTGACTGTTCCAAGGCGGTGCTCCTGCTGTGGTTTACTATTTCTGTCATTGAATGCCTTTGCATGTGTCCTGGTGAATTTTTTTATTTTGGATAGCTTTTTGGCCAATTTTCGGGAAAGGGACTATCCTTTTGGCTTTCTGCTTGTAGTGTTTTGATTGTGTTGCCGTTGCTTTCAGTGCGTTTTTTTTTCCTTTGGTGTCTTGGGCGGAAGATGTTAGGTAATTGTATCGATTCCTGATCATTGCCTTCTTCTCTATTCCTTGAACGTGGCGTTTGATCAATGTTTACTGTTCACCATTCAACTACAGTTTTTTGTTCATTGCTCTCATTGGCCATTCCTTTTAGAATCTTCTCCTTTCGTGATAATTGAGCTTATTCCGGGATTTTTTAAATTCGTATGAGGGTCATTGATGAGGCCTAATTGGCCGACACTAGCCAGTCTGGCTCTGAAAGCTTCGAAAAGCCAGCTAGTTTTTAGTTTTTTTTTGTGTGTGTTTATTGCATTAATTGTTCATTAATTTTGGAATCTGTTTATCTTCACTACAGGTGGTTTTATGTCCTTTGTAATCACTGAGCTCATTCTGGAACCTAAAAATTATACTAGGATAACTAATGAGGCTGATGAGCCGAAACTAGTTAGTCTGACACTGAAAAATTCTCCGTCAGTCCTGCTATTTTCAGTTTTGTGTATGTATGTGCACTGCAGATAATCAAATGGACTTGTTTTTTGTGTTTTTTTGTGTGTTTTTTTTTTTTTAAAAAAAGAACAACAAAATCAAAACAAACAACAAATTAATACAGGTCTGTTAAGTAGCGAAAATTTCCGAATATTTAGAGTAAATACGGTCACATACGTTAAATATCGTCTCTAGTTTTCATAAAATAGTTACATTAATGTTAGACAGCTTATCTTCTTAAGACCCATGACATTTGTTCTAGAGTGGGGCTTGACGATATGTCTTAGGCTTGGCCCGCCGCGGTTCAACTATTGGTTTTCATTTACTCTGGCATACAGTAGAATTAGCCATGAGTACTCGTCTTTGTTTATTATAGTGATTAATTTGATTTTTATGTTTTCGCTTTGATGCATTGACTGAGGGGAGCCTTTATGCGAACCGCATGTATTTCTGTATTATGAGTAGCATCGGGACCCAGGGTGAAGTTAGCTAGCTGTAAAAGTGCTTTAAACCCCCCGGTGGTTTGCTCTACCGACCGTTCTAAGGCGGTGGTCCCGGTGTTAGTCTTACTCTTTGTTGCTTTGTGGTTTATTCTACGAGGCGATTTGTTGTATGTCTTTCCGTGTGTCATTTTGTTCTTGTGTTTTTCAGTCCTTTTAGTAAGAGAGAGCTAATCTTAGTGCTTTTCGTACGTTTGTTTGGTTTGTGCTTGTTTAGATTTGTCGGTTTCCTCTTCCTCTTGGGGTCTGGGAAGGGCTGCGGTTTGTGATTGTGGCACTCCCTGGACTTTTCTCTTACCTATTTCGTCTTTACTGATAAATTACATAAATCTAAACATGTTGATTTTATTACCAACATACCGATTTTAACCGGTACATTTTATTCTTACAAACAGTACAGCTGAAAAGAAATGATATCCAAGTAAGAAATCTATTACTTGCCAACAAACTACCATACTTTGCTGATGCATCTATTTTGGGTTGTTTATCTATATATGCAAAGAGGCGTGCTGCCGCTAGCTTAGCCCTGGTGAAATCTGGAGCTATGGAACTAGTTCTACCAATATGCATACCACCATACGATATTGCTGCAAAAATCCTGAAAAAAAAAACAACAACAAAAAAACAAACTATTGTTAACCCTTGCCATAGGAATAAATTAAGATGCCACGCCCACTCCTAATTTTCAGCCAGTCAGGTTATTGATACAAATTCACATACTTAATGGCAACAGTGCAGATCCAGATCAGTTGGCTTAAAATCCAACTGACCTGGAGCTACACTGTTTGCAAAGGCAAGGCATCTTAGTGCTTTTCGTACGTTTGTTCGATTTGTGCTTGTTTGGATTTGTCGGTTTCCTCTTCCTCTTGGGGTCTGGGAAGGGCTGCGGTTTGTGATTGTGGCACTCCCTGGACTTTTCTCTTACTTTTTTTTTTTTTTTTTTTGTTTTTTTTTTTGTTTTTATAGCCGGGTTCAGCAGGACCTGGGTTCACTTATATGGCTTTTTCCTTTTATCTTTTTAAACAGTCTTATTAGAGCAGAAATATTTTGAAATGAACACTGAACGTATAGTCTCTGAATCATTAAAACGAGAAAGTAATAAAACCTCAACCTATTTCAAATGGTTGGTGCCTGATAATCAGTGCCTGTGGTCGGGCCCATCACTGTCCTGCTTGTGTGTCTGTTTTTTTTTTCTTTTTCGCGTGTGTTCTGGTTTCAGATCGCTATTGAGCATTTTGTTTTGTTTCATCACAGTGTTTGTTATTATATGTTTTCACTCTGATGTTTTATAGAGGAGATAAAGGACCTCTGTATGAACCGATTGTATGTTTATAGTTTGGAGCTGCTATGAAGTAAAGGTGAGGTTTCACGTGAATAAAACGGGTTTAATCCCCTATTGGTTTAGTGATTAATTTATAGTATTAGTGATTTATAATGATTAATTTGATTTTTATGTTTTCGCTTTGATGCATTGACTGAGTTGGAAGTCTTTATGCGAACCGAATTTTTATGTATTTCTGTATTAAGAGTAGCATCGGGACCCAGGGTGGCTAGCTGTAAAACTGCTTTAAACCCCCCGGTGGTTTATTCTACTAACCGTTCTAAGGCGTGGTCACGGTGTTAGTCTTACTCTGTGTTGCTTCGTGGTTTATTTTACGAGGCGTATTTGTTTTATGTCTTACCTTGTGTCATTTTGTTCTTGTGTTTTTCAGTCCTTTTAGCATTGCGATTACCTCGCTTGGGGAAGAGAGAGCTAATCTTAGTGCTTTTCGTACGTTTGTTCGATTTGTGCTTGTTTGGATTTGTCGGTTTCCTCTTCCTCTTTGTGTCTGGGAAGGGCTGCGGTTTGTGATTGTGGCACTCCCTGGACTTTTCTCTTACCCCTTTTTTATACGACTGTCCCTACTAAGGCGAATATTCTAATGCTGATCATCTTTATTGTAATTCAGGCATTGTGGACTGCTCACATTGATTTCTCTTTACTGCTGCTCACTTTGCTTTCTTTTTACAGTCTGTTTGTATTGTATTCTTGTTTGGAGCGTCATCAGGAGATAAGGGTCAGGCTTGAGCGATAAAAGCCTGGTTTAAGACCATTTCAAGGAGGATCCGCTGTTGTAGTTCTTCTTTGTTTGTGCGTCGGTGGTTTCATATGTGGCATTTATTTTGTCATTGATAGTTCCTCTTCATTTAATTTCTTTGGAAGGCAATGCTTCGTGATTGTGGCATTTCCTGGATATTTTAACCTATATTTATGCTTAATACAATAATAAAAAGAATGATTTGTGTAATTCTAAATTACTCTAGTGAAATCTTATACATGTATTTCATAAATTAGGCAGTGTTTGCTCATCATTTAAAATATTCTGAAATTTAACACATATTTTTCATTGAAAGTAAAACAAATATTTTAAAGAACATTTCTGGGAGCCACATGTCTTTGAGGTGAGTGGATCTGAGGTATTACATTCCAAACATTCCTCGATATATCACCTTTGCAGAATGGAGAAAACAAATCGCACAGCCCATTTAACAAAGAATACCTAATTTGACTCCTGTAATTATAGATATATTGAAAATATTGTTGAAAAGAGGATAAATTGTTCCTTAAGAGCAATTTCTCCTCTTTTCCACAATATTTTGGTACCTGTTCTTAGATTTCAAGGTTAAAACAAGGACCAGATTTTCACGTCGAAATATGCGGTTATTCGAGGTAAGTGAAGTCGAGATAATGAAAGTCGACTGTATTTTACTATGTAAATCGTTTGAATTCAATTACTGTATTTTATTTTTCCACAAAAATATCAAGACTAGCATAAAAATATCTTGGTGAAACGGTTCTACTGACATTTGTATTAAAAGGTAAGCAAATAAAGGACTGATAAACCGGTTGGGGAAGAGAGAGATAGTTGCGTGATTTTCTTTGTTTTGTGGCGTGTGTACTGTCGGTTCAGGTTTATTTGCTCTTTCTCTTTTAGTCATTGGTAGGCTATGTTCTGTGATTGTGGCTCTCTTGGACATCTTCTATACTATTTATCTTTCTCACCTGAAGACAAGATGGAAACTTAAACCTTCGTATTGCACTAAGTAAGCCCCATAAGTGAATGCAGCAGCAAAAAGGAAAAACACCACCGACGAGGACATTCCCATGAACAGTGACGTCACCAGGGTTCTTTTTATAGCTTTCCTGCAAGCAAAAAGATGGTTGTGTTAGTCAAAGAACACTTTTATTGTATTTTCAGTTGGCACGTATTTGGAGTAGCAGCCAAACTTGTCTTAAGGGAAATATATGTAGAAACACTTTCAGGAGAGGCAACTCTTTCAAATAAATTCTAAAAGAAATCTTGAATCAATAGACACGATTTTTTGCATAAAATCCTATGAACATAGCTGTTTGAAGCTATTCTTGAATGGACCAGAAGCCGTGTTCAAACAACAAACTCCATGTTCAAATCATGAACTTCACGTGCTGTTTGAATATGGATTTTGAACTTTTGATATCATAAGATGGGCATTGCTTTGTTTTCGTTACGTTGAGGGACGTAACGTTATCGCCCTGAACGTAGCTTTTTAGAATTTTATGATGACGTCAGAGGGTCACTGAGCAACTGGCGTCATTGTAAACAACGTTCTGAACTAGCCGCCATGTTGGTTTGCCGTCGCATTTGAAGTTTATGTGGAATTTATATGGAACTCTGGGGCATTTTCGTCACAATTTTCCGTTGGAATCGTAAGTTATGGTTAATCCATGGTTATTTCATTGCAATAACATTTGCCGGGTCCCTCGATAGATATTTGAACACTCGGCCGGGCGACCTCGTGTTCAAAACAGCTTCATCGGGACCCGGCAAATATTAATGCATGAAAAACTATGGGTGATCCCTATATTATAAAACTGAAAACAGCCAAAGTTGCAAGTTTTTTTTTTCTGGCCCTGCGCAGCTTGTTTCAACCAATTAGGCCTCATCAGTGACTCTTATAAATATTCAAAAATACTTGAATGAGCTCAGTGATTGCAAAGGACCAGAAAGTATTAACTACACGACAGAGAAGTACGTGGAGACGCTTTCACGGCCGCCACAATGCAATAAAGCAGCTGCAGTGAACATTAGGAAAACATGCCTACTCAAATATACTGAAAATTTTACCACCAAACAATGAAAATTTTCAAATAAAAAATTCTGATATTTTTCATATTTCTGTTCAAAACATAGATTCAGGTTACACGCAAGAACCGTCTCGGTGAGGCGGTTCTAATGCGTACCCACACTATGTTTTTGAGCAGAAATCAGAAAAATAATGTATACCCCTGTAAACCCCAGGGGTCAACATTATATACATTTATATGAAAAAAGTATATGTTTTCGTGATGAAGGCAAATAAATTCTTAAAGAAATGATCATCGAGAGCAATGAAGACACTCACAAAACTGGAAACAGCCAAAGTGGGCCAGACTAGCGAGACCTTTTTTGTCGTCTCTGTCTGATTAGACTATTATGTTAACTTATAGGACAGAGTCTAATCAGACTGCACATGTGCTCAAACTGGTCCGAAATGTACGTTGTTTGCATAAATATGAACAATCGCGGGCTTTGGCTTTATTGATTGATTTGTTGTGGTTTAACACGTCAACCATTGTGGGTCATTTTGTGTCGTCTCCCAGAGAAAGGGAGAAGAAAGATAGAAGAGATAGTAGAGGAGATGAAAGAGAAGGACAGGGGAGATAGAGAAAAATGAATGAAAGTGAAGAAACAGAAGAAATAAAAACATTTCTCCTCTACCCTTACCTGCTGCAAGGATAGCAGGCCTTGCCCAACTGTACGCCAATATCAGATAGACGCCCTGGTGACGGAAGATACAGATAGGTCAGAGATAAACTTGACACCCTCGTGCAACCCAGTTGCACATGTAGTGCACAAGACAGCACTAACTTTGAGCAATGAAGTGCAACTCATGCTCAAACCCTAGTGCACTTGAAGCTCAATCTTGATTTCTAGTGCACTTGATGTTCATAGTGAACTTTGGATTTAGCTTAACACATGTACCTAGAAAGTAGTCTTATTCATTGGAAAAGAATACTGATTGAAGAAAATAAGACTTTCTTTCTGCGGACTATATATATTTTTCTTTCTTTCAACAGTCAATGTTTCTTTAAGACAAATGCCAATAGTCTTTTTTTTCTTTCTTATTAAGATTCTTTCTTTCTTATTTATTTTTCATTTTTACCGCATTTTTTTCTCTTTTTTGAAAAGTTATGACTTGATAATAATTGTCTAATAGGAAAAATGGTCTTCTTTCTCTTTTTATTTTTAATGATCATCTACAATCTATTTTTGGGCGGGGAAAAGAAAAAATGTATTTTTGTTTGGCTTTATGAAGTTTGTTTTATTATTCTAGTCCACTGTGAACGTATCCAGTGCAACGTAAGACGCACATCATCACATTAAAGCTTAAAGTCTCTAGGCAGATCCAGTAGACGACATTCATGATGTGCAGATAAAGTCGAAGTACATAGTCTGATCAGCCTGCTTGAAAGCGTCGGCTGATCTGGTACACGTGTTAACCCCACTCAGAAAACTTGATAAGGAAGAGAGTTTGATGATAATTCTAGGACAATTTTCTCAAGTTCTCCATGAAAACATGTAGGTACTCATTAGAAGCGCATTGAATAATTCTGTGCCTTAACTGAATTTGCATGAAGTCTGAGTAATACCGTTGAATTCATCATTTACCTGCATACGTTATTTACAAGTTCGCCGTATGTTTTCGTGAATGAATTCTCTTGTGTTAGTGACGCCACTACTCTAATGTTGTCAATGACCTCTGAACAGATCTGAAAATATCTATCAGCTACTTTAATCTTTTCAGGCCTCCTGACCAAACGAATATAGATTTTGATATTTAACTCTTTCCGCGCTAGTGGCGACTTTTGTCGTCTGCTGATAACCTTTGCAAACAGTTTGGACCCAGATCAGGCCCGACAAAACGTCGACTCTGATCTGGTTCTAAACTGTGTGACACTATGATGGTATTCCTGAGAGATCTTTTTGAAAAAGTTAATTTAAAAGAAATCCACAGAAGACAAAAAAAGCATACAAAATTACCCAGCATGCAAAGAGTTAATATTTGACCAATGAAATAGCGTCTTACATACATATAGGTTATTATCCCGGATGTGCTTTTATTGACAAATAGAATATCGAAAACATGTAGAACGAAACCAAAGACATAACGAAAAAAAAAAAAAATACAGAGCCACTGCAACATTTTCTTAAATGGTTTATGCACAGTCAATAAAAATAGCTTCGTCTTCATTGTTCACTGTACATTTTTTTTAAATATTTCTTTAGGCAATATATAATTGATTTTTTAATTTCGAAATTGCGCGATCATGACGATTTCATTCTCTTTCTTGTATAAAAGCTAAAATCTGTAAGGAGATATAATAACAAGGCAACAGTTACGGAACACAAGGCTTAGACTATGATCATGCAACAAGTCACCGTTTTTACCCTAAATATTTGGACTTTAATTTCTGAGTATACTTGTTCTGAACTCTGAACAAATCCATTTTACTGCATGTACTGCTGGGTGAGCAGCAAGTAGTGGTTGTATGAAGCTGTGTCTGATCCAGTTCTGTAATTTATGCCGATGCCCGCCTGTCCGAATACTTAGGGTAAATATGTCATAGCTCCAGATAAGGCGCATTTACAACCAAGTCTAACGATATTTTCTAATTACTCCATAAACACATATATTATGGGTACTCATTACAAACGTCTCAAAATGTGCTTTTAAATGAGTACCCACAACATATGCACTATTAGCCCTCTTTATTTCGGGTCATGAGGTCCCCGGTTCGAATTCCATGAGAATAGCTTTGGTCATGGCGGACATTACGAAAACACGCCTATTCAAATATTTTGAAAATTTTACCGCCAAAAAAATGAAAATTTTCAGATAAAAATTCTGATATTTTTCATATTTCTGCTCAAAACATAGATTGTGGGTACTCGTTAGAACCGCCTCGCCGAGGCGGTTCTAACGAGTACCACAATCTTTGTTTTAAGCAGAAATAGCGAGGCGGTTCTAACGAGTACCCACAATCTTTGTTTTGAGCAGAAATAAGAAAAATAATATATACCCCTGTAAACCCCAGTTTTACTATATAAAAATGGGGTTTGAGGGGGTCAAAATTATATAGGTATGTTTTCGTGATGGAATTCAGTTTATGCGTATAAGGCTCTTCCTTGCACAGAGGCTTTATCACTCATCGCTCATTCACCGTCTCGATATAAACTATATAATATTGAAAGAGACGTAAAAACACCAAAACCATCATCTTACCTGTCCAGCTTGCTCAATCGCTGCGCTATCTTTCCTTGAGAAACCAAAAGCCATTTTTCCATAAGCCATACCCATCCCAATAATCAGTGGCATAAAGGCAAGGACGACAAGAGTTAACTTCCAAGAGGCTATAAAGGTTACCAGTAGCGTTGAGAGAATGACAGTTAATGATTCTAGTGTATGGCCAATCTTTGCAGCTGCTGCCTGCAACACAGCGGAGAAGAACTTTAAGGGAACTGGATGCAGTTGTTACATTTTTACACCTTTTTTGACAAAGCACCAAATTTTGTGACTTCCGTTTTGTTTTTTTGTAAAACGGGATCTACTCTAAAACGAACTATTTCTCCTCCATGGGGAATTCTTTCATTTTAGCGTCGACTTCTTTTCAGAAGGGATGCAAACAATTTAGGCAGAACTGCCTCCCCTGCAAGTTTATCCATTCCACTGAAACTACCATATTTCATAATTAGCCTAAGTGTTCGGATTAAAAGCTGGTATTATGTAAATGAACAAACCACGCATTTTTATACAAAGAATATTGATATTACAAATGCGAAGGAAATGATAGGCACATAATCTTTAATGAAATATCTCCGAATTATTTGAGCTCCTAGTCAGAGAATGCTTGCATACATTGTTCTAGACCTTTTGTACGCCAGGCAGTTACATGTATCCTATATACAGCTACATGTAGTATATAAAATTGTATACAGTAAAACCTCAATGGCTCTAACATCTTTGGAACTATGGAAATTTCTTCGAGACACGGGTAGTTCAAGTCACTGATGGTTAATCATCGTGCCAGGTCCAGAATCAAAAGGATTTAGGGAAGTATATTTTATCTTCTATACTATAATGGTATGTTTTGTGTACTCATTAGAATAGCCTCGATGAGGCGATTCTAAAGAGTATACACAGCATACAAATGTATGGAAAAATAAGAAAACTTCCCTACGTTTGTTTTCTTCAGCTATCGGAAGAATTTTGTATGGGACTAAATCACTAGTTCGAATTAGCCATGGTAAACGAGCCATCGGTGTTCGAGTCATCGAGGCTTTATCATCGAGATTCACTCGCTTGGGGAAGAGAGAGCTAATCTTAGTGCTTTTCATACGTTTGTTCGATTTGTGCTTATTTGATTTTCTCTTCCTCTTGGTGTCTGGGAAGGGCTGCGGTTTGTGACTTGTGGCACTCCCTGGAATTTTCTCTTACCTTTTTTATACTGTATTTGGATATATATTGCATGGCTGTTACGTGAACGTAATTGATAGCTGAAAAAGCTGAATAGCTGAACGTTTTATTCACGTTCAATTTATAAACCGAACCTAGTTAGTTCGTCTGGTCCAAAAAATTTGACACTTTACCTTAATTTCGATGATTCACCCTAATTCAAATGCAACTCCTCCATGTCTATTCGAATTTTCAGGGATTATGTCTTTTCAAGTGTTTGAAACCCTGTCTACGGTTTAGTGGCAAATACGTTAAAAATTAGTGTGGAAACAGCCAGCTTAAAGAGAGCGATAGCTTTAAATGAATGTAAAATAAACGTCGGAAACAAAGAACACACTACGGATTAGAAAATGGGAGTCTCGGTTTTATTGAGACTCTTCATAACCAGTAATGAAGTTTGCAATAAAAGTAAAAAAAAAAGATTGCCTTTGGAAACAAAGAACACACAAAATCGGGAAAATTGGAGACTCGGTTTGACTGAGTCTCTTCTTATGCAATACTGTAGTTTGCGAGGCTGCATACGCCCCCTAGCAACACTGCTTACGCCCTCTAGCGTATACATGAGCAGAACTAAATTTTCATATATACCACAATGGGCCCAATGATCCCAAAGGAAACTTCCACATCTTCATCCACGCTCTCACGCCACTGGGGTGGTTGTCAAAACTCATAAAAATGTGAATTTTTGTATTATAAGCATTTGACCAAACGTTTCTTGATTACGTCATTAAAGAAGAAAATAACAAACAGAACACCAACTTCCTACCCCTTGAACAGTTGTGGCATCATTTGCAAGCCTCGTTGTGAGAATACCAACCCCATTCTTGTTGTCATCGAAGAATGACATATCCTGAAACAGTAACCGAGATGTTATCATAAAACTTGCATATTAAACCTATATAATCGGACAAGCAGGCCTCGACAAACAGTGTAGAACCTGAACGATTATGGTCTATACTGACTGCCATTCCGTCTCTAAAATTCAGACACATCGCCAAATAGAAAAAAAAGTTTTAGAATAAGTATGTCAAATAACTGTTGATCCGAATATTTACGGTACAGTATGCATCAGCTAAAATTTCGGAGGAATAGGCCTGAGCAAACAGGGAGGAGCTACATTGTCTGCCATTCAGGCATATTACCAGGTAGTAAAAATGGATCAATTTGATAAGACTGCACTATTTGCTATCCAGCCGATGCTTTTAGCCACATCAATAGGCAAGCAAATGCTCACATTTTACAACAATTAATTACGATAAGAACTTATTTTGTCCACATGTTTAGGGTCCCGAAAAGCAAAATATCACCTTATTGTATATGCAATACTTTCAGGTAGTCTGATTAGTATGTGAGCAGTTTGCGTACTGTATTTACCCTGGCCCTGAGGTTATAAAACTTTTCTCCATGCTCAACTCAGCTGAGCATGAAAATATTTATTAGCAGAGCAATTTTCATGCTCAGCTATGTTTAGCAAGAAAGAATTAGTAGCTATCAGTATTTGAGATTTATTAGCAGGACACATTTCATGCTCAGCTGAGTTGAGCATGAATTGTTTTTTAATAACCTAGGGGCCATATCGTACTTATCTATCCCCTAAACATGAACAAGTCCATTTGTCCCACTGGTAATGCGCAGAAAAAGAATGAGTTTCTGCAAACAGAAAACGATATTATGGTATTTGCGAAAACCGTAGATCTAGATCAGTTTGCGCTTCCCTGCAGTCTTATCAGGATCTGTCGTGTTCATCAATAAAGTAGGTGAATTTAATACATTCCAAGACTAAGGTAACACTGCACATAAGTACAGGCAGACCTGAGTCTACGCTGGTCGCTAAAAGGCCAATGTCTATTTGTAGGGCTTCAAGTACTTGTTGAAAAGCAGTACAGAACCTGATAAAACTAATTCTTTTAATTATCTGTTTTGTCTGCCCAGTTTTCTCATACTCGCTTATCAATTCATGTCGAGAATTATTTTGCGTACCGCCGTATTTTGACAGACAGGCATAAGCAATACAGTCACCACAGAACACAACGTGACGTCTACACTGTGTGAAAAAATACAGTGAACCCTTGTTACAACGACAGCATTTTTTCCCAAAAATGTTGCCATTAAAATGAATTTGCTGTTGTAAAGAATATGGACAGAATAATGTGTAAGATAGACATTTTTTATTCTTACTTCCTCATGGAACGTATGTTTTGGATATTTGGTAGAATCGCCTCAGTGAGGCGATTCTAACAAACATCCAAAACATATGTTGCTAGAAGTTTTTTTACGCAATATTCTTGCATAATTTCTTATTAACTGTCACCTCCTGAGCGAAGGTTTTGTGATATCAAAGTTGCTATTATAACGAATTTTATCGTTTTATCGAATGTCGGTATAAAGAAGTTGACTGTATAAGTGAAGATACCCGAGGCATCAACGGAAGGAGAGAGGGACAAGTTAGGACATCACAAACGCCACAAGTGAAATCACCGACGCACAAACAAAAAAGAACTGCAACATAGGAACCGCCTTGAAACGGTCAATACATACTACCGAGTGATTAAACTAGTTTTACTGACATTCATCAGCAGTTTTAGACACATCAAAATGAGTAAAATGGATTTATTCAACTTTTAGGACAAGTACGGTTAGGAATTTGGTGTCCCAATATTAAGAGTAAATATGGCATATAGCAGGAATATCAGTTTAATATAATTTATGTACACCCTATAAAAGATGTCCACGCGGAGCCACAATAAAAGAACATAAAATAGAGTAACACGACACGACACGTTACAACCCAATGCAAAGGAAAGAAACCAGGCCCCGAGATTATAAAACTTTTTTCATGCTCAATTCAGCTGAGCATGAAATTTTCTCTGCTAATAAATATGAAAATGCCAACAATAGTTGGCATTTTCATATTTATTAGCAGACAAATTTTCAAGCTTAGCTATGTTTAGCAAGAAAGAATTTGCAATTGTTCGTAATTTGAGATTTATTAGCAGGAAAAAATTCATGCTCAGCTGAATTGAGCTTGAAAAAAGTTTTATAACCTCGGGGCCAGGCCGAGAGTTTATAAACGTTTTCCATGTTCAACTCAGATGAGCATGAAATTGGTCCTGCTAATAATTTACTATCATTTGCAAATTCCTTCTTGCTGAACATAGCAGCATGAAAATTTTTCTGCTAATAGATATGAAAATGCTAACTATTGTTGGTATTTTCATATCTATTAGCAGAGAAAACTTCGTGCTCAGCTGATTTGAAAAAAATCATGCTCAGCTGAGTTGAACATGAAAAAAGTGTTATAACTTCGAGCTGACTCACTCTTCATAAACGAGTGGATCACAATGCCAGACAGAACCAACCAAACACCAATAAGACAATAAACAGGACAAAACACTAAATAAACTCAAAGCAAGAAATCACAAGGACGAACAAAGAACGAACAACACCAGACCCATAATCTTAGAATGGTCAGTAGTAAAAACTGTCGTGGGTTTGAATCGATTTTAATGGCGCCAAATATTCGCGCCAAATATTCACTCTAAGTTCAAATGTTGTAAAATTACAAACTAATTGATCGGCTCGTATACAGGCTCCCGAACTCAATCAGAATAAAAGACCGTTGCGGTTATGCGTCCCCCGACGTCATGGCTTTGTCAGTAAACATGGTAAAGGGCTGTGACTTTTAAAGCCGTAAGATAGGAGGACAACCCAAAAACCACATACACATCTTCAGACCATGTGGAACAAATATGCATAGTTTCAAAGTAATTCTAGGAAGAGTTGCGCCCACAAGGTATCTATTCCAATACTAATTAGACCTGGAAAAAAAACTAAGTCAAAAAAGTGGAAAAAATTGATAAAAAATAATGGGACGATAACCCCAAGATCACACGCATATTTTCAAACCATGTAGAACATGTACGCATAGTTTGAAAATGATGGGTGGAAAACTGTAGGATGAGTTGCACCCACATTGTGTCTATTCTAATATTAATCGGACCTAAAAAACGTCTAAAAAGTGGATAAAAGTTGATAAAAAATGATGGGAGGATAACCCTAAAAACACATACACATCTTCAGACCATGCCTTAAACACCTGCAAAGTTTCAAAAATTTGGTATAAAACTGTAAGAGGAGTTGCGCCCACAAGCTACCCACATCATTGTGTCACGACTAAAAAAAACTAAGTTGAAAAAAAGGCAAAAAGTTAAAAAAAGATAAAGGCAGAATAACCCCAAAACCACATGCACATCTTCAGACCATGTAGAATAAGTATGCATAGTTTCTAAATGATCAGTGGAAAAGTCTTGGAGGAGTTGCGCCTACAAGATTTCTATTCTAATACTAATCGGACCTGGAAACAACTAAGTCAAAAAAGTAGAAAAAGTTGATAAAAAATGATAGGAGTATAACCACAAAACCACATGCACATTTTCAGACTATGTAGAACATGTATGAATAGTTTTAAAATGATCTGTGGAAAACCCTAGGAGGAGTTGCGCCCACAAGGTATGTATTCTAATACTAATCAAACCGGAAAAAAAACTAAGTCGAAAAAGTAGAAAAAAATGATAAAAAATAAATGGACGATAACCCCAAAACCACATGCACATCTACAGATGATGTAGAACAAGTACGCATAATTTAAAAATAATCGGTGGAAAACTCTAGGAGGAGTTGCATCCACAAGGCATCTATTCTAATAGAAATCCAACATGGAAAAAACTAAGTCGAAAAAGTAGAAAAAGTTAATAAAAATAATGGGAGGATAACCCCAAAACCATATGCACATCTACAGACCATGTAGAACAAGTATGAATAGTTCAAAATGATCTGTGGAAAACTCTAGGAGGAGTTGCGCCCACAAGGTATGTATTCTAATACTAATGAAACTGGAAAAATACTAAGTCGAAAAAGTAGAAAAAAATGATAAAAAATAAATGGACGATTATCCCAAAACCACATGCACATCTACAGATGATGTAGAACAAGTACGCATAGTTTAAAAATTATCGTTGGAAAACTCTAGGAGGAGTTGCATCCACAAGGTATCTATTCTAATTGAAATCCAACATGGAAAAAGCTAAGTCGAAAAAGTAGAAAAAGTTAATAAAAATAATGGGAGGATAACCCCCAAACCATAGTAGAACAAGTATGTATAGTGTCAAATAATCGGTGGAAATCTATTCTAATAGTAATCTGACCTGAAAAAAAAAAAAATAAAACTAAGTCGACAAAGTGGAAAAAGTTGATAAAAAGATAAAAGGAGGATAACCCCAAAACCACATGCACATCTTCAGAACATGACAAAAACACTTGCAAAGTTTGAAAAAGATCGGTAAAATCTGTAAGAGGAGTTGCATCCACAAGCTACCCATCTCATTTTGTCTACGGACGGACGGAATCTCGGACGGACGGACGGACGAACCCAATTTAATAGGCCCCTTCGACTAACGTCGGGGGACAAAAACATCGCAGAGAACAACAACAACAGCAACAAAAACAACATGTAAATAAAATTAAATCATTGTGATGAAACGAGGATTAGGGCTGGTGGCAAATACTTCAGACACTGGCAGCCAGAACTAACTTCATGATGACACACAGAGTAAATATTAACTACCGTGACCCGTAACGTTGTGCTTCAAGAAGACAACAAATGATTTACTTGAAAAGCAAACCATGTGTCCTTAGAAATAAAAGTAAAAAAAGGATTGCCTTTGGATACAAAGAACACACAAAATCACGAAAATCGGAGACTTGGTTTGATTGAGTCTCTTCATATGCAACACTATAGTTTGCGAGGCTGCATACGCACCCCCCCCACCCCCCACCCCCCACCCCCCCACTAGCGCTGGCTTAAGCGGTATTCGATTTTCAAAATAACCAGGATGGGCTCAATGATCTCAAAGGAAATAGAATATAACCTGCACTATGATAATGTATGAGGAGACTTTTTACGGCCGCCACACAGCACAATACCAGCTCCAGTAGAGTAAAATAAAAAGTCTAAAAGGATATCCAGACGTAAAGACAAGACGTAAGTGAAATTACAATATTGTATTTTAGACAACATTATACTAAATAAGAACATCACATGATTTAGGAGAGACACAACGAACATGAAGATAACGTTCGCATTTCAAATAAAGCAGCACTGTGAAAGGTAGGACAAAATGAACATAAAATGTTGTACATCAAATACGACAGCATTTTAGATGTGCATGGCATAATATGTTGTAATTAAAGACAACAGAAAAAGAGTTAGAATAGCTTAAGACAGCAGTTTGTGTGGACATGTTATGTTAATGTAACGACAAAGACAGCACGTAACGTTAAATAATGTAACGTTTTACAAGTAAGTTACGCTCGTATCATTAGATTTTAACACATCACAATGTAAATCAACAACGCATCATAACATTAAGGGTTGTTTCTGGATATAATGAGAAGAGAACAGTGTATAATAATAGATAAGAGATCTTCATAAATGCAATCTAATGAGATAGCTATTGCGTTCTATATTGATGCAACCAAAATATGTATTCTTTTCGCTAATGTCTTTAATAATGATTGGACCGCCGATAAATGTACCACTTCAGTAATAAAATATTTCGAAGAAGGGGTCGTTTGAAAGCACAGTAAAATTAGGCTATTAAGACTCCATTTAGGGCTTTCTAGAAGTGGTCTTACGAGACCGGTGTGGTCCCAATATTAAATATAGAATACAGTCAATGCCCTAAAGTTTCGAACACTTTATTTCATACATTTTAGCCAAAGTTTTGCTTTTATGCAGTTCTTTCTTAAAACATTTAGTGGTAGACAAACATTGTAGACCCTGATCAGACTGCTACTCTACTGCCATTTTATCAGAAACCTTGAAAAACATATGTGACAGGCAAAAGCCAGTCTTAATAGTAGAGTGGTCTTAATTTCGAAATTTTACTGTACAGAACAAATCATATCAGGAAATAACAGTCTCGGTTTATTGTGTACAAAGCGTCTTCAAGGTAGTCTAATGCTTCTTCACACCTTCTTTCAACATCAGAATGGTATAGAAGGTGTTCAGAAAGAGTCACAATACAGAACATGGCCTATCAATGACACCAAGAGGAAATGCAAACCACGACTGAGAGAACACATGTCACAAAAAGGTACTCAGTAAGCATTCTACATAAATCTATAGTGGACCGCTATCGGCCCGTCAGGGTAGCTGACGGGCCGATAACGGCTAGTTATAGATTTGTGTAGAATGCTAGCTGGGTAGGAGAAAAGTCCAGGGAGTGCCACAATCACAAGCCGCAGCCCTTCCCAGACACCAAGAGGAAGAGGAAACAGATAAAACCAAACAAGCGCAAATCGAACAAACATACGAAAAGCACTAAGATTAGCTTTCTATTCACCAAGCAAGGTAATCACAGTGCTTAAAGGACTGAAAAACGCAAGAACAAAATAATACAAGGCAAGACTTAAAACAATTCGTCTCGTAGAATAAGTCACAAAGCGACAAAGAGTAATACTAACACCGTGACCACCGCCTTAGAATGGTCAGTAGAGTAAACCACCAAGGGGGTTTAAAGCACTTTTACAGCCGGCCAACTTCACCATGGAAACCAAAGAAAAGCAAAGTAACCAGCTCCCTCTTTCACAATAAAATGATCACAATGCATGAAACACAACAACAAAACAAAGAACAGATCAAAACATGAAAACAACCCTGCAGCGAGCAGCCACGTGGAATGGTTATTATTTTACGTAATGCTTAAAGAAAAATGAAGTTTTCTATTCACGAACCTGTTTGAGAAAAGCCTTGAATGTCAAACTCCTCAGCCTCATAGTTAAATTGTTCCCAGCCTTTGAAAAGCATGCTGCCTGAAACATTATCAAAATCATCTGAGCCACACTCATGTGGAATGATTATACATTCAGGGGAGTGTCGAAACTGTTTTGCCTCTCTTCTGATGAGAGGACTAGTCTAAAAATAAAGACTGTGCTTTTTGATAAGTCCTCCTTTTTAGAAGGCGCTTGATGAACAGGAAAACGACAATGAAGTCATATAAAATGGCAGGAAATCTAACAAAGTTTACCCGTTAAAATGGTGTTTGTAACATATGCGGACAGCAAAGGCCCAGTTCACCGCAGCATTCACACAATCTTTACAGGGCCTTCCGCATCCATTGCAAAGTAATCCACGAACAGTAAAAGTCCCGATCAAGCTGGGTCCTTGCTATTGACAGAGAGTTAATCATTTACAGTGCAAATGATTTGTTTACCTGAGGCCTTTTAGCTGTCTTAGTTATCAAGTCGCAGCGGGCCAGATAACATGGGCCCGAAAAGGGCATAATCTTTTATTCGTAAATTTACATTTTTTATGTTATTTTTAAAATAGAAAACCTCTGAAGAAGGCGAAAGTCGAAAGGCCTTAGGTAAACAAATCATTTGCACTGTTAATGATTAACTCTCAACATACAGTTAAACGCTTATCATTTCAGCTTCCTTTCTGGATCCAGTGCTACCAAAAAGATTTTTGTTAGATGTTATGCTCCTTCTCCCAACTTATATATATTGCAATAGCAAGAACAAAGACTGTTATGTTATATGTGAACAGAGAACAGAGGACGCCCAGGTCAGCTTGCACATCCACCCAGTCTGCTCGGGACCGTCTTTATTCCTCGAAATATTCCATAGCATCCAACAATTCTGTAAGCGGGTAACGTATGCACTGATCAGAATGTGTTAATGTAAAGGTTATGCGGGGCCTTGGTTGCCCGCTCACATTCTACTTATATCTATATCGGACCGTTTATCGGTCCGACAGGATTCTTGTCGGGTCCATAACGGTCATATATAGGTTTGCGTAGAATAGTGGCTAGAAAACTGATAATAAGAAACAAACAAACAAACAAACAAACAAACAAAACAAAAGGAGATCGGAGAATAACGTTTACTTACCAAGCATATTCTCATGACTAAAACAGCAATACCAGTTCCCAGAATCACGCCTACAAGTATTAATACCATGTTCCGATGCTTCTCTACTGGCTTCACGAAGACCTAGTATTCAAATTAATAATCAAATTAAACTTTCTGCCTTCTTATGTTAAATATGGGGCAGACGGCATTTAAACTGTATTGTCTAATAAGAATTAGATTTCAAAACATGCTTGCCCTAAAACTTGGTTATAACGTTGAGCAGTCTGTGGAAAATAGCACTGGACCAGTCCATGGCCTTTCATATTTAGTGCTTTCGGAGCAATAACAAATAATAAGAGTGTCCCTTCTGAGAGTAATCATCTCGATACCTACATGTACTTTCTCGACAAAACTCGAATGTTCACTGAACTGTCGGCCCCTAATTTTGCCCAGAGTACTAGAAATAGTCTGTATCAGTCAGAAAAAAATAGACCAGTTAATTTCAAAATTAAATTTTTCCAATCTTCCCATCTATGCATGAACTTTGCTTGTGTTCATATCTTGTACATGGTTAATATTTGAAAAATGCCCAGAGATTCTGCTCGCATGGCGTACTGGCCAGGTTCTCGATTATTCTTTTATGGAAACTGATATGCTGCCGATCATTGCAGCCCTGTAAATTGTATTATTGCATAAAAAGCAGTGTCGCACGTGATTAACAGCTGTGCATTAACCTGCGAAAAGCCGTTTATTAACAAGGCAATTCACGCGCTGTTAATGCACGGCTACACAATTTTCAATATGATCGTACCGGGGCCACAGATTTGCTGCCGTTACGAGATGTGTACTGCCCGGCCCTAGAACGAGCATAGTCCGTGGAAATTTCGTTCGCGAGACATCTGTGAAAAAGCGAAACAAAATACAGCGAAATGGCGAAGCAAAATACATCTGTGATTTTGTAAAAAATAACGCGAAATGTAGCAAATGTTTTCAGTTTTTATGCAATAATAGCGATCGAACATGGTTTTTCAATGCATTAACATTCGCCCGGTCCCTTGGGAGGTGCTAAAAACCGAGGCCTTCGGCCTATGTTTTCAACATCTCCCACGGGACCTGGTGAATGTTAATGCATGAAAAACCATGTTTGATCCCTATATTGTTAGTATGTGAAAAATCTAAATAAAACCGAGACTCCGGTTTCAAAGGACAACGTTTATATATTTAATTTGACTTCACTGCTGCTGCCGTACGTGTGTCGACCTTTAAGGTCTCCCTTTGCCTCATTATAGGACAGTTTAAATTTTATTTTTCTTAGGATCATCGAGCACTTTGTGGTTAGAAAATCATGTTCCCTTAAGCCGGTGCCAGGGTACATTTCCAGCCCTGCAAATTACATGCTCTCATATGAAGAGCCTCAATGTAACCAAATCTCCGATTAAGTATGTTATTATCATTGCTTTTGTCAATATAACAAAGCATGTATCAACATTAAAACTGAAACATCGTTTCTTTTATTTATTTTCAAAAGAGAACCGCTCTGTTATTTACATTTAAAATCATTATTGTAGTATCACAATTATAGGGAACGTTCATTCTGCATGCTGACTTAACTCATGCGACAGTACACAAAGCTTCTTCCATTGTTGTGAGAAGATATTGCAGAATTCTCCTGTGTGAACGCGCATGTTTTACCAAAGAGTAAAAAGTCCTCCAAACTATATGTTAAGCTGTGGAATGAACTGATTAAGTTCAATCATGAATGTTTCTTGTTCTCGCAAAGTCGACTTGGACAGCACTGCTACAGTATATAATGTCAGTGACAGTCAATTTTTGACGCCATTTCATGAAAAAAAATGGAATCAACATCATGCAAACTCATATGGTGTCAAGAATACTGATAAAAGATAAAAGCACCCCTGTCATTTTTCCTTCATCTTATTTAGTTTCATATTTAGATACTTACAGTCAAGAATTCACTCAGTACAACTGCCAAGACCGGTTGTAGTGCACCAATTAAAATGCTAAAAAGACTTCCAATAACTATCAGATACCATTCTGGAGCATTTAGCCGCAGAAGTCTTTTTACAGAAAAATGCGACATGAGTTCTTCAGTTTCTTCTTTCCCGTCGCTTATCTACAATATACATTTACCCATTTATGCCGAGTGGACTCTTCTACCTGAAGTCTTTGGACAGGTCCATTTCAAACAGAGGGGGTGTCAAGTTAGTTTTTATCATTATCGATGTTTTATCGAAATTCCTGTATTCAATGCAAACAGTGTAGACCCTGATCAGACGCCGCATTCTGCGGCGTCTGATCTGGGTATTCGCTGTTGGGCAATGCCCATTTTGTGGGACACCAGGCATAAATGGGTTAATAACATAAAACCAGAGGACCAATGGTCCTAAACCGCTCATCAGAGTGCTGAGTGTTTTTTGGAAATAAATTTGAAGGTCATTATAGAAGACTGTCTTATTGGAAGCCAGGCTCATATTATGGGGCTTTATGCCCCTCCTTAGGATCATGAACCAAGGGGTCTGTACCATGAGTTTATTTGCTGATTATGTTAAATTCTGTGCTAAGGTCGAAGGTCAAGGAGTGACCGTGACCTTTGATACTCATGTAGCTTCATCTACTCATTTAGTTGATTGCAAATACAAAATTGAAGTTCACAGGCAACAATAGTTTCCAAAAAATTAACAATTTCCACTTTTTCCTATACAAAAGCATAAGCGACCAAATTAGACCTTGATGTAAATTGAGTCAAGGTCAAGCTAGTCATTATTTCTATAAACTACGATGGGCTCCGAAACCCCAATACTACATACCAAGTTTCAAGGCAATCAGTCCATTGGTTTCGGAAAAGTTTTTTTAAACGATTTTACCATATACGGGCATGGCAGCCATATTTGTCATGGGACAAAACTCCTATTTATTTATTTTCATTTCCTTGTTCTTAAAAGCTTTCCTATGAAATTAAGTTACAAATGGCCAAGTGGCTTCTGAGAAAAACAAGTTTTAATTTTCATAACTGAATGACCTTGGGCAAAGGTCAAGGAATGACCTTGAACTTGAACACTCATGTAGTTTCATTTACTTATTTAGCTACCTGCATCTACAAATTTTCAGATCACAGACTGGAATAGTTTCTGAAAAGTACACAGTTTTGACTTTTTCCCATACAAAAGCCATCGCGACCAAAGTTAACCTTGGCCTAAAATAGGTCAAGGCCATCCAGGGGTCATCATTTGAATGAACTAATATTGATTTTAGTCCCCAATGCTCATACCAAGTTTCATGATAATCAGCCCACTGGTTCTTGAGAAGAACATTTTTCACAGGGTTTTAATTTTATATGGGCATGACGGCTATATTGGTCATGTGACCAAATTCATATTAATCAACTTTCATTTTTTTGTTCCTAAAATTTTCGTATTAAATTTAATTACAAATGGCCCAGTAGTTTCTGAGAAAAACAAGTTTTAATTTTCATATCTGAATGACCCTGGGCCAAGGTCAAGAAATGATTTTGATCTTGAATACTCATGTAGTTTCATTTACTCATTTTGCTCATTGCATCCACCAATTTTCAGACTACAGGCTGCAATAGTTTCTGAAACATACCAAGTTTTGACTTTTTCCCATACATAAGTCTTTGCAAACAAATTTGACCTTGGCCTAAAATAGGTCAAGGTCATCCAAGTGCCATCATTTGAATTAACTATGATGGCTTGAATCCACAATGCTTCATACCAAGTTTCATGACAATCGGCCTACTGGTTTGAGAGAAGAAGATTTTTGTAGGGTTTTTACCTTATATGGCATGGCGGCTATATTGATCATGTCACCAAACTCATATTAATTAACTTTCATTTTCTTGTTCCTAAAATTTTTCAAATGAAATTTGATTACAAATGGCCAAGAAGTTTCTGAGAAAAATAAGTTTTAATTTTCATATCTGAATGACCTTGGGCCAAGGTCAAGGAATGACCTTGACTTTAAATACTCATGTAATTTCATTTACTCATTTATCTCACTGCATCTACCAATTTTCAGACCACAGGCTGCAATAGTTTCTGAAAAATACCAGGTTTTGACTTTTTCCCATACAAAAGTCTATGCGAAAAAATTGACCTTTACTTAAAATAGGTCGAGGTCATCCAAATGCCATCATTTGAACAAATTATGATTGGCTTGAGTCCCCGTAGTTTCAGAGGAGAATATGTTTGAAAATGTTGACAGACTACAGACTACATACGACAGACTACACACGACATACGACAGAGGACGACAACAGAGGCTAGTCATACTATAAGCTCACTAGTAAGCCTTCGGCTCAGGTGAGCTAAAATGATATGATTAAAACATCGAATCTCCAGCTGTCTTTTATTTAAGAACGCGTTGGTTTAAAAATATATTTGTTCGGTTTTTTACTCAAGTTATGACGGCGCACTTGCTATATTTTTTTGAGGAAAAAAAAAACATCTTAGTTGAACAGTTGCAATAACCGACATACAGGCAAAGAAGAACGACAGCAAAAACTATTCCTTAATTGTTTCAAACGAAACATTGTTTTTAATTCTGATAATCTCAAAATTACAAATATGTGTTCGGTCCGCAAAGGGTCCTCTTCCAGATGAATGAAACACCACAGAAAGCACAAATACAAGTAATCACAAAACGGCCATAAAACAAAAGCAAAAGAAAATCACGATGGGCCCGCTTCCGGCTTCGGGCTCTGACTGACCTTCGTGCAGGAATGTTTTTAAAAATTAAATTGAAGATACATAAGAAATGCCACAATCGAGACGCACATCTCTCCCGCAGAATCAGAAAGGGAAGATGAGGAACAAATAACCCAGTAAGCATTCTACATAAATCTATAGCGGGCGTCAGGCTAGCTGACGCGCCGATAACGGCCCGCTATAGATTTATGTAGAATGCTAGCTGGGAAGAACAAGACAAACGCCCAAAATGAAACCACAGGCTCACAAACAAAGAAACACTGCAACAGATGATCCGCCTTGCAAAGATCAGTAGAAAAACTACTGAGTAAGGGCTGGGGGCCTAACCACACTTAAACTGGGCGGGTTTAGTCCTCTAAGCGGTTAACCTGTATTTGTGTATATTCTGACAACTGTCCATCTAGAATCAGCGGAAGCAAGAGAATGGCTGTAAAAAAACATAATCAATCTCTACGAAATAATATAGCCAGATCCGGCGGGTATCGAACCCGCGACCTCCTGATCACGAGTCGGTCGCGTATCCGACTGAACCACCGAGGCCGGCCAACACTGTGATGAAACCAAGCAAAGGGCTCAATAGCGATCTGAAGCCAGAATACCACAAACAAGACCACAATGAGCCCGACCACAGACATTGACAGTCAGACGCCGACCATCTGAAACAGACTAAGGAGGGAGCCGTCAATTAGCCTGAGGACCGACTCAACTTTGTGCAATTAAAGAGGGAAGCAACGTTATCTACCATAATTGGGTTAACAACAATGCATGCAGTTTGTTGCTGGCATCTATAAAACCAACTTTATACTTGGCGATTTATAACAATGGCGATAAATCAAGGAAGTGCGCATGCTCTGACGAGGCTATAGTCTCGTCTGAGCATGCGAGGTTCATATACTCTGGAATTATGATGAATTTTCTAGCCATTTCCATCATTTGAATGAGTTAGAAGAAAAATTCATTTTCTAATTTATTTCGGATTCTAAAAGCAATGAGCTTTGAAAGCAATGATCAGCCCCCTCCACCCCCAACAAAAACAACTGAAAATAGCTAATGTCAATTTGTGTGTGTGTGGTGGGGGGGGAGGGAGGGGGGGGGCGCGGGGGGGAGCAGACCAGCTAGTTTCGGCCCATTAGGCCTCGGCCCATTAGGCCTCATCAGAGACTCTCGTATAAATTTTTAATATCACGAAATGGGCTTGATAATCACAAAGTACCAGAAAATATAAACTACATTATTGCATAAAAAGCAGTGTCGCACTTTATAAACAGCCGTGCATTAACCGGCGAAAAGATATGTATTGCTGCCGTCACAAGATATGTACTACCATGCCCTCGAACGAGCATAGTCCGTCCGTGGAATTAGCGTTCGCGCGACATCGGTGAAAAGGCGAAACAAAATAGTGCAAGAAATAACGCGAAATATAGCAAATGTTTTCAGTTTTTATGCAATGAACATGGTTTTTCAATGCATTAACATTCGCCAGGTCCCTTGGGAGGTGTTGAAAACCGCGGCCTTCGACCTCGGTTTTCAACATCTCCCACGAGACCTTGCGGATGTTAATGCATGAAAAACCATGTTTGATCCCTATATTATAGTGAAGTATGGGGAGATGTTTTACGGTTGCTACTCGTCACTAACACCAGCTGCAGTGATAAAGATAAATTGATTTTATGACCCTTGAGAGTAACGAAAATAACTTCTGGGTCAGACTAGCTTTTTCATCAGTAAACCCTATATAAATGATCAATGGTCACAAAGATGTTTGATTCCAGTTTGTCTTATACTATAAGCATACCTTTATCGTTTGTTATATTATACTTACCTTTGATCTGGACGGTGTCAAACTTGCTCGTCGATCAGACTTTGTTGTTGTCTTAGAGAAAACAGGAGTCTCGTCATCCTCTCTTGAGTCGATAAGCGTCTGTCCTAATTCTTCTACAACTATAAAACTGTACAGACTAAGAATATAGCAGACACAGAACGCCAAAATGTATCCGGGTGAGTCTTGTGTAATTTTCCGCGTACATCACGATAGTGCAGATTATATTTCGATTCCTATGGGATCATTGGGCCCAGTGTGGTATATTTGAAAATGGAATTCTGCTCATGTATACGCTAGAGGGCATAGACAGTGTTGCAAACTTCATTACTGCTTATGAAGAGTCTCAATAAACCCGAGACTCCCATTTTCTAATCCGTAGTGTGTTCTTTGTTTCCAAAAGCAATCTTTTTGACGTTTATTTAGTAACAAGAATATGAGTATGTATTTCTTTCTATTTCTGTCTATTCATTTAGCTGCCTTTCTATGCTTGCTAATGCTGAAATGATACTTTAGTGAGTTCGCATATACAGGGACTGAAATATATGTATTACATCTAAATATCTAAATAATCACAGGTCTAAGTTAGTTTGAAGTTTTAAGAAAACGTAGCCTTACATAAAGTTACATCAACGTATAAGGTCAGCATTCTATGGCATAATTACTCGCAGATGTTGCTTCTCCACCATGAAGTTAAAAGTGTCCGATAAAAAACTTAAGTGTTACATGGGATAGTTGACAAAAAAAACTTTGACAGAAGTCTTATTTCTGTATCCACACTGTTAGCAATGCTATGGAAATACGATGACCGACTTGTTTAACATGTTCCATTTCCTTGAGGACAAGAAAAAAATTTCAATTTACCTGTCCACAAAACTTATAGCTCTAGCTAAGAAGAGTATATATATATATATATATATATATATATATTTCTTATTTCTCGAAGAAAACATACGTTGTAGGTACTCATTAGAAACGCCCCACCGATGCACTTCTATGAAACAAATGACAATTTCCAGGCACATTAATGTTGATTGGACATGTGGATTTTGACCGTGGAAAAGTAATAAGATTTATCTGCAACAAGGTATATCGGAACCAGAATTTTACGATGACTTTGTGTACAGATTTAGAAAAATTGTGGGAAAGTCTAACCTTTCGGAGCGAGTCAGAAAATTAATTAACCGTTATAAAAGAATTGGCTATAGCCTGGATATTATGCGACAGACTGCATGCCTAGTTATCAACTCTATCATATGTTTGTTCGATTTGTGCTCGTTTGGTTTTGTCGGTTTCCTCTTCCTCTTGCTGTCTGGGAAGGGACGGGCTTGTGATTGTGGCACTCCCTGGACTTTTCTCTTACCCTTTTTTGATTAGTCCACAACCTTGCTATTAGCTATTTACACTAAAAATAAAATGGCAATCAACTTTTCTTAGAGAGTGAGACGTCAGCAGCGTTGCCCATTACCGTAATATTCATGTACAGACTCAATATAACCCGTCTACTTTTTACATTTATTTGGCACGTTTCTTGCTTCCAAGGGGTCTATCTTTTCAATATCTACTTATCTTTACTTTAGGCGGTAAGAAGTATATGTGGAGCGTAAAATGCCTCGCCGAATTTCGCTAAAGTATAGTTATATTTGCAGGGCCTTTGGGAAGACTGAGCTCATTTTCATTAAGTAGAAACCTTCTCCTTTCCACTGTTAAGTTTTTTTGTGCGAACGTAGGGAAAAGAACAAAAGGACGAGGAATTGTTATCATGTCTTCTGGCGTAATTTCTTTCAATTAACACTAGGTATCACTATCCATGGACTTCAAAATTCCTGGATGCATATTTGTGATTATATGTGTGCGATACTGAAACAAAATTATGTATACCTTGCTCCTCAGAATCTTGCTGCATCTGTAAAAATTTAAAAAAAGATTAATAAATTATATCGGGTAGTTCCAAGAAAAATACATTGACTAGAAGGAAACCAATTTTATGTTACCTATGGTACATATTAAATGTATAATACAAAGCTACTGACTTTTCGACATCACTTGGAAAAGACGTTGTTTTGCTTCGCGTTTTATTTTAAATTAAAATAGTTTGTTCTGATTGACAATAAATCACCAGAAGCCATTGGTCTTTTTTGTTTCTGTGCTTGTTTCTCAGATATTTACTCTAAATTTAAATTACAGCTAAACATTGGTCTGACCTATGCAATATCTTAATAAAGTATCTTTTTAGAATTTTTATTTAAGAAAATAAATAAATCAGGTTTTATGACAATATTGTGAAAATTTTAGAAAATTTGAACAAACAGAACGTTTTGAAAATCTGCTGCAATTTACCTACCCTACCGATTTCTGCATAATTTGCAGCCGTTTTTACTATGAGGAAAAAAATTCGATTATTTTAAAAATAGGTGAACAGAATAAAACTTTTAATGTGTAGATATTCACATTAAATTATGACAAAAGTTTGCAACTTAATTTCTTCTGTGTAAAGCGCCAGGCAAAAAACGACTTTCTGAAAGATGTCGAAAGGGAAGTTGACTAAATTAGGAATAGATATATCACAAAAACAACTTTAAAGCAATTACAGTGAATTGAATGGATGGTACAGTCAAAAAATACTCGTATCAAGACAAATGCTACATTACACAAATTATGAAAAGTTATAAGACAACTAAATATAGACAATTATCTAAGCTGACAATGACATGTTTTTACGCAAATAATGCAATCTTTGGTACCTTTAGATGTACAATACTACAACATCTGGCAGCCTTCGACATACTACGCCACAGTAAGGACAAACAAAAAATTCGGTGCTTGGGTAACCCTGCCCTACATAATTCTCCTGGTGAAACCTAGCATTTATTTTTGTATGTCTCAGAAAAAAGTGATTGGGATGATAACTAGGCATGCAGTCTGCCGCATAATAACTAGGCTATATCCTATTCTATTATAAAGATCAATTACTTTCACGTTAATTCCTTTAAAGTGAAGACACATTTTCGAATGATGGAGCTTTTTTGATATGTCCACCCTAATGAACGAGAATACCGCGGAACTGCAGTGGGCAAAGTCACTACAGCCCGAAATCCAGGTCAATAGCACAGGGTCATAGTGCGTGCTTGAAAAGTATGTCGAAGACAATATCTGTGGAAGGTTTGACACTCGCAGCTATCATCGCTACAGAGAAATGCACTTTAATGCTAGACTCGAGATAAAATCATGACAATGTTACTCAAGCGGGAAATCAAGGTCAGGGTCACTGGGTCGTAGTGTGTGTTTGAAGAGTATGTCGAGGACAATTACTATACAAGGTATGACACTCACAGCTATCACCGCTTCAGAGAAACGCACTTTAATTCTAGATCGCCAAGAAATAACATCAAAACCACTGGAATGCAAAAATCTAGGTCAAAGGGACTGGGTCATAGTGCGTGCTTGAAGAGTATGTCGAGGACAATTACTATGCAAGTTTGACACTCGCAGCTTTCATTGCTGCAGAAAATGGCACTAAATTGCTAGACTCGACGTAAATCATGATAACGTCAATCGAGCACGATATCTAGGTCAGGGCACTACGTCATAGTGCATGCTTGAAGAGTATACCGAGAACAATTATTGTGTAAGATCTGACACTCATAGCTATCACCGCTTCAGACAAACGAACTTAAATGCTAGAATCGATCCATAAAATCATGACAAACCACTAGAGCGCAGAATTAATCTAGGTCAAGGGCACTGTGTCATACTGCGTGCTTGTAGATGATGTCAAGTACAATTACTATGCAATGTTTGACCACCACAGCTATTACCGCTACTGAGAAACACACCTTAATGCTAAAAATCATGGTAAGGTCACTCGTGCGAAATCTAGGTCAAGGGCACCAGGTCATAGTGCGTGTTTGAAACGTATGTCGAAGATAATTACTATGCAAGGTATGACACTTGCATCTATCACTGCTACAGAAAAACGCCCTTTAATGCTAGACTCGACGTAAAATAATGGCAAAGCCACTGGAATGCGAAATCTAGGTCAAGGGCACCGGGTCATAGCGCGTGCTTGAAGAGTATGCCGAAGACAATTAATATGCAAGGTTTTACACTTGTAGCTATCACCGCTTCAGAGAAACATACTTCAATGCTAGACCCGACGTAAATAAAGTCACTCTAGCGCAAAATTTAGGTCAAGCGCACCAGGTCATAGTGCGTGCTTCAAGAGTATATCAAGGACAAGTATTATGCAAAGTTTGACTTTCGCAATTATCACTGTTTCAGAGAAATCTATTTAAATGCTGGAATCAACGTAAACTGTTGACAGACGGTCGGACAGATGCACGGATGGACGAAAATTCGAAATCATATGTCACACCCTGATACAAGCAGGCGCGACATAAATCCTGGTCAATTAGAAGAGCGAGGCCAAGATCTAATCTAGAATGTAGTTGCAAAAGGCGAATGCCCAGATGACCTTTGAGGTTTTGTGTTCTTTGTTCCCAAAAGCAACCTTTTATTTTTTTTATTGTAGTGAAGTTCTTCTTTGTTCGTGCGTCGGATGTTATCTTTGTCTTGTCATTGTATGTTGCTCATCTCCTCTACTTTCGGTGCCTCGGGAAGGCTGCTCTTCGTGATTGTGTCATTTTCTGGGCGGTTCACATTTATAATATGATCAGGAACTTCGACATTCATATATACATTAGGCTTATTTAGGAAACATGCCAGGCCCGAGATTATAAACATTTTTGTGCTCAACTCAGCTGAGCATGAAATTTGTCCTGCTAATAAGTCTCAAATTACTAACACTTGCAAATTCGTCCTTTCTAAACATAGCTAAGCATGAAAATTTCTCTGCTAACAAACATGAAAATGCCAACAATTGTTGGCATTTTCATATTTAGTAGCAGAGAAAATTTCATTTCCTGCTCAGCTGAGTTGAGCACGAAAACGTTTGATAACCTCGGGGCCAGGGTAAACTATGAGACGAACCTGATTTTCAACAAGTTTGTGGTACATTCCAGCTTTCTTCATTAGTTCACTATGAGAACCTTGTTCAACAACTCTTCCATCATCTATGACGATAATATTATCAGCGTTTTCTATTGTTGACAGCCGATGAGCAATTATAATTGTTGTTCTCCCTTCCTGAGCCTGTAAATCAAGCATGTAATTAAAAGTTACCAGCAGTTCCAAGTTATTATTAACAAAAGCAAAACAGCATATATAACAAGCTTTCGTAAATAATGAACTTGATGCCTACAAATTCTGAAATCATCCGGATCAAAATTTTATCTACCTTATTTCTTTTTGTTTTGTTTTTGTAACCGACGACGAATTATACAACGTCACGTCGAATTCACCGTCTAACCGTACTGCTTCTAACAGCTATATTCACTATAGTTGAACGGTTAAGCGAGAAACATATTCTTAATTTCCTATATGATATATGGTGTACTAATGAAAAAAGTGTTTGCGATGCGATTCTATTGACTGCCCAAACTTATATTTTTTATCTAGACGAAATTTAGAAAAAAAAAATGACTGTGTTTTATCATAATGATGAGAAGTAGAATTATATATTTTCTTGTAGATCCATTCATGAATTAAGGAATCCGTACGTGGACCAAACAATTATGTGTAGCTGGAACTGTGCCAAGATTAAGGCTGAGGATTCAGCGCTCGTAAAACCAGTTCTATGCCGCCAACAGTTTTGCTATTGTCCGTTCAAAGGTCTTATTTTTGTTGCAAAAAAAAGGTAAGAGAAAAGTTCAGGGAGTGCCACAATCACAAATCGCAGCCCTTCCCAGACACCAAGAGGAAGGGGAAACCGACAAAACCAAACGAGCACAAATCAAACAAAGCCTGATTTAACAGTATAGCTAAAGTCATTTGACAGTAAGTATTACCTATGCCTCATGTCTGTCTCTGTGATATATAAAATGATATCCTGTTTTTATACGGTGAAAATTTTTTACCTTTAACATTATCTCTCCAGTAAATTAAAACAAAAACAACAACATGTTTTTATGTTACGTTGGAATATGGATTTAACAAAATAGGTAAGAGAAAAGTCCAGGGTGTGCCACAATCACAAACCGCAGCCCTTCCCAGACCCCAAGAGGAAGAGGAAACCGACAAACCTAAACAAGCCCAAACCGAACAAACGTATGAAAAGCACTAAGATTTGCTCTCTCTTCCCCAAGCGAGGTAATCGCAATACTAAAAGGACCGAAAAAACAAGAACAAAATGACACACGGAAAGACATACAACAAATCGCCTCGTAGAATAAACCATAAAGCAACAAGGAGTAAGACTAACACCGGGACCACCGCCTTAGAACGGTCGGTAGAGCAAACCAAACCTGAAGACTCAAAATTTATCATCTCCTCTTTTATTGACTAAAACACAGTAAATCTCAAATATTTGTATACCCTAACATTAATTAAAAATATTTGATGTTCTCGCCTTCTCTATAGCTTTCTGTACAAGCGCTTCATTCTCATTATCTAGAGAACACGTTGCTTCATCAAGAAGAAGTATCTTTGGATTACGAACTAGAGCTCTTGCAATCGCTATTCTCTGCTTCTGGCCGCCGCTTAGTTGCGTGCCTCGATCTCCTACCTGTGTGTTGTAGCCCTGAAAGGTAAGGATATGTATCAAGTAAAGGACATAAACAAACAGTGGCTTTAATATAAACATAACACAACAGGTGTTGCTGAATTATAACTGACTGCTACTAATTAATCTAGAAATTACATTTTAAATCAAACATCAGACATAGCTCTGCATTCAAAATATCATACTGAACAACTGCAGTAATTATTTGAGAAATGGGCAAATTTTAGAAACGGGGTGGCCTCTAGGAGCCACTTAGGCGAATTATAGACTATACGTAGATGCCAAGTACGTACAAAACACTCCTACAACTTAGTGATTATGTTGCATGGCGTTTACCTCTAACATCGTTTATATACACTATCTAAACGTTACGGAAGGATTACTTACAAAATGTATTGCATAATTTTTACATCATCTCTTTTACGTATGTATAAAGCCAAATGTGCTGATAACATTATTTTCCAAGCCATCGACCGTACTTTAATCAGAATTAAACTTATTTAATAAAGCCACCCCTCAACCCGCCCCTCAGTAGATTTTTTACTGACCGTTCACAGGCGATTCTTCCGTTGACGTTCTCCTCTGTACATCTGTGGTTTCAAATTTGGTGTTTGTGTTGTTTTTATTTGTTCCTCATCTCCTTCTTTTGGTGCATAGGGAGGGCTGTGCTTCATGATTGTGGCATACCCTGATAATCTTCGCTTATATTTTTGGTATCTTTATATTAATTTTACTTACTTCAGGTAGCGATATAATAAAGTCATGTATATTAGCATTCCTCGCTGCGGCAATAATCTTTTCATCAGATATATCACCGTTCCCCTGCTGTATATTTTCTTTTATTGTCGTTGCAAACAGTACAGATTCCTGGCTTACATATCCAATCTGTTTTCTGAGCCAGGCAACGTTCAGATCCTTTATATTCCTGTCATCTATCAGCACCTGAAGAATAGTTTTACAAGATCAAGAATAGTGTTCATAAACGCTTTATACAAGAAAACTAAACTAAAGTAAACCATGCAAGGTCGAATCAAAAAGGAAATTTGAAAATGCCGGTAAAAGGCAACAATCACGGAATAATAAAAGTAAAAGGATTTCCTTTGGAAACAAAGAACACACAAAATCACGAAAATCTATAGGGAAATAAATCCTCCATCATCACGAAATTTACCGATACTAACTTACGGATTTACCCAAATAGTTACCTGTACAAATTCGACTCAGGGATACATAGAGTTAAATAGGAAAATAAAATAAAATAAATAGATAATACATGCATTTCTGATTTAACGATAACTTTTTATAAGTTATTTTCAAAATCTACATTTATTGCACTTTCACATGGTATGAAAATTTTTAAAATAACTTCATATCTTAGTTCTTCTCTATGCGTTTGAAATTCAGACTATTTGTGCCAATATATTACCATTATATTTTGTCAAAAATGATCAAAACGCTAATTTTAGCCTCTATTTTAAAATAATTGCCTTTTCAGGGAAAGTTTTAAAAGTTATCACCACAAAGAGATTTTTCTATAGTTTGTACTGGTATATAACACTGTAGAATAAATATTTTTCTTTTCTTTCATTTCGCTCTAAACTTGTGAAATTGAGCTTTCTCGAACTATCGCCAAGATGTTTGAAATAGTCTAAGTCCAATAATAGAATCATGGCCATAGCGACCTAGGGGAAATAACTGTCTTCAGTCAACTGCCGCTTCTCATAGGTAACTGTCCAAGTAACGCCCCTTAGCGGATTGAAGCATATTTTTCGGGATGGGAGACTCGGTTTGATTGAGTCTGTTCAAATGCAACACTGTAGTTTGCGAGGCTGCATACGACCCCCACCGCCGTAGTGCCGGCTTATGCGGTACACAAAATAACCAGGATGAGCTTGATGACACCAAAAGAAATAAATTATAACCTGCACTATGATAATGTACGGGGAGACTTTTTACGGCCGCCACACGGCACAACACCAGCTACAGTAGAGTAAAATTAAAGTCAATAAGTCTTATTTCACCAAAACAGTTGGTGTACAAAGGCATATGCGGACAACGAAGCCCAGATCCCCATGTGCTTTTGCGTAGCGAGATTAAGGCCTTCGCTGCCCTTTAATAAAATCAATGGCCGTTCTAGAAAATATAGATTAACAAAACAAGCGTCTGGTATTCGTTTCTTTTATGGAAACATTCACAATACATGGTTATTTTGTCACACAAGCTGAAGACGAATACAATATATCATAAAATTAGTCCCTTTTAAGGAACCAAACCATTATTCCCATTTTTGAGATATTTTTTTTTACATTTCTACTGCAATATAAAAAAAGGTAAGAGAAAAATCCAGGGAGTGCCACAATCACAAGCCGTAACCCATCCCAGACATCAAGAGGAAGAGGAAACAGACAAAATTAAACCAGCCCAAAACGAACAAACGTACGAAAAGCACTAAGATTAGCTCTCTCTTCCCCAAGCGAGATAATCACAATGCTAAAAGAACTGATAATACAAGAACAAAATAACACAAATAAAACAAGGAAAACTTAAAACAAATCGCCACGTAGAATAAACCACAAAGCAACAAAGAGTGAGACTAACACCGGGACCACCGCCTTAGAACGGTCAGTAGAATAAACCACCGGGGATTTAAACCTTTTAATACAATGGAACCGAATTTGCAACATCTCCACCACTAATCCTAGAACAATTTCTTATTCAGTACCAATAGAAAGGAAGGTAATGATCAGGAATCGATACAATTACCTACCACATTCCGTCCAAAACACCAAAGGGAGAGAAGGAGCCACTTAAAGCAACGGCACCACAATCAAACACTATAAGCAGAAAGCCCAAAGGACAGTTTGTTTCCAAAAAATGACCAAACGCCTATCCAAAATAATAATTTCACTAGGACATACATGCAAAAACATACAATGATAAAAATAGTAAGCCACAGCAGAAGCATCGCCTTGGAACGGTCAGTAAAATATTACTGGGGTGTGTGTGTGTTGGGGGGGGGGGGGGGGGGGGAAGGGGGAGAGGGTGCTTAAATCAATTTTAAGTGGCCCCAACCCTCGACCTTAGTTTTACCGCGGTAAACACAAGACATTTGTTTAGTCCGCGTAAAGGGCTCCTAACACATCAGTGCCAGGTCTCCGAGAACATAAAAATCAAACAAATACAGAGATGAAACAACGATCAGGACTCAACAGCAAGAAATATCTTGAATGCAGAAGCAAAAAGAAAACCAACAGTTGGACTCCTGTGGGCCCGATCACAGCCAAAGCATCAGGCATCAACCGACTTACTTAAAAGTCTTTAGGCCGGAGCCGTCAAAGAGTCCGAGGCTCGACCCGCCGGCGTGCAACTAAAGAGGGAAGTAACTATGAGTCATCCCTAAACTAATCCTAACATAAACATGAATTTATACCTAATCCATAATCTTATCCTTACCGAATAGAGTCTAAAATGAATGACCATTGAGAACACAGACCAAAAATGAAAATAACTGAAGTGTCGAATTTCTTGGCCCTATTAGCTGATGTAGCACATTTAGGCCTGATCAGTGACTCGCACAGACTTTTCAAAGATCTCGGAATTGGCTAACTGGTCATAAAGGACCAGATAAACTACACTATAGTAACGACTTGCCATACAATTCTGTATATTTTCCACATCTTCAATGCACAAATGTGTCAGGTCTCCTGGTACAACTAGTGTACTGATTTCGTTATATACAACAAATACCTCACCAGTCTCTGTATCATAGAACCTTTCCACCAGTTGAACGATGGTACTCTTTCCGCATCCACTATGTCCAATAATAGCCACTGTCTGTCCTGGATTTGCTGTAACACTGAGCTCCTTCAATACCTTTAAGTAAAACCGATACTAGTTCAGAGAGACAAAGAGACAAGTATTTTCTATATGCAAACGTAACTTATCTAGGAAAGTATTAGCATCTGCATAATCTTTTTATATAATTGCATAAAAAGCAGTGTCGCACGTTATTAACAGCCGTGCATTAACCGGCGAAAAACAAGGCAATTCACGCGCTGTTAATGCACGGCTACGTAACTTTCAATATGATCGTACCGGGGCCACAGATTTGCTGTCGTTACGAGATGTGTACTGCCCGGCCCTCGAACGAGCATAGTCCGTGGAAATTATGTTCGCGAGACATCTGTGAAAAGGCGAAACCAAATAGTGCAAAAAATAACGCGAAATATAGCGAAAGTTTTCAGTTTTTATGCAATAATAGCGATCGAACATGGTTTTTCAATGCATTAACATTCGCCAGGTCTCTTGGGAGGTGTTGAAAACCGCGGCCTTCGGCCTCGGTTTTCAACACCTCCCACGGGACCTGGCGAATGTAAGTGCATGAAAAACCATGTTTGATCCCTCTATTAACGTGACTGGATCCTCTTGGTGCATTTTCCGCTACTTTTACAAGGGAGGCAACTTTTGCGACGTCGTGTTTGCTTTAATGTACAGCAAATCCCTCTGAAAAAAGTTTTTCCTCTGAATGGAAAGAATTTCCTCTAAAAGTTTTTACAGTAGACACTTTTTCAGAAGGGAAACAAAAGACTTTTGACAGCTACCTCCTTTGAATGTCCTCCTTTAAATGTGTACACATTCCCCTTTATACCATATTTTGATCTTTCAGAAAGGCGATCATCAGTGGGAATGCGCAAATTGACTTTCCTTTATAGGCTGAATTAGTGTTGTTGTTTTTTTCATAACACTTCTAAATTAAATATATAATAAACGTTAGGTAAATTTTAGAGGTGTCTTTATAGGAAACGGTTCTTGCATGTAATATATTAAAGGCCAAGTATGGAGGTAGTTGATTGATACTTCCAATCAAAGTATTTGAAGTGAGCATCTGAAAATTGAAAACAGCATCAACTTATCTTTATTGGTTCCTGAGATATGAAGAACTGTAGTTTGAAATACATCATTTGACATATTAATATTCATGAGCAAAATTATGACGTCCTAGAGGAAGAATGAAATTTAAAAAAAAATAAATCATATAATAACTTTAAATTTTGGAATACTATATGGTTGAAATTTGCATAAAAGCATTATGTAGTATATTTTTAACTAATGAAAATAAACTTGGGTTAATATTCAGGGTAAAAATGGTTTAAAAAATAAATTGAAATTCCTGTTTAAATTATTTAAATTTGAATTTAAATGGTCCGGAGTAAGTTGGTGATAAAAATATGAATTTCATTCCAAGGTCTTACATTTTAATATTTTTTAGACCAAATTTCTTTTTCTTTTGGTGCCTCGTGAGGGCTGTGCTTCATGACTGTGGCATTTTCCAGATATCTTCACTCATATGTATTTATATGACGTAGCTCATTTGTTATATAATGGTTTGGACTTGTCGAACAGTCTTATTGCTGCTGCTACATGTAGGTTTCATTCAGTTTAATTGTAAAACTCAAACAATTAGTAGAAAACAAGATGGTCTAGTCCAATAAGGTATTCTTAGTAGGTTTTGGCTCCCTAATGTATTCTATTGTGGTCACAAGAAGTTCCACTTTTACAAGTTCGAGACTTAGTGCAATCGATGCAAGTAAAACATATACACAAGAGAGTCCAGACGCCATATTTAGTATGGGCATGTGTATTTTAAATGATTACTTTATATCATAAACCTACTATTTCTATTTAATGCAAATCATACTAATTATTTGTTGCCATGGAAAATTAACTATCCTGCAATGCTTACATTATAGACTCTATTCCTGTCAGATTGTGTTCAAATTTCCTTTATAAAAGGAACAGAAATTTTGTTTGCTTTAGAAATGACTCCCATATACAGAATGGAGGGATTTTGCATGTTTTCATTATCGCTGGCGAAGTGACTCAATGAAAATAAGGATTTTTTGCTTACTTTGTTTTGTTTTCATTAAGATATTCAATCAAAACGAATAAGTCTTATTCTCTTTGTTTTGTTCCGATTTGGATATACTGAATCAAATGAGTAAATTTGTTTCCTTACTTTGTTTTATTCTAATTTAAAGATACTCAATCAAAAGAAGTAAGTTTAATTCTTTTAATTTATTTTGTTTCGATTTAAATAGGTAAGTTTTTTTTTCTCTTACTTTGTTTCGTTCTGCATATTAAAAAGCATCCATGTTTCAGATTCTTTGATAGAACATATTAACTTTTTATGTTTATCATACCTTGACTTTCGATCTTGAAGGGTAAGAAAATGAAACATTTCTAAATTCCAATCTACCAATTATCTTCTCAGGTTTTTCTCCCTTGTCTGATGAACTGTTTATCTTTGGTTTCTGGTCTATGATTTTAAATATTTCTACAGCCGCGGCTTTGCCATTTCCAAAAGTCTCTAAATGAGGAAACGCCTGTCCTAGTGATGCAGATCCAATCATAACACAAGCGAAAATCTGAAAATTCAAGTTATTTAAAAGTACCTCAACAAGGTCATGTATTGGCACTACTTAAAATGCATATATTGTTGGTATTGTATCATATGTTTAAGAAACCCAAATTACAGATTTAACTCGTATAAAACTAAAGTACTCTTAGGTTGCTGAATGTTTATTTGTACGATAAAATACTGGTACAGTCGTCTCTTGTTATCTCGACTTCGCTTTTCTCGAATTACCGCTTATCTCGAAGTGAAAATCATGTCTCTGTTTAAACATGAAAATGTAGCAACAGGTAACAAAATATTGTGGAAAAGAGGAGAAATTGCTAATTTCTCCTCTTTTCCGCAATATTTTCAATATATCTCTATCTCCAGGAGTCAAATTACGTAAACACATTTGTGAAATGTGGTTGTTCGATTTATTTTTCCTCAATTCTGCAAACTTGATATGTCGAGGTACGGATATCTCGAAGTATTTCAGAGAGTCCCTTGGAATTCGAGATAACGAGAGTCGACGGTAGTTTGTTTTACTATTGACCTTTCTAAGGCAGTGGTTCTGGTGTCGTTTGTCCTTTGAGCGGCCTTGTGGCTTCTCGCTGGGCTTTTTTATTGTCTTGTTCGAACTTTGCCATTTCTAAAAGTCTCTAAATGAGCTTTTTTTGTCTTGTTCTTTGTTGAACTTTGCCATTTCCAAAAGTCTCTAAATAAGCTTTTTTTTTTATCTTGTTCTTTGTTGAACTTTGCCATTTCCAAAAGTCTCTAAATGAGCTTTTTTTGTCTTGTTCTTTGTTGAACTTAACCCTTGCCATGCTGACTAAATTAAGATGTCACGCCTACTTCTAAATGTTAGCCAATCGGATGCCTTGATCGAGATTTTGACATTATTCTGTGTATTGGACCACTCAATGAATAAAAAACTCTGATATTCAGGCCAGTGGTCTTTCTTAATATTATTCGCACTGTCTTTTTCTCATATGAGAAAAACACTAATCATTAAATGGGCATCTAAAATGTTGTAGGTATTGAAATCATACACCACGGTCTATTGGCAGTTCCTATTGTACAGCATGTGGGACGAAATCTTCAAAACACAACGCTACGCTATTGCAATTTGATTTCACTATGTGGTCTTTTATTAATGTATCTTCAGAATCAAAGAGATTCCATGAAATGGGAGAAACAGTTAAATCTTAGGAGTAATGTTTGTAGGAATAAACTCTGCTACATCATTTGTTAATGACTAAGCAGGCACACAACATTAAACAACGTCGATTTAACGATGATTCAACGTCTTGGCGTTGTATCATCGATGTTTTAACATTGTGAACCCGTTGGTAGTAAATGTAATCATACCAAATTCAGTGTGCTGGAACTGAAAGCATGAGCGTTTATGTTGTCAAGGTGAACGAGCTCATCTGAAAAGTTTTGCACTCATATACGAGTAGCAATAAAGGCTAATTTTGCAAAAAAAAAAAAAAAAAAAAAAAAAAAAAAAAAGAAAAAGAAAAAAAGGAAGTTGACGTTATCATTTTAGAAACCTTTAAAAATGAGGTCCACTTTTAAAGTAAGGGCTTTGCTCCCAGAGGATCACATTTTGTCCTAAATCAATAGTCCCAAACCATAAGGGAGGAAATGTTCACACCCACCTGTAGATTCTACCTCATTAACATGCCTATATAATTTTGACCCCCTTATACCCCACTTTTATATAGTATTACTGGGGTTTACTGGGGTATACATTATTTTTCTTATTTTTGCTAGAAACATAGACTGTGGGTACGCGTTAAAACCTTCTTGCCAATGCGGCTCTAACAAGTACCCACGATCTATGTTTTGAGCAGAATTAGGAAGAATATAAGAATTTTTTTTTTATTTGAAAATTTTCATTTTTCGGTGGTAAAATTTTCAGTGTATTGAAATAGGCGTGTTTTCGTAATGTACTCTTCTTTTGACATCTTTCGGAAAGTCGTTTTGTGTTTTTTTTTTTGTTTTTTTTTGTTTTTTTTTTTGCTTGGCGCTTTACACAGGAGTACATTTGCCAATTTTGTCATGATTTAATGATGCAAAACCATTTTTCATAACTACCTATGCACAAATATTTTTGTTCTAGTCACTGGTTTTAACAAGAGGCCCATGGGCCACAATTCCCTCACCTGATATAAACATCATTACATATTTGCAAATGCCATGCAGCAAAATTCCATGCAACAGCAACTGGGACACAAATTTGAGCACACCATAAAAAAGTCATAGTTCATTCTAGTCTCATCATTTTAACAAACTTGGTAGACCTTGAGTCCCTGATGCTGTATACCAAGACTCAGCCTCAAAGCTTTCTAATACTGGAGAAGATGATTTTAAGCGTTGTTACCATATATGGGTATGCAATAGTGCAGAACCATTTGAACATATTGTCAGCATCCGTTCGACAGAAGGTCCCATGTGAAATCTAGTGAAAATTGGTCATGTGATTTCAGAGAAAAAGGCGTTTAAATATTTTATGATTCTATACCTGTATATAGCACAGGGGCAATGCGGATAACCCATGTGGGTAAAATTTTGATCCTAACTAAAAAGTTTAACTACTTTAATCATACAATATAAGTTTAAGCCATTAGTCTTAAATACATATTGTAAAAAAAAAAAAAAAAAAAAGAAAACATATTTTTCAACTTTTCCCCCATACAAATCTATAGAGACGCAAATTTGACCTTGCAATAAAAAGGTCAAGGGTCAACCTACGATCATCATTTGATTAAATTTGGTAGAGCTTGAGACAGCAATGCTATATACCAAGATTTAGCTCCAAAGTTTTCTTGGTTCTGGAAAAGAAACTTTCTAAGTATTTTTACCATATATGGACATGGCGGTCTTCTTGTTCAATAGCGCCTAACCATGATTCAAACAAATTGGCAATACCCTTTCAACAGAAGGCCCCCTGTGAAATCCGGTTGAAATTGCACTAACAGTTTCGGAGAAGAAGACATTGAAAATTGACACAATTTTTTTACATGTATATAGCCCAAGGGCAAGGGTCAATAACCCTTAGGGGACAAAATATCGATTATAACTAAAATGTTTTACTAATTTAATCACACATTGCAAGTTTTAGCCATTAGTCTTTAATACATTTTGAAAAAAATGACTTTTAAATATTTTCCCCATACAAATGCATGGGAACACAAATTTGACCTTGCCGTAAAAAAGCCAAAGGTCAACTTACGGTAATCTTTTGAACAAACTTGGTAGACCTTAAGTTCTCGATGCTATATACCAAGATTCAGCCCCAAAGCTTTCTAGGTTCTGGAGAAGAAGATTTTTAAGTGTTTTTATTATATATGGGAATGAGAGCCACCTTGTTCAAAGGCGCGAAACCGTTTGAACAAATTGGCAATACCCTTTCGACAGAAAGCCCCGTGTGAAATCTAGTGAAAATTGCTGAAAGCGGTTTCAGAGAAGAAGATATTTAAAAATTACACAATTTTAAACATGTATATAGCCCAGGCGCAAGGGCAGATAATCCCCAGGGGACAAAATTTTGTTTATAACTAAAATGTTTTACTGCTTTAATTACTCATTGTAAGTTTCAGCCATTAGTCTATAATACATTTTGAAAAAAAAAAAAAAAAAAAAAAAAAAAGACTTTTCAACATTTTCACCATACAAATGCATGGAAACGCAAATTTGACCTTGCAGTTCAAAGGTCAACCTAGGGTCATCATTTGAAGAAACTAGGTTGACCTTGAGTCCATGATGCTATATACCAAGATTTAGCCCTGAAGCTTTCTTGGTTCTGAAGAAAAAGATTTTTAAATGTATTTACTATATATGGGCATAGTGGCCATCTAGATTAAGGGACCGTAACCCTTTGTATAAATTTTCAACCTCCCTTTTAACAGAAGGCTCCACATGAACTATGAAGAAGATTGGCCCAGGGGTTTCAGAGGAGAAGTCGTTCAAATGTGTGGACGACGGACGACGACGGACAACGGACGGCAAGTGATCACAATAGCTCATCCTGAGCCTTCGGCTCAGGTGAGCTAAAAATCAACTACTTTTACTTTTTCCCATATTAAAAATGGCTAAAAATTATGCAAAATTTAGTTGGGTAGATAAATTGGAGGTAGTTTTTCAACAAGTTCCGTTTGTTTAAATTTCTGAATTTTTCACAATATTGTTGTGAAATATCAACAATTAAAAATCAGCAAAGAAAACTGAAAATATTTCCTTATATAAAATATGCAAAAAATTAATTCACTATATATATTGCATGGGTCCGACCAATTTTTGGCTGTAAACTTAATTTCAGGGTTGACATTTGAGTACAAAAAAACAGATATAGAAAAGACAAATGGTTTCTGATAAGATAATAGTCAATCAGAATTAAACATTTTCATTTAGAATAAAACGCCAAGCGGAAAACGTCTTTCTAGAGGATGTCGAAAGGACAGTAACATTTTTTTTCACCGCAGAACAGAATGAAAATATTTTAATACCATTTCGGTGCATAGGTGTCACTTTTGCTATTATTTACAACAGCATATAAGCCTCTCCCTACCAGTGTAGGCCACATTCTTTCGTGGAGATTGATCATGAAATATTTTCTACGGTCATTCTCTCCCTTCCGCTGAATCAAGATGGGCAGTGGTCAGTTTCTGGCGAAAGAATGTGCACAATACTGGTTAACCGCTTAGAGGACTAAGCCTGCCCAGTAAACGTGTGGTTAGGTAAACTGACCGCACTCGACATGATCCCATTGGGTTGACTGGGCCGTAAAACCTCAACACAAACAAAACCAGTGTGGGCCATATGCAACCGGCGTAGACTAAGATCAGCCAGCATATCCGCATAGTCTGATCTAAGTCTACACTGATCGCATATGTCGAAAATGTCGTTTTCAGTTTCAAATGTCACAACTTTTGTAACTTACTATAAGAACACTTCCTGGTTCTAGGCCAGGTTCTCCATCTTTAAACAGTTTAATCCCATATGCAAATGCAGTTGACAAGACCATGTAAATTACAAGCCAGACAGCTCCAAGACCATTACCAAATACAAACCCCTTACTCAGGGCGAAGCTGGTTCCTTCTTTCAAAGTTTTGTCATACCTAAAATAATGTACAAGCGATCCATATATGCATGAACACTATAAGAGACCCAATTGCCATGGTTCTCTCACCTGAGTGAAACAATTATTGTAAACATTTGTCAATTTTGAGATTTCGGTTACTTACTGAGCCTCGTCATGGGAAAAGAGCCCTTATACGAACAGTAAAGGTTCAGGCGAGCCTGTGTTTCCGCACAATCTCGCTATAAGCTATACCATTTGCACTCGTAATTTAAGGTAAACTTCAGCCAAAGAATTAGACATGCAGCCTTGCTAAGAGGCAAGGCCTGTGCACTGAAAGAGTGATTCAATTGAAAGTCCGAAGAGCGTTTTTCTTGCGACGAGGCTCAATTCTGTTCTAGTTCAAATAACTACTGTGTTCTCTAGATTGGCTCTAAATGCCTCGATAGTTTGGCGATGCCATTTGATGCGCATCACACGAAAAAGGTCCTTACGCAATTTGCGGAAAACGCATGCCCTGATCGGCCTGCGCATTCGCGCAGGCTGAGCTGGTCCTGGGGTTTCCGCTTACACAATCAATGGATACTGCAGCGTATGTCGACGAACAGAAAATGTCCAGATCAGACCGCACAGATGCGCATGCTCATCTCGACCTTCGCTGTCCGCATATGGCATAAGGGCCTCCTTATCACGTTGAGCATCGTTTAATTTTTTTACTTAATACTAAACAAGAAGTGAGCCGCAACGTGAGAAAACGTACCTTCTGACTTGTGCGTCCAACGAAGACTCAAATCAGTCTGTGCATCCGCGCTGTTTGATCAGAGTCTTGGTTGTCCGCACTGACAAACTTTGTATCCTTGGCTATCAAAAATGTGGCATCACGAAAACATACCTATATAATTTTGACCCCCTTAAACCCCACTTTTATATCGCAAAACTGGGGTTTACTGGGGTATACATTATTTTTCTTATTTTGCTAAAAAACATAGATTGTGGGTACTCGTTAGGCGGTTCTAACGGGTACCCACAATCTATGTTTTGAGAAGAAATATGAAAAATATCAGAATTTTTTATCTGAAAATTTTCCTTATTTTGGTTGTAAAATTTTCAATATATTTGAATAAGCGTGTTTTCGTAATGGCCTGTCTTAATGGCCCCTCTCTATTAAGCAATCAACCTTCTTTAAGCAAGCATGTATTCAGTTCCCAGAAAAGGCAAATACATTGAAATGTACCTGTATTAAGCAAGCACCTGCTTAAGCAAGCACATTTTGAGTATCCCTTGGGTTCTTGCTTATTATATATATTGTCAGGTTATACACGTGAAGATACCAGAATTGAACCTCAACACTGCTAAATGCTTGAAACAGTTTTCTAACTTAATGAGTTCCAGTAATGCTGCAGATACAAAACCTATTTGTGAAATTAAGGTAGTAAAATTACGTAGACTGGAACAAGGAGGAAACAACAAAACTTTGTTCTAGTTGTGGATTGTTCCAGCTATCGAATGTTGGATTCTACATAAAATGATCAGTGGGAACTCAGAGTATTCGAGTTATCAGGGTTCCTATTATCGAAGTTCTATTGTAATATATCTACGAGTATCATATTTGATGTCATTAAATGTAGGTACTAACAGACAATTTTACTTAATACCCGTTGATGTATCCAAAACAGCTGGGTGACAAAGGGCCTCTTGTATTGTAGGGCTACACTGTTTGCCCAGATAGGTCTGTTCTAATGATTTAGGTAAAAAGGGTACTCGTAAATGTCTGTTTTTATTTAAAGGCTCTAACATAATTATGAACAAGTATAAAAGCTATAACCTTTGAGATTCTTTCTCCTGTCCGTTGAATGCCATTACGGTTTTAATATTGCTTAATACTTCTTCTACAACTGCCCCGGCACTGGCATATGCCTTAGTTTCCTTCATTGTGACCGTCTTAATCCGCTGTAGGGAAAAAAGCAGAGCGAAAATAATATAAGTTCCATGCTAACAAAATAGCGAATTGAGAAAGCCAAGTGAGGTCGAGCCCGGTCATTCGTATTTTGAAAGTAGATTTCGAAGCAGTGAACAAACTCGGCAAGACCATATATCATTGTTTCATTATTTTATTATGTGGGCCGCGTCAAACCAAAACGTGTCTTCGGGGATATGCGGACAGCGAAGGCCAAGATCAGCCTGTGCATCCGGACAGTCTGATCAGTGCCTTCGCTGTCCGCTAACAGAATCATTGGACATAAAGGGGGTAACGGTGGAGAGCAAATACCCGGATGAGACTTTGCGCATGCTCGAAGACACATTTTCGCTTGGCGCAGCCCATTTTATTATCGCTTCATTAATCCATGCGAAAACGTGGCTTCGGGCATATGCGGGAATATGAATCTGAATAGTTTGAGCATGCGCAAAGTTCACATATTCGGATTCATCCCACGCATGCGCAAATACCTATTTCAGATTATTTGGTTGATTACCTTAAATATAAGGACACTATAACTCCTAACCATACTTGTCCTAAAATTGGAAAAAAAAGTCCAGTTTACTACCTGTAGATTTGTCTAAAGTAGTCACCATTACGAAAACATGCCTATTCAAATTTATAGAAAATTTCACCTCTAAAAACCGAAAATTTTTCAAGTAAAAAAATCTGATTTTTGTCATATTTCTGCTCAAAACATAGATTGTGGGTACTCGCTAGAGTTCTAACGAGGCGGTTCTAACGAGTACCCAGTATCTATATTTTTGAGCAGAAATAAGAAAAATAATGTATACCCCTATAAACCCCAGTTTTACTATATAAAAGTGGGGTTTAAGGAGGTCAAAATTATATAGGCATGTTTTCGTGATGGCTGGATCAGTGGTAAACAGTGGAGACCCTGATTAGACGCCGCGTTCTGCGGCGTCTGAACTGGGTCTAAGCTGTTTGCCCAGGCCTGTCTGTCCCAATACTTAGGGTTATGACGGATTTTATCCTAACTAATTTTTGGGACACCTTAACTCCTTACCATACTTGTCCTAGAATTTGAAAAAAAGTCTATTTCTCTACCTGTTGATGTGTCTAAAATAGTTTTGGATTGGTGGCAAACAGTGTAGACCCTGACCAGACGGCGCTTTCTGCGGCGTGCGGTCTGGGTCTTTACTGTTTGCTCAGGCCTATCTGTCCCAATACTTAGTGTTATTAAGGTATTGCAAATACCGCCGGCGAAATGGTACGAAAAAGTCAAACGACGCATATTTTTTAATGTAAATTGATACAATTTCAGAGGAGGACGGTGTGTGTGTGTGTGTGTGGGGGGGGGGGGGGGGGGGGGGGGGGGAGGGTGATCGGTGGGAGGGGGGTTGGTCCGTCAAAATTGACTTAGCCCTGCTAAAAATACATTTTCGGAAGGGGATCGATGTGCTGGAAAGCAAACTGGAAGTCAGGAAAGATATCTCCCTTGTTGAAAATGGAGTAACTGAAACAAGTGTGTCAAATGCCCTTAAAGTATCAATAATTTTCATCATTTGGAACAAAATATACCTTTACATAATACCACAGTTGTTTGGTCGTAGCAAATTTATGTACTGTTTTACTTCTATTCTATTTGTACTTTGGGAGTAGTTTGATCTGGGTCTGTACTGTTTGCGCAGGCAAAGCTTTCCGAATATTAAGGATAAATATGGTATCGCTTTTGGGAACGAGGTTACCTACCCGCATTGTAAATGCCCCAATGAGCATGATCAGTGGGCTGAAAGACATACAAGCCAGAGCAATTTTCCATCCTTTGTACAGTGCCAGTACATGTGCACCGAGCCACGTCAGGAGCCAATGTATACAAATAGAAACATCTTTCCCTATTGCCGCTGAGATAGCATGCATACTCCTGTAAATGAAAAGGAGACATCATGCACAAGTGAATGAGCTAAGATCCCTCCCTACCAAGGTCAAAATAGCTTTGAGTTTCATCCCACACTAATGGTCTACAGACGTGATGATCGAAAATCGGTCAAGTACAGCGGCCAAGATTGAAAGAAAACAACACGCAATTTGACTATCAACAACAATTACAACAATAACAAGAAAACGCTTGAAAGTACTATATAGATCGACCAAATTGATCTGGCATTTAATATTAATAAGGACACGACCACTGTGTCATTTAGGCATGGTAGTCAGGCAACCATTTTATTCCACGTGAGATCACTCACCATTTTGCGCAGTAAATGCGTACTTATTAATGTCTTAATCAAAATACAAAGTGACAAATCAGTTAGGTCGGCCTATAGCTCTCGATAAGTTTTTTTTTCTCATAGAAACTATATGAACAGTACCTTGAGAAAAGATTAGTTCATTTGTGAACAGTACAGATTCAGATCATCTAGCGAAGCCGTATAACCTTTAAAACCGTTCATAATACTGTAAGCGATCAATGTAGACTCGGATTAGTCTGTGCGGGTGCGCAGGCTGATATGATTCTGTAATGATCGAATATGCCAGAAGGTCATTTCCTATATGACATATGGATCAGACGAATACTTACTCTGAAAAACTGTTGCTTAATTCACCATTGTGAAGTAAGTCAAACCAAGCAATATCTTGATGTATGACTGATCGGAAAAATGTTTCCCGAAGTGTCCGCATCTGTCTTTCTTGAGCAATATCCCAGCATAAATATTGAAGGTATCCGAGCACAACTGACACAGCCCCGATCAAACAGAAATATATGACAGACCGTCTTGCCATTCCATATATGCCTTCATAGTGCCTGGGATCGAATGGCAATGGTGAAGTTGAATTATCTCCCCTAGCAATACTGAAATTAAAATTGTTTCACTTGAAAATATTTACATGCTGTCTCCTTAAATGAAGTATTACATCCTTATGCGTTTCTCGATGAAAAACAATATCAAACGTTCTCTTCTCAAGGCGGGCATAAGGCGGAGAAAAAAGTATTTTGATTGTGAACGTCAGCCAACAGAGTTCTTTGTTTACTAAAGTTATAATGTCAGAGGCCGACGTCCACGTAAGTTGCGCTTTCTGGTGGGTTCGTGTGAGATTTAACTTTAATCCCCAGTACTAAGAAAAATATTTCCTGTTAGGTAGAATACTGCCAAAAATTGCATGAATAAAAAACATGTAAATAAAATTGAAATTCAGACTTTCAGTTTGCCCTAAAAATCTGAATTTTAAATTACGAGATTTCATAATCAAATAATGGATTCGTTCAGCTTTCTATCTCCGACTGCCTTCGATCGCCAGTGCTAGCTTTCGGTAACCATCGGTTACCTTCGTGGGGTGGGGCACTTACGACAAGATTTCGGCTGCACTTCAATGTTGGGTAACTTCGGTAGCCTTGTGTTTGAAAATCGACTTCGTCTTAAGCCGGTGGTAGGGGTGTATGAAGCCGTGCAAAGCACTTCCCAGCGGGAACATGACGTTTATACCGATGTTAATCAGACGCTGTATAAACGTCATGTGCTCGCCCCCCCCACCCCCCCCCCCGCGACCCCTACCCACCCCCCCCCCCTCACACCTTGGATTGTTGTCATATTAAGAGTCTCACAATAAAACCGCGACTCCATTTTCTTCTTCTTCTGTGTTCTTTTGTTTAAAGGCACCCTTTATGCGTTTATGCGTAGTCTTATCTGAGCATTTGTAGGTCGCCTATAGATGTAATAAGTACCTTTTTCTCAGGCGCTGACTCAAATAGACTAAAAAGTGTTACCTGTTTTGTAATATAGTGTAGTAGATGAAACCGGTCGCTAATTTTCCATACACCAATAAAGCTGCAGGAAAGGCTAGTCCTGTGATTACAGATGAGAAACTGCCAATGGCAAGTAGAAATATGTCTAGTCTGTCAGCAAAGCGGAACTGAAAAGGAAACAGTGCAAAACAGCCAATAGCAAGTAGAAATGTCTAGTTTGCCAGCAAACCGGACTGAAAAAGAAACAGTGCAAAACTTTTAGTAGCAAGTAGAAATATGTCTAGTTTGTCAGCAAACCGGAACTGAAAACGAAACGAAGACTGATAAAGCAGCATGTTATATTTAAGGGGAATTGGTACACTTTCAGGGGAGACAACTCTGTCAAAATTGTCTTTAACCCTACTGAAAAAGTGTCTACTCTATAAGAAAAGACTGTGCTCCTATTTTCAAAAGAAGCTTTCCGTGCAGTGAAGCAAACAGGAATTAATACAAAAAGTTGTCTTCTTTGCAAAAAAAATAGCAGAAAATCTACAAGTGTCTCATCATGTCTGCTCAAACAGATTCTAAAGTACCCAAGTACAGTATAACCTCAATGGCTCGAACCCGGATGGCTCGTTTACCCTGGATGATTCGAACTCTTTTTTCAGTCCCTATAGATTCTTCCAATAGCTCAAGAAAACAAATATTTAGGGATTTTTTCTTCTTTTATCAAGGGATTGTATGTTGTGTGTACTCATTAGAATCGCCTCATCGAGGCGATTCTAATGAGTACACTCAACATACAACCATTGTGTAGAAAATCGAAAAGATTTCCCTTAATTTGCTTCCTGAACTGGTGCCATGATTAACCCTCAGTGACTCGAACTACACATGTCTCGAACGAATTTCCATGGTCCCAAAGATATTCGAGCCACTGAGGTTCAACTGTGATTGACCTTTGACAGCAATGAACACACTTAAAAAAAAAAGAAAGCAGTTCAAGTGGTAGGTTGAAGGCTGGCTAGTTTCGACCAATTAGACCTAATCATTAGGACCAGACTAGCTAGTTTCAGTCAATTAGACCCTTATATAAATTGCCACAGTTCCAGAATGGGTTAAATTATCACAAAGGACCAGAAAATATAAACTACACTAAAATGATGTAAGGCTAGACGTTTTACGGTCGCCACCAGTTGTAGTAGTGAAAATAAATCGACTTTAACAGGAATGACCCTTGAGAGCAATGAATACAATCACAAAAAAATATAAATAAATAAAAAATAAAATAAAATAAAATAAATAAATAAATAAAAAAAACAAAAAAAAAAAAAAAAAAAAAAAACATCAAAAGTGTCAAATCTTCTGGGCCAGACTAGCTAGTTTCGGCCAATTAGGCTTCATCAGTGACAATATATAATTTTTTAAAAATCCCCAAAAGGCTCAATGATCACAAAACACCAGAAAACATAAACTGCACTATAGTGAAGTACGGGGAGATCTTTTACGTCCGTCACATGGCATAAACACCAGCTGCAGTGAAGATAAATAGATTTGAAATGGAATAACTTTGAGCGCAATGAACACACAGAACTGAAAACAGCTGAAGTGTCAAGTCTTATGGACCAGACTAACTAGTTTCACCCAGTTAGGCCTCATCAGTGACAATCATATAATTTTTTGAAAGGGCTCAGCGACGCAAAGGACCAGGGCCCAGCTGTTCAAAGCATCGTTAGCTTAACGAGCTCTTTAGTGGTCAAAATGTTCTGTTCTAGTAATAACAATAGCTTTTCACATTTTTTTCAGCAAAAGTATAAGTTTATATGTCATATTTAGTGATCAAAGTTTTAACGATACTTTAACTAACGACATCGTTAGTTTTGAACAACTCGGCCCAGAAAATATAAACTTTACTATAGTAATGTGAAGTTTGAGAAGACGTTCTCCGACCGCCACACGCCACTAACACCAGCTGCAGTGAAGATAAATATATTCTAAAAGTAATTACCACTGAGAGCAATGAACAAGCTCACAAAACAGAAAATAGCTGAAGTGTTAAGTCTTCTGGGTTAACCTACTTTATTTAGCGAAATTCACCCCGTTTGTCATTAACTTAAGAAGAAATAGAGTACAGGTTAACTCTTTCACTGCCACGGGGGTTAATAATAGGCTTTTGCAAACAGCATAGATCCAGATGATACGGCATATGAGCCGTCACATCTGGAACTACGCTGTTTGACATTCAGTCTTTCAACTTTACTTATAAACTTCTTTTCAAGCGATAGTTGTTAAAAAAAGAAAAGCAGACGACAAATGTCGTCTGAAATTTGGCACCGAAAGAGTTAAGTAAGTAAATAAGTAAGTAATTTTTTTATTTAGAGAGGGTAACACCAGTCTTCCACGGGGCCCCCTTTTAAAAAGGGTCTACATGAACAATATATACAAACACATTAAAATAACAGTCAGAGGAAAACATCGTGAAAAATAAAATAACACAAAAGTTACATATGTTACATTCAAATGATATTTACAACGATAAAATGTGGTGGAGAAATTATACGAAAATGATATTTACAATGCTAATTTGTGGTGGAAGTATGTCTAATTCATGAAATGAGTTATTCTTTTGCAATCCATTCGACTACGTTCCTAGTAAAAATATTAAGCGTTGACGAATTCTTAATATCCGATGGAATTGTGTTCCATATAACTGGCCCAGAGCATGATTAACTGTTTTTAAACAAGCTTATATTAGGTTAGGGGATATAAAAATTCTGATTCGAGACAGATCGTATTGAGGTATCGGGTACCGTGTCCGCTTGTAGCTGAAAATGATATATTGCGGAACCATATCAAATCAAATCAAATCAAATCAATTTTATTGGTATAAAATCCAAACAAGAACAGGATTGTCACCAATGAGGCATGAAGAACAATTAAAGACAAACTGTTGTCCACCTCATGTACCACTTTATACATTATTTTTGCTTTGTTGACAAGTACATTTTGATCAAAAGACAAAATATTTAGTCGTCTCGTGCACTATCAAGGTCTGAATATTCAGTCCCTAAAATAATTTTGCAAACTCTCCTTTGAGGTTTAGTTATTTGTGAAACATTATAATTAGATGAATTTCCCCATACAATATTGCAATAATTAAAATGTGGTTGGCTGTAAGCTTTATAAAACAACGATCTATGCTCCATAGTTAAATACGAATGTATCTTTGACAGAAGCCAGATATATGATGAAATCTTTTTACAAACGTATTGAAAATGATTAGCCCAATGCAAATTCTGATCAATATTTACACCTAGTATTTTATCACCTGTTGTCAGTTGTAAATTGATATCATTGTATGTTAAATTGAAAAGATCTTCATGTAGCCTTATATGCTTCTGTCTTGTATTAATTAACATTATTATTTTTTTTTCTGCGTTAAGAAGCATGCCATTTTGTTTACACCATTTATACAGTTTAATAAGAGAATGTTGTAAATTATATTGTAGTGTTTCTAAATCAGATTGCATGTCATAAATCGTTGTATCATCAGCATATAAATCAATCGAATGAACTTTTTCAGATAAAACCAATGGTAAATCATTTATGAAAATTAAATATAGCAAAGGTCCTAACACAGATCCTCGAGGAACACTACATTTAATATCACATATCCTGGAAAGTTTTCCATGAATTGATACAACCTGAGTTCGTTGACAAAGATAAGAATCCATTTGCTCAATAAAATGCTCACTACATTTATAGACACCTAATTTCTTTAACAGCAAAGAGTGATCGACAAGGTCAAAAGCTTTTCTAAAATCAACCATTATGGTGCCAACTATATTACCGTCGTTAATTGCCTCCGGCCATCAACGTTAATGTTGTTTCCGTTGTGTGACCAGAACGGAATTCACTTTGAGATTGATGTAATACATCGAGTTTATTCAAAAACTCCATTAAGTTCTTGAATAAATTTCTCAAACAATTTTGACAATGTGGTTAATATAGATAGAGCGATAATTATGTATTTCTTCCTTTGCACCACCTTTTTACAGGGGATTTACCTTGGCCTGTTTCCAACTATCGGGGAAATGACCCTTTGAAATACATGCTTGTGCAATATAAGTAATATTTTTTTGTAATAATTTTGGGCCAATACCATCTAATCCAGTAGACTTAGACTGTTTATCTTTTGGATAATATTTTTATTAGATTTGGAACTAAACTTTATCGGCAAACTATTGGTATTCCAATGGGAACTAATTGTGCTCCTCTTGTTGCAGATTTGTTTGTTGTTTTTTTTTTTTTTTTTTTTTTTTTTTTTTTTTTGTTATGAGAGAGATTTCATGAAGTCTCTCTCACGTGAAATTCAGGCTGACATTATTGAGGCATTCAATTCAACTTCAAGATACCTTGATGATTTATTAAACATTGACAATATTTGACCAAATGGTGGACCGGATATACCCTACAGAACTATGTATTTCTAATGGTACGGTTTCCATCAAAATTTATGATAAACGGGACGATTTTGATTTTGATATAGTCAATGTTCCTTTTCTGAGTGGCGATGTCCCCCCGGCGTACCTCATATGGGGTATACATATATCAACTTATTAGATTCGCCAGAGCTTCTTCAAATCTTAATGACTTTAACTTCCGTAATAAAGCCCTTACTGCCAAACTTCTTAGGCAGGGCTATCGTTATTTTAAACTTCGTAAGGCGTTTTCGAAATTTTATCGCAGACACAGTGCCTTGTTAGAAAAATATAGCGTCAGTCTGAAAACACTTCTGCAACAAGGTATATCGGAACCAGAATTTTACGGTGACTTAGTGTACATATTTAGAAAAATTGTAGGTAAATCTAACTTTTCGGAGCAATTCAGAAAACTTATTAACCGTTATAAAAGAATTGGCCATAGCCTGGATATTATGCGGCAGACTGCATGACTAGTTGTCAACCCAATCATTGTTGATGGCTATGCTTCACTTTTTAATTGCACGACGGCGGTTCGGGCCACAGACCCAATGACGGCCTCTTCGTAAAACTTAAACAAGTGGGTCGGGGCTTGACGATATGTCTTTGGCTTGGCCCGCCGTGGTTCAACTATTGGTTTTCATTTACTCTGGCATACAGTAGAATTAGCCATGAGTACTCGTCTTTGTTTATTATAGTGATTAATTTGATTTTTGTGTTTTCGCTTTGATGCATTGACTGATTTGGGAGCCTTTATGCGAACCGAATTTTTATGTGTTTTTGTATTAAGAGTAGCATCGGGACCCAGCTGAAGTTAGCTAGCTGTAAAAGTGCTGTAACCACCATCCCCCCCCCCCTCCCCCGCCCACCCGGTGGTTTACTCTACTGACCGTTCTAAGGCGGTTGTCCCGGTGTTAGTCTTATTCTTTGTTGCTTTCTGGTTTATTCTACGAGGCGATTTGTTGTGTGTCTTTCCATGTGTCATTTTGTTCTTGTGTTTTTCAGTCCTTTTAGTATTGCGATTACCTGGCTTGGGCAAGAAAGAGCTAATCTTAGTGCTTTTCGTACGTTTGTTCGATTTGTGCTTGTTTAGATTTGTCGGTTTCCTCTTCCTCTTGGGGTCTGGGAAGGGCTGCGGTTTGTGATTGTGGCACTCCCTGGACTTTTCTCTTACCTTTGTTTAGAAGCATCAAGGTTGTTAAAAATTTGTAAACAAAGCTTTCAGTGATATAAGGTAATTCAAAAGAAACGTTACTTGGTATTTTTGTATCAATGTGTTCCTTCAGCTGTGTAAAATCGCAATCTTCAATAGGCTCTTTAAGTTTTCATGCAATATTAATAAAAGAGTCATTAAATATATCTGCTATCTCTTTTGTGTCTGTGATTATGTTGTCATCTATGTTAAGTTTAAAGCAGTCAGTATTATCTTTTTTTCTTGTTTGATGCACCGAATTCTTTAAAACAATTTCAAAACTGATTTGAGATCGTCCTTACCTGCCTCTATCTTTGATTTGTATGATGCTTGTTTTGAATTTTGAATTTGAGTAAAATTACGTAAAATTTTATAATCGTCATGTCTACCGTTTTTTTTTTTTTTTCATTTTATCTCTTTGTTTGATCTTATCTAGAATTTCAGATGTCAACTAGTCAGCTTGAATGTTATGTGTTATTCGGGGAGTTCTTATTGGGATGGGGCATGCTGCCGAGGTGGGAAAGAAAGATCGCAAAAAAAAAAAAAAAAAAAAAAAAAAAAAAAAAAAAAAAAAAAAAATTCGTCAAAAGTTTTGAAAGTTCGATATTGTATTTCTTTATGTGAATTCTTCCCCATACTAAAATTGATTTTTCTATTACATGCAATAGCAAAATGGTCGCTTATGCCCATTTTTTTACGCAAGCACTCGATACCTTTTCCTCATTACTTACATATACATGATCTTTGAGTGTTTTTGTAGTATTTGTAACCCGTGTAGGTTCTGTAATTAATTGACTGTCCAAACGATGTAATAAAATTTGACCATTCATTATTTACATTTAAATTAAGCGAATTCTTGTTAAAATCCCCAAGTATAATAATTTCCTTAATTCCTAGCAAAACATTTTCAATAAGAACTTCAAATCTATTAAACTACTCTGATTTTTCACTAGGATTTCTGTAAAAAGGTCCTACTAAAAACGATTTATCTTTATGGGGTAAAATTTCAATCCACAAACAATCTATATCATTAATTTCAAGGTTAGTTCTTCGTTTAGCAATTATATCATTTCTAACATATACGATAATACCTCCCCCGCCAGATTTTAGATTGTCCCTTCTAAAAGATTGATGAAAACCATCAAAATAAAAAGCACTTGAAAGTTTATGTTGCTTAAGTTTTGTTTCACACATAGCAAAGACATGTAATTTCCTGTTTTCCACTGAAATGAGCATAGACTTTACTTCCGAAAATTTACACATCTCCTTACCACATAACCCCTGTATTTTTAAAAATACAATATTAATTCCTTTTCTTTTTAAGTTAAGATTGACTGTTGATTCGCAAGAACTGTCACTCTGATTGCTCATTAAATCAGAAAAAAAATGTGTAGATGCAGACGTATTTGTATCATCATTAATTGAAACAAAATTTGAAGTGAATTGAATGTTATGTATGGAGTTACTACCTAAACTTGCGTCAAAATTATGACTCTCACGCTCTTCTTACATTAAATGGCATGGTGAATGCATTTTTTCATGATATGAGATGAATTATTATCCAAATTCATCATTTCAAAGTCACTATCATAGCAGGCGAAGTTAATAAGATTACACTGATCACACATATTTTAAAATTTCGGTCCGTTGAATACGCTGAAGTTGTAATCCACGACGACGTCAATATTTCTGTTCATCGCGTCGAGCAAGCGTTTGACAGCTGAGCGTGTTAAATGTATCCCGTCTTTGGAGAAGAAGCGTTGTATTGGTAAACGGTTATTATCCTTGAAATGGCTATGAGTGTTATTGATGCAATGCACGTCATGTTTCTGCCAAAACATACACAGTCTCTCGATACGGTTATTCAAAATTGTAACGTTGGCATCCCGTCTAGGAGGTATTTTGCATATACATAGCCTTCCCTGTGCGTTTCGTGTTTTCATAATACTGATAAGCTGATGGTATTTCTCTTCAAAAGTTCTTCATCTATTCCGTTTGCAGAATCGTTTCCACCGACGGAGATTATGAAGGTTTGAAACTGTGACAAGTCATGCAATGCAATATCATTATGTCACTAACTGTTGCCCCTCCTCGCGAATGCTTATGCAAACCTCTAATTAGTCCTTTGGTATTTATGGGATGCAATATTGAATCACCTATCAATAATGTTTTAGGGTGTTGGTGCTGTTGGGTAAGACTAGAACCACTGACATTTACTGGAATATCAGCATTAATGTGTGGTCGTTCTGAAGATAGTACCGGACGCATGTAACACGCACAGGTATTTCTTTTCCAGATGTTCTTCCTTCGCGGTTAAATCCAGGAAATGGGCCCTTTGTAGACACAAAGTACTTGGGTATAAATATGCAAAAACATATGTATATTAATATATATAACTTTTTTGTTCTGTTATTTTACATAAAAAAGAATGTTTAAGAACTTACCAGTTTTCTGAAAGGTACGCTCTCCCGCTTTTCTTTCTTGTCTTCTTTCTCCGTCTTCGACCCAGCGGGGTAATACATTTTATCCAGAAGTATGCTCTCTTCATTACTACAGTCTAAGCTCTCTTTTCCCTTTTTTATACCATTTAAGGTCTTCTCCTGGAGGATGAATATTTCCCATATGAAAACAGCAAAGATTCAAACTAATGCCTTTCCCATTTACCATGAACACTCTCTACACAGCATAGGTCTATAAAGGGTTAATGACAATAAACACTCTCTACATAGGTCTATAGAGGGTTAATGGCAATAAACACTCTCTACACAGCATAGGTCTATAGAGGGATAAAGACAACGAACACTCTCTACATAGCACAGGTATATATATATATATATATATATATATATATATATATACACTGTCTACACAGTATAGGTCTACAGAGGGTTAATGACAATAAACACTCTCTACACAGCATAGGTCTGTAGAGGTTAATGACAACAAACACTCTCTACACAGCATAGGCAGATAGAGGGCTTATGGCAATAAACACTCTCAACCTAGCATCGGTCTAGAGGGATTATGGCGATAAGCACAGATCTATAGTTTATGGCAATATTTTTTACGCAGCGTAGGTCTATAAAGCATAGCATGCATCTATTATTGTTATGAAGGTGAATTTGACGATCATTCTGCGATAATCCTCAGTTCTACATAATAATATATGTTGTGAATACTATTAGAAGCGTTTGGTGAGGTGTTTCTAAGAGTCCCCACAACATTTGTTTTGCTGCTATTATTGTTGCTTTTTGCTGTGTAAGGAAAACAATTCAACAACTGCCATCAAAAAGTTCTTCTTTACAAACCATCTGGGCCCAGTTGTTCAAAGCTAACGATGTCGTTAGTTAACGATTCGTTAAAATTTACATCAAGTGATACGCAAATATGCTGAAATTTTTTGCTGAAAAAAATGTGAGTAGCTTTTGCAGTGCAAAAGCTACTCACATTTTTTTCAGCAAAAAATATCAGAATATTGTGTATTGAATCTGCTAGAACAGTTAACGAAATGACCCTTAACGAGCTCATTAAGCTAACGACGCTTTGAACAACTGGGCCCTGATCTTCTAGGCCCAGTTATTCAAAGCATCACTACCTTAACGAGCTCATTAATGACAAACTCGTTAACTGTTGTAGCTAACGTATTTTCAAATATATTGACAGATTTGATACAAAATATGACCAGCTTGCTACTGACATTTGTTCAGCATAAAATTCAATGTCTTTTGCCATATTTCAAAGTAGAAATTTTAACAAATTAGCTAAGAATTTCGTTACGTTTTGAACAATTGGACCCTGAAATAGTCTATGATAGATCAGTAAAGACAATGACCACGCTGTGGGAATGTGCATATAGTATGGAATTTCGCTGTTCACACATAGAAAAGAGGAAAAGTTCCACATTGCCGTCTTAGTTTTAGCTGTTATAATGTATCAGCATGACTTAGCTTACCATTTGCACCACTTCTGTTAAGTGTTCAATATGTTTTCGACCTTATATCTTCTCAGTCAGTGAAGATCATTTATGTCATAAAAGTTATTAGTATTATTATTTTATTTATTTAACTAACAATTTGCAGTGATGAAAACTAAAGAGGCCTCCTTCTAATGACACTTTAATAACTTCATAACATCTCAATTTCCTTCAACCTGCTATCGTAAATCCAGGTATTCTTTCATTCTGAAAAACAAAAGCAATCGATGCAAGCATAAATACATGGCAACCAAAAAAGCGACATAATTACATTACAAGTCATGTGACTAGCTCTAAGCGAATACAAAAGACTGTTGGCGAGCCGGGCAAAGAATTGAGGAAGTACCTCTGACGGTAACATAGGCAATCTATCTATTGTTTAACGGGTTGTCCCGACTTCCATGTTTTTCCTTATCATTATATTTGGTGTTTTATATTAGGACGATACATGATCTATAAAGATGTCCCGTAAGTCATGGCCGGAAGTTCGCGTAAAGATTTTGAGTGCATAACCAGCGGCTACCCCTTACGAGATTACCAGATGTGTAAAGTGAACATTTTAAAACCTCTTTTATAATATTAGAGAGTTAAACATATAAAATTTACTGTATAAGACACATGGTAGTTGTGTTGTTTTCCTTGATTAGAAGTATATTTGTCATGATACTTACTGAATGTAGCTCAAATTTTCAATTTTTGAATTCATAATTACATGTATATTCATCTGTATCTTAAATTTCGCCAAAACTTTAGAGGTTTGCAGAGGTCTCCTGAGCATAAGACTGGAAGAGTCTCGTTGTCATCAGTCATCAACACCTTTGAACAAGAATCCCAGCGATAACACAATGATAAAGCAACGTCAAATCAACGTTGATTCAACGCCCTATCACATGCAATCGACGTTGTTTCAACGTTGTGTGGTTTCAATGTCGATTCAACGTCTTGGCATTGCAACAACGTTGCACTGACGTTGTTTCAGCGTTGTGTGCCTGCCGGGATACTTCTGCAGGCTGATCTCAATTTGATTCTATATATAGCATACACTGGGTGTGGGATTGAGGACATAATTCATGTGTTTCGTGCAAATCACTTGCGAACTTTGCTTGCTATGGCAACTGAATAGAATGAGAAATCATTCTCAGCAGTATAAATCTTTGTTTTGATTCAGTATTCATGAAACTTGAAAGACAGACAGAAAATCTCAGACAAGTTCAAATCTGATAATTTCCAGTTATTAACGAGTTATGTCTCATTGTCAGAACATCATGAAACTTATAGATAGCCAAATCAGGCTATCGTGGGCAAATTTAAAAAGGGTCACTTCATGTTGAGAACAGCATTCAAGAGCGCATAGTCAATCTCACATACACTTAACTTTTCACAAACCGCTGTATCCATGAGTACCAAATATCTTATCACAAATTGCAAACAAATTTCTACTATTCTTCGTCGCTTATCTTCTTTTTTGAAGATACATCTTGTTGTCAACCAAGAAGTTTATTGTTGTTCTTATTTCTCAACGAAAACATATGTTTTACTTGCCGAAACGATGCAATGTAGAGGCGTCTTAGTAGAAAAACGGACAAACAAAGAAAAAAACATGCCCGTAAGCATACTCGTTCATATCAAACGAAATAATACCACGGTTAGTTAGCAAACAAATGAAACAGATATATATATATATATATATATATATATATATATATATATATATGTGTGTGTGTGTGTGTGTGTGTGTGTGTGTGTGTGTGTGTGTTTTAAAGTCTAGAACATAAAAATGGGGGCATGTTCATAATAAAGAATATCAAAATAGAGTTACTTGAAAATATCAACAAAACTTAAAGCACTCACCTACATTCATCCATTATAAATAAATAAATAAAAACTTTTAATGACATGCAGCTACGGATCACGATTTCTTTAAAAATCATTCATCAATAACTAAGATATCTGACATGATAAAAAGGTCTACATCTAACACAAAATGGGATTGATATATAAATGAATAGCGAAGGCTCAGATCAGACTGCATTTGCGCAGTCTGCTCTAAGCCTATGCTATTTCCGTGAAAGAATCCTGAATAATGTCTAATATACTAAAGCATCTGATTAGACTGTTGATTTGCGACCTTAATTGTTCACAGTGTATTTAAACTCTCTTATGTGTGACACGGAGCACATATAGTTTATACCGTCAATCAAGGTAAAATGGGCTACTTTCATTAATGCTTAGCATGCTGGGTAAACGTTTCATTTTGAAATATTTTTCATATTTTTTTTCCAGAAAATAGGCTTTGATATTTCATGCATTGTCTCTGAGACAATGTGCATGAAATGCAAAAGCCTACTTTCTGCGAAAAATATTGTCAGTTTGTCGTCTGCTGAATCAGTGCAGATAGTGGTAAAGGTCAAATTTTAAATGCGAAAGGAGTTTGTTCGGGTAAGCAGCCGTTACTGCTGCAGTCTGGTCAGGAGCGTAACGCTTCGTGGAGATATTTAAAGTCTCCAATTATTCTGCAGGTCAAAAACAAAGATCCATATCAGACTGGGAGGATCTGTATGCTGATCGGGGCCTTGGCTTTTCTTGTATAGCGTAGGATTTTTTCAGTTGTGCGGTTCAGAAATATACCGATCGCGCCAATATAAGGAACATGAATACGTGTATATAAATACTATACTTACTTTTGTGTGAAAGGGATGAAATTTCAGTTTGAAAAACTTTAATTATTTTTTGCTCTCCTGTCTGTCATACAGGTACTTTGCACGTTGTTTGCCTAAAACGTGAGAAATATGTCAGATGACCAAAATTAACAAAAAAAAAAAACAAAAAACAAAAAAAAAACAATCAGCAATTTTTGAAATTTTCCCAACATATACGTCTAAGATTAGACCTATACGTTGAGAAATTGATTTTTCTTTGTTGTTAATTTTGGTCATCTAACATATTTTATACATTGTTTTGGCAAAACAACGTACCAAGTACCTGTGGTCTGTCATTCTTAATTTTTTCCAGTTTTTCTTTCAGGTCTTTTCTACCGCCAGCAGTATCGTAAGGATTAACAATGACCGAAGATACGTACAGTTATGTTGGATTTAGCTGTAGTTTCCCACTGAGAAACTGTCTTGCATGAAAGGTAATCAAACGTCCAGTGCAGTCAGACTAAGCCCTTGTCCTGCTGAATAAATAAAGATGCCACACCTCTTTCTAATTTTCAGTCAAGTCGATCAGATCGTGGATATAAATTTACATATTTAATGGCATACAGTGCAGCTCCAGATCAGTGAAGCCAACTGATCTGGATCTATACTGTTTGCAAAGGCAGGACACATCCGGATTCAGCAGGACTATGGTTGAAGCCACCCCTTATTAGTATATCATTGATTTTGTTGTTATTTACGCCGGGCTGGAGCCCGGCGTATCTGAGGTTGTTTTTGTAAAATGTGTATGCATTTGGAGAACATTGGTTTTCTTCCAGTACTATGGAGTTCTTAGTGGGGTTATCTATAACTATTCACCCCCCCGCCCCCCCCCCCCCCCCCGCCCCCACTTTTTTTTTATTATTATTCAAAGTCACACTTTTGCAGCAGAGAACTGTGCTATTGGTAACATATGAAATAAAAAATGGCAAGTACTATGTAGAATGGATGTAGCAATGTGGGATTGGCTCATTTAAAAGAGAAATGAGCAATTTTCCCGTAGGAGCCCCAATTTGACCATTCGACCTGAAATGAGCTTGTTGCTATCAATATTCGTACACGTTTGAATTATTTCATTTCGTTTTTTTCGTCGTACTACGAAGAAGAAACAAAAGATATTTTTCTTTGTTTAAGATTGGAAATATGCATTCTCAAATCGAACGGATTATAAGCTGGTTTAATAAAACAGTTTAATTTGATATTCAAGCATGGAAAGATTTGGGCCGAAAGAAAACGTCATGAGTGGAGAAAAGAACGAAGCACTGCTACATAGATGATTTCGGATATAGTGTGTTCGGCCTAGGCTATGGATGGCGACATGTAATTATGTATGCGGGCTAGAAAACAGACGATCGTAGTTGATTTGTTTTACATAGCTCTGATAACGTCTATAATGTTTTTATCGTTGAGTGTTGCGATAATTTATATAATTACAACCTTTCATGAATTATAACATTTTTTCACTATTCTACGATCTATATGGAGCTAAGTAATGCATGACAGATTAGTTTCGCGGCGTATTGATGCTTTGCATCAATGTTTTCTTGTTACATATGTGACGTGAAATGCTTATACAAAACGTAAAAATAAAGTAAAAGAGCTTTTTTTTTCTATTTGCTGGAGACTGACTTGATGGACAATATTCACATTTTCGTTACAACCGCAACATTTCCTACATGTCTTTCGTGCTGTTTTGAGCATTACAGGAGCATAGTGTAATACATTTTAGTATTTGCAAGATTAGTCATGTGTGTATTCTGCAAAGAAGACAGATTTTTTTTTGGGTGTTTCTTTTGGTTTTGGGTATAAATTGTTAGTCTTCAATTAGGATCACTGCATGCACTGATTAATTCAAAATACAAGGCTCCAGTAAAGAGGGATATATTTAGTTAGGGATATCTTTTTCGGATTTCTACAATAAAACATATTGTTGGACTCAATAGGATCGCCCTGCTGAGGCGATTTGATTGACTACGCAATATATCCTTTGAAACTGTGAAAAACTAATGAATAAATAAAAACGTTCATCCTCCAAAATATTGGTTTATCCAAATTATTATTTGCAGGGCGCGGCGAGTAAAATCCACCTGTATACCACATATGCGAGCGGTAAAGACTGATGTTAGTCTGAGTGTATGCATGATCGATGTTTTTTCTCTGCAAAATTTTATAAATAATATTAACGATATGTGATGACCTTGGTGGGATTGGGTATACACAGTATGGTCTGGGTTTTTGCTTTAAAGACCTTGATCTTTGCTGTTCGTGAATGAATAAGGGGAGATATTGATTTTCTCATTGTAGGTCTCATCTACATGGAGATTTTTACTTGAATAAATTAACCCATTGTACACTGAATGAACTTCCCCACCCTATATATTGGAATATTCCAATTTTGATTTAAGGTATGTCAGGTCATGTGATTTAGATATTCCAAAACTATTTGCAAAGTGGAGACCCTGATCGGACGCCGCATTCTGCGGCGTCTGATCCGGGTATGCACTGTTTGCCAATTACCCTTTTAAGGGTCTCCAGACTAACAAGGGTTAAAAGTGGAGAAAATACTATAGTATGAGGGCGAGTCAATAACCAGACTAACGGATTTCTCAATGACCGACAAGTCCATTTTGAATATTTAATGAGGTTTCATAAAAATTAAAATTCGTTTCATAAAGGTAGTTATTCTCATAAAGTTAGTTTATTTTGGGGGAAATGATTGCTTGTCACTAGAATTAAAAGATCATAAAAAAATCTGTAGCAAAATCATTCTTAAAAACCCTTTACAATTTGGTTTTGCATATTCAATTTGGGCTGTGTGACGTCACAAAGTCTACAATATGGTGGCATTCATGACAGCCATTTTAAATATATTCAAACCATCATAACTTCCTTATTTCTAGGCCGATTTCGAAAAGTCTTGCATCAAAATAAATGGCATGTTAAGCATTTTACTCAAAAATATACTTACAACTTATATTGCGTTCCCCTTTAACACGAGGTCTAGGCTGTTTAATAGGACGCACATGAGACTATATCTTCAAATAAAATGTGTATATTAACTTGTTTCTAAGCGAAATGATAACTGGAATGTCATTAGGAATACTACTTTTAAATTTCAGATGAGGAATACAAAATGTTCAAACACCATTTAAGGTTTCTAAGACCGTTCTAAGGCGGTGGTCCCGGTGTTAGTCTTACTCTTTGTTGCTTTGTGGTTTATTCTACGAGGCGATTTGTTGTATGTCTTTCCGTGTGTCATTTTGTTCTTGTGTTTTTCAGTCCTTTTAGTATTGCAATTACCTCGCTTGGGGAAGAGAGAGCTAATCTTAGTGCTTTTCGTACATTTGTTCGGTTTGTGCTTGTTTAGATTTGTCGGTTTCCTCTTCCTCTTGGGGTCTGGGAAGGGCTGCGGTTTGTGATTGTGGCACTCCCTGGACTTTTCTCTTACCTTTTTTTTCAATATAAATATGCTTCCAAAAGAATGTAGGGGAAAAATACAGGCAGATTTGGGTAGAGATAAAAGTCACGAAAACAAACCACAGAATATTTTGCATTTGCTATAATTTTGCCTGTGTGCGGTAATGATTTAAAAGTGTATAATTTTGCTAGAATGACAAAATAATGAGTTTTCATATCTTTATTTTGAAAACAAAGCAAATAAAAGAACATCATCTATTATATTTTGTCTTAAATATTACTGTATATACATGTGCCACTTCCTTGTTGAAAGTCTGTGAATGTATACAGAAATTTCAGCTAAACATCCTCTCAGTAAGAAGTATATGAATTTTCAGAGTCATATAATTTCCTATCCTCGCTGGCTATCATGGTAAACATATTTTGAGTTCCTACCAAATATGTTATGAACTAGCCATGAACAACTGAGGATATAACCGTTACATATTCAGTTAATACGACTATATGCACATGCATGTGGTAGAAACATGGGCACGTTCCATGTGTAACTCTGAACACACATTTTAAGCACGAATGCATCACGTTTTCTCTGAACGGTTGACGTCACTCAGTTACACTTTTTTCTGTAACTCTTTTTCCTGTGTCATTTTTCTGTGACTTTTTACCTGTGACTTTTTCGGAACATCATCGAAACTATACGTTTAAGAGGCGCTATTGTCGAGGGTTAAATTTCAGCATTTAATGTGCAGAAACGACAAGGAGGAATACATCTATATGATGACATAAATATTTTGTTCAGAAATTCACCTTTTTTTTATAAGCTGATTTTCATACAGCAACTTACAGACAATGCACGATATTCGGGATATTGAAGCAAGCATATTTGGTAGGACAGACTTAATTCATAGTAAACTAATAGATAAACCTTGTAATTAAAACTTTTATTTAAAACAAAAAAAAAAAAAAAAAAAAAAAAAAAAAAAAAAAACATATTTAGAGAGCTTCACTCAGAATTCCGAGCAGCAATAAAGACAAACAGTTCCAGCGGAAACTATCTCACAAGCCTTTATTTGATAAACATCAGCCGAGCCGGCACATGGCAATTTTACAACGTCGCATTAACGTCGATGCAACGTCAAGACGTTGCATCGACGTTGATGCAACGTTGTCTAAGCGTTACGTGTCCACTGGGAGGGATTTTGTGATTTTTATGAAACTAAAGATTTATCACATTTACCGCATTTGTTTGTTTGTGTTGAGGTTTTACGGCCCAGTCAACCCATTGGGGTCATGTCGAGCACGGTCAGTTTACTTAACCACACATTTACTGGGCAGGCTTAGTCCTCTAAGTCGTTAACCAGTATTGTGCACATTTTTTCGCCAGAAACTGACAACTGCCCTTCTTGAATCAGCGGAAGGGAGAGAATGACCGTAGAAAATATTTCATGATCAATCTCCACGAAAGAATGTTGCCGACCTCGGCGGGGGTCGAACCCGCGACCTCCTGGTCTCCAGTCGGACGCACATCCAACTAAGCCACAGAGGCCGCATTTACCGCATTTACCCAAAGTATTGGGACACCTTAACTCCTTTCCGTACTTGTTCTTAAATTGAAAAAAGTTCATTTTACTATATGTTGATAAATTCAAAATACTGCTGGATGAGTGGCAAACAGTTTAGATCCTGATTAGACGCCGCATTTCTGAGATGAGTCTACACTGTTTGCTCAGGTCTATCTGTCCCAATATTTAGGATATACATATACAGTATTTTGAATAGTGCTATGAGGGTGATTTAAAATAAATTGAACATAATTATTAAAAGAATTTTTCAATGTAGAACTACACTCATAAAATTCTTACTGAAGCATATAAGCATTTTCGACAACTTGGAAAATAAGAAAGGAGGTCTTATAATCCAAACAAACATCATACAGAAAGTAAAGAGAAATGGATTCACTTTCAGGGAAGACAACTCTTTCTGAAATATTTTGTCCTTTTTTTGAAAAAGGTCTACTCTTAAAGGTAAAAAACAACAACGAAAAAAACAAAACAAAAAAAAAACAACAAACAAACAAATACACACACACACACACACACACACACACAAAAAAAAAACAACAACAAAAAAAACCCAAAAAACAAACAAACAACAAACAAACAAACAAACAAAAAACAACAACAACAATACAAAACAATTGCCTCATAGGATTCTAAAACGAGAGGTTTTAACTTCCATAGGGAGCAAATTCATTTTTAGAGTGAACTCCTTTTCATAAAGGGCTTGATGAACAGGAAAGCAAACAGGAAGTTATAAAAGATGTCATTCTAATAACATTTGGCACAATTCTAACAAATATATCCATTGATATTAAAAATGCTACAAATTTTATCTAAAAGACTAAGTATAAAACCATACATAGCTCAAGATAAGACGGTTTTTTTTTTTCGACCAAACCGTGTTGGCATTTTTCTTATTTCTCCATCAAAACATATGTTGTGGATACTCATTAGAAGCGCCTCGTTGGGACGCCTCTAATGAGTACTTACAACATGTTTTCATGGAGAAATAAGAAAAATATGTGGACACCCCTCTTATCTAGCGCTATGATAAATCTGCCATAAAACTATGTAAAACAATAAAATATAAAGTAAGTTAAATATCACATTAAAACTCTATGACACATCTAAATTGTTATAGTGTGCAGTTTATTACATTATGCGTCTCGTTATATTGTTCATTCTGTCTGGCTGGATATTACATGTACAGTTTAACCATTTCAGCCCGGTAGACCAAAACAAGTACTTATGCGAACAGTGTAGATCCAGATAAGACGAGCCGTCTCATCAGGATCTATACTGTTTGCCATTTAGTTCTCTAGAATTTTGACGGATATCCCTATTAGCAACAAAAGACGTGTCCAAATTCAATGCACGTGTCCAAATTCAAAGACAGAAGCATCCATTAGAGAAACTCAGGGTTTGACTTAATTACCCTAAATCTTTACAATAACAATACTGTCTAAGAAGAGCGTTTTCCTTTATACAGTGTGACTGTTCACCATAACGATCAAGCCTGGCTACATCTCCAACCAGTGACATTTGGTTCTCTTCATGTCCTTCTATTTGTTCGTTGTATTCTACCATAACTTCAAACAGACCTTTACTAGGAAGTGCGTGAAACAAAAGCTTATATCTCCCACTCTTTCCACATTCCTCTGTATCGAAACCTAAAGAATATTTACGAAAGGAGTCCAATATTCCTGGGTGTTTCTTCCCTTTGTAGCTTTCCGCATTTAAACATGTATATTGCACTCTAGCCTCGGTGACATTGTAATAACTTAAAGATCTACAGATGTTAGATTGGTTAGCAAGAATAGAGTTTAATCTCGATACAGCATAAACAGCTAGTGATTTTACTAAGGTGTCGTCTGTAGGTAAGATTTTGTTATCGCTAAAACACGTGCAAAAATTCGGAAGAATTCCCGCATCTGAACATGTTCTCTCCCTAGGAATCCTTGCTAGTATATTTCTAACAACATGGCTGTTATCTAAAGGCGGTGATACATTATCAAAATCACCTTTGGCTATGTCGACTATAGTTTTGTGTACGTCAAAGTGTGTTGTGATTCTATTAGAATTTAGAAGCAAGTTTTCTCTCATCCATGGATATTTTTGTTTTAGTTTCTCAGGAACAACCAAACTCAGAAATGGAAAATGTCCCTCAAGACGACCTATATGCGTAGCACTGAAATCACCTAATCTTAAACCATGGTCACTTATAACTGCTATTATTGCGTTTTTAGTGTGTCCGTTGTCATGCATCCATCTTAAAAATTCCACCAACGTATCGTCCGACTGCCGTAAAAGACTAAATGATTCGTGCGCAGCGTTTCCCCAGAAAAAAGCAAATTTTAGTTTGTTCTTATATCTGTTCAAATATCCTTTGAAATGGTTAACTTGCAATGTAAAGTTGTCTTTATTAGCGTAGCATGGACAATCCCAAGGGCAAAGTTTGCCGTTTGTACTGATTGGTTTCATTAGGACTGGTGTAAACAAATCCATTGCCATGTTATATGGTCTGTAGTAGACGTCTGTTGGGGGCTGGTAAAATCCAGGTTTCACAAAGTTAAAAGTAGAAATATCAGCGCGGTCTTCACTGTAGAGTGTAGCATAATGTTTGAGCGCCTTTTCATTCCACAATAAGGGCAATGAATCACAGTAGGAGATCCGATTAAGAACCAAAGGAAACTTGCCATGTCTCATACCAGTCAAAAGAGGGATTAGATTAGGAAAAGTGTTAGATCCCACTTTCATATAACCTTTAAAGTCATAAGCACCTAGTGTCTCGCTTAGATACTTGTAAGATTTTGGGAGATTCCTTAAAGCGTGAGATCGGGAAACAGAATCAATCCCTATCAGCAAGACGCTGTAATGATCGTCGTCCTCGACCCCAATCTCTTTCTCTCTCGATTCGTTTTCTATCCAGAATGGATTGAAATGTACGTAGTCATACACAAGGTGTTTGTTTCTAGAACAAGACACTCTGAAAATACTAGCATTTATGAACACAGAAGGAGAAAATCTAACTTTTGGCCCAAGTTTTACTTCTTTGTCTCCAAGGATTCTTTCAACTATCTGGTATTTACATTTGATTGAACGTTTTGACAGAGAATAATATTCCATTGCTGTCTGGTTGTACACAATGAAACCAGAATCATTTATAAATAATATATTGTACGCCTTTGGACATTCGAGTTTTCCTGAATCTGCTGGGAGGTATTTGAGAACGGAGTCATCCCATGGATCTAACTCTGGAATTTTGCAGATTTTATCAACAAGCGGGTTGCGGTCGTCTTCGAAAGAAACAAATATCGCTAGACTTATCAACATGAAAATGCTGGAAACGACCATAAGCTTGAAGACGAAAAGAGGCTTCAATCTACGTGGCATCACTGGTCTATATTCTTCTCTGGGACTATGTCCGCGGCTGTATGTAAAGATAATTATCACCAACTTTACTTGTTATTAAAGCGTCTCTTTAGGAACTAAAAATATAGAAAAAAGAAGTGTTCATAAATGACAAAAATAAGAAATTCAGCAGACGGCAAATTGATGATGATACATATTTGTTTCTCAGGAAACAGAATTTGAACTTTCATGCAAATTGTCTCCAATGGAGACATTTTTTGAAATGTCAGATCTTATTTTCTTGTGAAAATAAGAAGAAATATTAATTTGTCGTAAGCTGAATTTGCCCAGAGAGTGGTAAAGGTTAATACCAACTTTTCTTGTGATTGAGGAGTCTCTCCGGGAACTAAAAATACACAAAAAGAACTGTTCATAAATGACAAAAATAAGAAATTCATCAGACGACAAATTGACATTTTTCTTAGGAAACGGAATTTGAAATTTCATGCAAATTGTCCCCAATGGAATGTCAAATTCTGTTTTCTTGGGAAGACATGTTTTCGCATGGCGCGACACATATTTTGCAGTCCCATTAACCCTTCTCATGCTGATTAAATTAAGATGCCACGCCCACTTCTAATTTCCAGCCAATCAGATTACTTGATCCGGGATTTTGATAGAAATTCACATATTTAATGATAAACATTGCAGATGCAGATCAGTTGGCTTCTTTAGAAGCCAACTGATCTGGATCTACACTGTTTGCTAACACAGGGAATGTCATGTTCAGCAAGAGATGGGTTAATTTGGTACCGTAATTTGTGACAAATGTGTGTACCGTGGCATGATGTGTTTTCTTTTAATTCAAGGGTTTTTTTGTATAAGGTCCACAACTGGAAGAAAAGTTACAAATACCGTCGCCTCTGGTAAAAATACATACTTTGACCAGTCGGCGATAAAAAAAATCATAAACACGAGGACTAAATCGCTGTTCAAAACATAGAGCAACATACACATCACAAACCGAGAAAAGCAAAGCAACCAGTTCTCTCTGACCCAACCGAGCCATTATGAAAACACGCCTATTCAAATATATAGAAAATTTCACCTCCAAAAACTGAAAATTTTAGATGAAAAAACTCTGATATTTTTCATATTTCTGCTCAAAACATAGATTGTGGGTACTCGTTAGAACCGCCTCGGCGAGGCGATTCTAACGAGTACCCACAATCTATGTTTTAAGAAGAAATAAGATAAACAATGTATACCCTGTTAACCCTAGCTTTACTACATAAAAGTGGGGTTTAAGGGGGTCAAAATTATATAGGCATGTTTTCGTGATGGACCACAATCACAATGCCCTACGGGGCCCACCGAACACAACAAACGGCTCAAAACACGCAAAAAGCGTAACGAACAGTCTCAATGTCTTACAAAGATCAAACACACTATGACCACCTCCTTAGAACGGCCAGCACTAAAAATTATCAGACATCTTCTATATATTTTCAAGTCAATTTTACCATTTCAGAGAATAAAACACAACGGTGGTTCATAGAAAAGCGTTTGACTAAATTAAGTTTAAACCTTAACCTGTACGTCTCTCTGAGCTAACAAGGCATCACATGCGATACAATCCCCCACCCCACCTCACCCCCACCCCACCCCGCACAAGCCAAAAAACAAAAGAAACAAAAAAAAAAAAAACAAAAAAACAAACTGTGACCTTAATGTAAAGGTCATATGTGACCTTGACTTTAAGCTACAGTATTGTAAACATTCAGATTTTCAGGTTGGGAGAGATTAGATCTCACATGATAGAAAATATTTCAGTCATGTCAACCTTGACCTTGAGCCAAGGACCTGAAATTCGAACTTGCGCAAGATATTATCATACCCACAAATGTGTGAAGTTATATTAAAATCCACTGATAAATGTAGGGGCTTGTGCGATGACAAAGTTTCTTTTTCTAAAAATATCCAGTTACCTTGACCTTGAGCCCAGCAACCTGAAAGTGTAACTTGCTCGAGATATTATAATACCCAAGAATTGTGCGAAGATACATTTAAATCCATTGATAAATACAGGGGCTATGTCGATGACAAAGTGGTTTTTTTTTTTTGTTTTTTGTTTTCTAAAAATAGCTAGTTACCTTGACTTTGAGCCCAGCAACCTGAAAGTTAAACTTGCTCGAGATATTATCATAACCAACATTTATTTGAAGTTATATTGAAATCCATGAATAAATGTAGGCACTAGAGCGATGACAAAGTGTTTCTAAAAATAGTCAAAATGACCTTGACCTTGGGCCCATGACCCTGAAAGTCAAACTTGCTCGAGATTTTATCATAACCAGCATTTGTATAATTTTACATTAAAATTCAACAATAAATGTAGGGGCTAGAGCGATGACAATTTTTTTAATAGCCACAGTGACCTTGACCTTGAGACCAGGACCCTGAAAATCGGACTTGCTCGAGATATTATCATTCCCAACATTTATTCGTAATTACATTAAAAGCTATTAATAAATGCAGGCGCTAGAGCGATGACAAAGTTTTTCTAAAAATAGCCACAGTGACCTTGACCTTTAATTCAGGAACCTGAAAGTCGAACTTGCTCGAGATATTATCGTACCCAACATTTGTTTGAAGTAATATTAAAATCCATTGATGAATGTAGGCACTAGAGCGATGACAAAGTTTTTTCTAAAAATAGCCACAGTGACCTTGACCTTGAGCCCAGGACCCTGAAAAAAACTTAGGATATTATCATACCCAAGTTACATTAAAATCAATCAATAAATGTAGGCGCTAGAGCGATGACAAAGTTATTCTAAAAATAGCCACAGTAATCTTGACCTTGAGACTAGGACCCTGAAAGTTGAAATTGCTCGAGATATTGTCATACCCAACTTTTGTGTGAACTTACATTACAATCTAACAATAAATGTAGGCTCTAGAGCGATGACAAAGTTTTTCTAAAAAATGCCACAGTGACCATGACCTTGAGCCCAGGACCCTGAAAGTCATACTTGCTCGAGATATTGTCATACCCAACATTTGTGCGAAGTTTACTTGCTCGAGATATTGTCATACCCAACATTTGTGCGAAGTTATATTAAATCCATCAATAAATGTAGGCGCTAGTTTTGACAAAGCGATGACAAAGTTTTTCTTAAAATAGCCACAGTGACCTTGACCTTGAGCCAAGGACCCTGAAAGCCATACTTGCTCGAGATATTGTCATACCCAACATTTGTTAAAATCCATCAATAAATGTAGGCGCTAGAGCGATGACAAAGGGTGAACATACATACATACATACGTACGTACCGGACAAACCCTTCGTTGTGCGAGGGACTAATTAAGCGGACGACAAATTAGTGATATTTTTCTTAATTTTCCCAGAAAACAGAATTTGACATGACATGCAAATTATCTCCATTGGAGACAATTTGCATGATATGTCAAACCTGCTTTCTGGGAAAAATCTGGAAAAACATTTCAAAATGTCGTCTGCTGAAATTTTACCCAGAGTGCTAAGCTTAAACATGAAAACATCATCATGGTAACTGCGATGGCTAATTATACTTTGCGGAACGGAACGGAACAACTTCAGGGGCACACAATGGGGAATAAATATAAAATTATAATATTTGTTCTTGTCCAATATTTTGGAGAATATTTAGGCTTATTGTCGATTACAAGTTTATCCTCTTGAACATCAAATATGTTTTTAAATAATAATAGTTTGTGATTTGCCATTTATGAACTTTGTTCCGTTCCGTTCCGCAAAGTATAATTATCCACACTGATGATTATATTTAACGGAACGGAACGGAACAAGGATATCCAGAACTGCTTTCAGCTTCCAGCAAGTAAGAAAAATGCAGATATACTGCAAAGTATAATTATCCACACCGATAATTATATTTAACGGAACGGAACGGAACAAGAATATCCAAACCTGCTTACAGCTTCCAGCAAGTCAGCTAAAAAACAATTCATGAAGATATACTAAAGACTCTACATGAAATAGTAAGAAAGGGTTGCTCAGGAAATATCCTAAACAATAAAAAAAAAAAAAAAAAAAAAAAAAAAAAAAAAGACCACAGCCATCCCAAATTACAGAAGAAAGCAAAATAAGACGAGACAACGGTACACAAAAAAATCAAAATTTGAAGAGTGCATTGCATTACAGAAATGAATGGAAGGGAACAAGAATATGCAGAACTCCTTGTTACAAAAAATGCGAAATTGAGTGTAATAGAATCGCGACGGAGGGACGGACGAAGTACGTGCGACCCGAGCACTACATGAAACAAGTACTATGCCAATGGTGGAGGTTTGTTTTGTCATTACTAAACTTTGTTCCATTCCGTTCCGCAAAGTATAATTATCCACACTAATAATTATATTCAACGGAATGGAACGGAACAAGAATATCCAAAACTGCTTTCAGCTTCCAGAAGCAAATTAAAAACAAAGTGTGAGTCAAACGTCCCCTCATGTATGTATTTAATGAATAGTTCCGCTTGTCCACAGGTCCGAAGATATGTTTATCTCTGTGTATGTCTGTCTGTCTTCCTCTCTGACTACACGTATGTATGTATGTATGTATGTATGTATGTCCTCTTAACCAGGTACATGTCATTTAGTTGTATTCTTAATAAAACTGGATGTGTTTTGGCATTTATTAATCTTGTTCCGTTCCGTTCCGCAAAGTACAATTATCCATACCGATTATTATATTCAACGGAACGGAACAAAAATATCCAGAACTACTTGCTGGTCTCCACGGTACAGGTAAAGGTATACTGTAACTACAGTTGTCTAAATATGGACCAAAAGCCTATGTTCTCCCAGGTTATACTTCATGAAATACATTTTTGTACTCTCCTAATTCGGGTAGTTACTATACGGCTCGGGTAAACTAAAAAACAACAACAACAACAACAACAAAAAAACAAAACAAAAAAAAAACAAAAAACTCTTGACTCCGAATCCCGGCGTTTCGATGACTCCCGCAAAACTCTCCCAGTTAATCCGAGAAAACTCGGAGGATGATCTTAAAAAGCCTATAGGCCATAGAAGCTCGTGCGAACAGTCAAGACTGATCAGATTGCGCGAATGCACAGGCTGATCTGAGTCTTCACTGGTCGCAGAGGTCTTTTTGTCCTAAAAGTATTTTCTAAATTTCCACGTTCCCTGTTCCCCCAAAATAGTTTCATTCCCTTGTTCTCTGCGCCGTCTGATCTGGGTCTAATATTTCCGTGTTCGCTGATCTGGGTCTACACTGTTTGCATAGGCCTATCTGTCCCAATACTTAGGTTCTAATTTAAATACGTGCCAGTTCCGTATGCATTTCTGACCAGGAAAGGCGTTATAATTTTATTTATAATGTTACTCTCTAGCTCTTAGCGGTTTCCCGCCATGATTTCACGTGATGTTACCGTTACGAGCAAGCGGTTTCTTCATGCGGGGCAAGGGGAATGTTACTTTGTGACACATTTTCTGGGTATCTTCACTTATAATATACTGGAAATGTGAACGTCCCAGAAGTGCATGTCGTCGCCCGGTGGTGTGTCTGAGCAGACCCATGAGCATCTTAGAAACATGAATAGCAGTTTTGTGGGCAGACTGCTATCTCGCACATTTAGCGCTAAGGTACTATTTTGCTTGCCGCTGCCTGTCGCTTTTCAAAAGGAAACGGTAAACATTATCTATCTATACCTATCTCTTCATACAGCTTACACCCTCAACTGTATATTATGTACCAGTATATAACCTAGTGTTTGTGATTTCTGTCACAAATATTCATTGAAAAAAAAAAAAAAAAAAAAAAAAAAAGAAACGGAAAAAGAATATCCAGCTTCCATCAAGTTAAAAAAATGAACCCAGGCAGCATGCAGATATACTGAAGACTCTATAATGATTTTGGTTTTGCCATTACTAAACTTTGTTCCGTTCCGTTCCGCAAAATATAATTATTCACACGGATAATTATATTCAGCGGAACGGAACGGAATATGAATATCCAGAACAACTTGCTGGTCTCCACGATATCTACGGTACAGGGGAAAGTATACTGTAACTACATGTACACTGTCAACATATGGACCAAAAGCGTATGTTCTCCCAGGTTATACTTTATGAACAACATTTTTTTTACAGTCCTAATTTGGGTAGACACTGTACTCGCGTAAAAGAACGAAAAAAACTTTTTACTCCGAGTCTCGGCGTTCCGCGGACTCCCCAGAAACTCTCAGTTAATCCGAGTAAACGTATGTACTTGGAGGACGATCTTGAAAAGCCCGTAAGTCCAAAAAGCTAATGCGAACAGCGAAGACTGATCAGAATGTACCAATGCGCAGGCTGATCTGAGTCTTCACTGGTCGCACAGGTATTTTTGTCCAAATTTCCGTGTTCGCTGTTCCCCCAGATTTCATTCCCTTGTTCTCAACGGCGTCTGATCTGGGTCTACATTGTTTGCACAGGCCTATCTGTTCCAGTACTTAGGTTCTATTTTTGTAACGTGCCAGTTTCATATGCATTTCTGACGAGAAAAAAAGCGGTTTCCCGCCATGATTTCACGTGACGTTACCGTTACGAGCACGTGGTTTCTTCAAAGGAAATGTTACTTCCCAGCTAGCATTCTACGTAAATCTACATCGGGCCGTCATCGGCCCGTCAGGGTAGCTGACGGGCCGATGACGGCCCGATATAGATTTACGTAGAATGCTGACTGGGTTTGTGACTTGCATTTTCTGGGTATCTTCACTCATAATATACTGGAAATGTGAACATCACAGAATTGCGTGTCGTCGCACGTGGTGTGTCTGAGCAGACCCATGCGCATCTACAGAGGGATTACTAAATAGGTTCCGTAGGACTTAGAAACATGAATAGCTGTTTTGATGGGGAGACTGCTATCTCGCATTTTTATTCATTTATTGATATGAAGAGAGTAAGTACATTTAGTTAAAGGCGCTGTGGCTAATCTACCGTGTGACCCCCTCTTTTCTCAAAAAAAAAAAAAAAAAAATGACAATAAAAAAAGGTTGCTTATGGCCAGGTTAGCATTTTAAAAGATTTCATCGAACACTGAAGATCGTTGCTCACATACGATACAATGTACGGTAGCGTATTGGTCTAGGTTTCTGCTAGTTGTAAATACCTTGATGCATGTAGTTTGTTGAGCGCTGTGGTGCAGTGGTAAAGTATCGGACTCGAAATCGAGAAGTAGCGGGTTCGATAGATGCCAGCACCAAGTGTCGTGTCCTTGCGCTTTATCCACATAACTTAGTATTGGTTTCTAGCCGAGAAGACCCTGCCTAGAAAGAATATCCGCGAGGGCATTAAACAAAACAGACAGAAATCATCAGGTGTCATTTAGGTTAGAACCATCAGGTGTCATTTAAGTTAGAATATGTACTTTAGCGATCTGGGCCCAGTTGTTCAAAGCGTCGTTAGCTTAACGAGCTCGTTAAGGGTCATTTCGTTAACTGTTTTAGCAGATTCAATATACATTATTCTGATATTTTTTGCTGAAAAAATGTGAGTAGCTTTTGCACTGCAAAAGCTACTCACATTTTTTCAGCAAAAAAATTTCAACATATTTGAGTATCACTCGATGTAAATTTTAACGAATCGTTAACTAACGACATCGTTAGCTTTGAACAACTGGGCCCTGAAGATTACTCTGTGAGCCAATAATTATAATGTTTTCATTATATATAATGGAAAAGAATGACAGTACTAATATTTATTTGTACCCTGGTAAATGCGGGGTAAGGCCCCCACTCTGTACGTGTACTTTTTAAAGGGAGCTAACTGCATATCTATCTTCGAATACTGCTTACGCCCTCGCGATATGCCTTACGACTCGGACCCATGCGAAATGGGATGTGGAACAGCATTTTTTTATGAATCAGGGGCGGATCCTGGACGACTTCGAAGGGGTTCGATTTGATCAAATATCCGTACTTAACTCTACGTATTCGGACAGGCCTGAGCAGTCTAGACCCAGATCAGACGCTGCAGAATGCACTCACCCATTAATTTTATATACATTTCGCAGGTAGTAAAATGGACTTGTTGAAGAGAATATAATATAAAGAGTAAGGGGTGTGAAAATTTAGGGTCAATATGGTATCCCAAACTTATCAAAAATTTAAAATATATCCAAAATTTCCCATGAAAATGAAATATTGGGTCAAAAGGGGATTCGACTAGCCCCCCGAATCCTCCACTGAATTTGTTTTTTCTAACTTACTGGAAGCTTTATTCTTGTTCCGTTCCGTTCCATTAAATATAATCATCAGTGTAGATAACTATACATTGCGGAACGGAACGGAACAAAGTTCAGAAATAGCAAAACAAAATCTTTTATTCAAAAAACAACAAAAGGACATGTAACTGTTCAAGACGTTCAATTTTTCTTTTTTATCGAAAATAAGCCTTACAAGAAGAAATAATGAAAGGAGTTCTGCGCATTCTTGTTTCCTTCTATTCATTCCTATAATGCAAAGCAATCTTAAAATTTTGATTGCGTGTGCACCGTCGTCCCGCCTTACCATACTTTCTCCGTAGATTGGGATGGCTGTGGTCTTTGATTTTGGCTTTTCCTGGGTAACCAATTCTTACTATTTCATGTAGTCTTTGGTATATCTGCATGCTGCAAGACTTCATTTTTCTCACTTGCTGGAAGCCGAAAGCAGCTCTGTATATTCTTTTCCGTTCCGTTTCGTTAAATATAATTATTGGTGTGGATAATTATACTTTGCGGAACTGAACGGAACAAGGTTAATTAATGCCAAAACACAAACATTTTTTATTTTAAAACAACTAAATGACATGTACCTGTTTAAGAAGACATACAGGGAACATACATGCATACATACAGTGTACATACATACACGTGCGGTCAGGGAGGAAGACAGACAGACACACACAGAGATAAAACATACGTACAAACCTGTGGACGAGCGGAGCCATACACACATACATACATCAGGGGACGTTTGACTCCCTAATACTTTGTGTTTTTTTTTTTTTTTTTTTTTTTTTACTTGATTCTGGATGCTGAGAGCAGCTAGATATTCTTGTTCCGTTCCGTTCCGCTAAATATAATTATTAGTGTGGATAATTATACTTTGCGGACCGGAACGGAACAAAGTTTAGTAATGGCAAAACAAATCACCCAAAAGACAGGTACCTGTACAAAAGGATAAACAGAGAATAACCTGTACAAGAGGATAAACAGAGAATACATACATACATACATACATACATGTAGACAGGAGGCACAGACAGACAAACAGACGGAGTCGTATATACCTACATACATACACATGTGCACCTTTCTCGCCAATCCCTCCCCCGTCCCCTACCATTGGCATCATACTTGTTTCATCTAGTGTTCGGGTCGTACGTACGTACTTCCGTCTGACCATCCGTCCGTCTGTCTCTCCTTATGTAATTCTGTTACACCCAGTTCAACATATTTGTAACTGGTAGATTTTTAGATTCCTCTTATTGTAGCAGGTTGAAATTTACATGCATACATACATGCATACATACGTGCATACATGAACAGGCAGGCACGGACAGACAAAGGCGCAGATTAGCCTGTGCAGCTGCACAGTCTGAATAATGCTTTTATAATGCGCTTAGTTTCCATAGCAATTAACAAGTATATAGAAGACAAATGGGCCTCGTCACATGATTTATGCCTACACGAACAGCAAAGGTGCAGATCAGCATGTGCATCCGTGCAGTCTAGTCAAAGCCTTTGGTATTCCCTGATTAGACTTATAACACATCTTGTTTCAATGCGAATAACAAAGGCGCAGATCAGCCTGTGCATCTGCGCTGTCTGAGCGTGTCTATTTTCTATCAGAATCAGAATTTCACTGGTGATAGTCTAACGACATTCATTCTCCAGGACCTGTAATATGGGAAGTTAGTCCCTAGCTCTCACCAGAGAGGTAAACCTAGCCACACCATCTTCTGCACCTTCAACAGAGGTAATTATCGAATCTGGAAGGGCATCCCAATCTCTGATTGTTTGAGGGAAGAATGAGCCCTTGTAAATGTCAGTTCTTGCAGCGGGGGTCTGAAAAGTCAGTGAGTGATGATTTCTATTCGTCTATTTGGGAGGATAAGATCATCTGCTGGAATGCTGGCAGCACCCTTTAGACCTTTGTACAAAAGAATCAGTCTCCCATTTTTAGCTCGCGGGACTATGTCCCTGGAGAGCTTATGTTGTCACCGTCGTTGGCGTCGGCGTCTGTCGGCGTCCGCGTCGGCGTCCGCGTCAGCGTCGGCGTCCGCGTTAGCACAATGTTTAAGTTTTCAAAGGTGTTCATAGTATTTTTTAATTATTAAAGGTACTGCTTTCATATTTGGCCTACACCTACCTTAGGGTAGGACCTTTCAATAGCATATACCCCCATTCCCAAGTTAGACCATTTATGTAGGTCAAGGTCAGTTCTTACTTTGTCATTTACACCCATGTTTAAGTTTTGCGTTTAAGTTTTGAAAAGTGTTTGTAACTGCTGAAGTATTCAAGATAGAGCTTTAATATTTGGCCCACACCAGCCTTAGGGTTAGACCTTTCAATAGCACACACTCCTTTCTAAGTTTGACCTTCTGCTTAGGTCAAGGTCAGGTCATACTTTGTCATTTAAACCCATGTTGAGTTCTGCGCTAAGTTTTGAAAATTGTTTGTAACTGCTAAAGTATTCCAGATACTCCTTTAATATTTTGCCCACACCAACATAAGGGCAAGACCTTTTAATAGCACACACCCCTTCCTCAGTTCGACCTTCTGCCTGGGTCAAGGTCAGGTCATACTTTGTCATTTAAACCCATGTTGGAGTTCTGCGTTTAAATTTTGATAAGTGTTTGTAACTGCTGGAAGTATTCAAGGTACCGCTTTAAAATTTGGCCCACAACTACCTAAGGGTAAGACCTTTCAATAGCACACACCCCGTCCTCAGTTTGACCTTCTGCCTAGGTCAAGGGCAGGTAATAGTTTGTCATTTAAACCCATGTTCGAGTTCTGCGTTTAAGTTTTGAAAAGTGTTTGTAACTGCTGAAGTATTCAAGATACCACTTTAATATTTGGCCCACACCAATATTAGGGTTAAACCTTTCAATATCACACACCCCTTCCTCGGTTTGACCTTCTGCCTAGGTCAAGGTCAGGTCAAACTTTGTCATTTAAACCCATGTTTGAGCTCTGCATTTCAGTTTTGAAAAGTGTTCGTAATTGCTGAAGTATTCAAGATATCGCTTTAATATTTGGCTGACACCTACCTTAGGGTAAGACCTTTCAATAGTACACACCCCTTCCTCAGTTTGACTTTTTGCCTAGATCAAGGTCAAGTCATACTTTGTCATTAACAGCTGTCTTTAAGTTTTGAAAAGTACATGACTGCTGAAGTATGTAAGATATAGCTTTCATATTTCATCCACACCAACCTAAGGGATTCAGCATGTAAGATACAGCTTTTATTTTTTGTCCACACCAACCTAAGAAGATATTTCAATGGCATATACCCCAACCCTCATTTTTGACATTCTTCAGACATCAAAGTCAGGTCATACTCTGTCATATAAGTTTAAGTTCTGCATTTAATCTTTACTATTTAATAAAAATTGTTTGCTTATCCGATTAGCCCTTTTCGGCGAGCTGCATTGTCTTCTGACAACTCTTGTAGTTTTTTCCAGTATTCCAGTCATAATCCCAAGTAGCAATTAGTAGCAATTAACTAATATATAGAAGACAATAGAGCCTTGCCATATGATTTTATGTCTATGGGAACAATAAAGGCGCAGATCAGTCTGTACCTGCGCATCTGTTTCTGGCGAAAGAATACACACAACACCGTTATACCGTTTAGAGGACTAATTAAGCCTGCCCAGTAAACGTGTGGCTTTGTAAACTGACCGCGCTCGACATGACTTTATCGGGATGACTGGGCCGTAAAGCCTCAACAAAAAGAAAATTACTTTTATATGGCATAAGGGCCCTTTTATGCGTTGGGACTATAATGCCTTGTAAATGAGAATATCACGCTTCGCAAACAGTTTATGGTGATGTTATCTTACACAACCTCTCTGATCAGAATGTGCGGGTGACCAGGCTTATCTGGTATTCAATGGACGCAAATAGTCGAATGCATGTGTTATAATTTCAGATGCAATATTAAACAATGTATTTCGAATATGTGTGCCCATACAGATCAGCCTGCACGCTCGCCTAATGACACAGATGATCAACAGAAACAAAGTGCATGTTTTGTACTAAGCGCATCTGTTACTGACTAATGTAGACTTTGATCAGTCTGTACTGGACGCACAGTTGAAGCCTTTTAATATTTAAATGGACAGACCTCCTACTGCCCTTACTGTTTTCGTTAGGAACAAAATATTGTACTTCTTTTAGTGTCACAATTCGTAAAAGCGGGAAAGAAGATTACGGTTTTATACTTTTTTTTATATTTTAATCATGATAGATAAATGGCAATATATATATACCACTGGATTGAGTGAGGTTCGAACCCACGCCGGCTACGACGGCAGCGCCTAGCCCTTCAGAGTCAGGAGTCATAACCACTGCACCACTACGCTTGTTAAAAAACAAGTTTCATGGAACAGAGTTATGCCTGATTTCTCTGAATGACCCGTCGGATAGGGTATATTTTTGGTGCGCTAGCGCACTCATTATATACAAGGAACTCTCTGGATCCATAGGCTACTGAAGCTTGAAAATAGTATTATAATTTAAGATTTAAACAAACTTCAACAAAGAATTCCGGTCCAGGATCAATACTGATGCAAGTACTTCAGAAAAAAGTGTATAGGGAGAAATATGAAATACCACTGGATTGAGTGAGGTTCGAACCCACGCCGGCTTTATATATATATATATATATATATATATATATATATATATATATATATATATATAATATATATATATATATATATATATATATATATGTAAAAGGATAGTTAAATCGAGGTAACACAACAAATCATATAATAAGATGTTCTTTTCAAATTTCTTACAGCTAATTTATAAAAGCAATGATCCTAGTGTCTGACTTTAGCAATTATTTAGTTTTTATGGTTGCTATGGTAACAGAAAATGCTAAAGTCAGTTGAAATTAGGAAAATACGCATTTTGGACTGATTTTCAAAGATTCAGACATTAAATTAACATAGAGCACAGCTGAATACCAAAAAGATATGTTAACAGATGACAAATGTTATCCAATTACACAAAATATAGTACGCAGCTGTGCTCGCATATAAATTTTAAAAACAGATGTACTTTCACACGTGCATATTTTATTCAAAATACCTATTTTCCTAATTTTAGCTTATGTCAATGGCCGACTTCTGTTACCATAGCAACCATAAAAGGAAATTTTATTTCTATTCACATGGCCTGTCACTTTTGTGTACAGGTAATATCTGTGCCGTGTAATGAGAAAACGAGTCACTGACATAGGCGAACAGCGGATGTACGGATCAAATAGATCTGCGCAGTCTCATCAGAACTTATACTGTTCGCCAATACATGGCATGAAATTCAATGGTTATGTAAGCAAACCGCGAAAGCCCTGATCAGGCTACATGGGTGCGCAGGCTAAATCAGGCCTTCTCTGTTCACATATGCCATAAGACCCCTTTTCTCATGGCATGGCTACTTTTGCTTGTCGTTGGTATAGGCACCTTTTCCGAGTATGACTAGCCCGTTTCAAAATGAGGCTTCACTCCGCCCAATCTCTAGCAACTTTCCAAGTGTATTGGGAGGTATTTTACCTTCTCAAAAAATCCTAAGAGACCATGGTCTCATGTAAGCGGTAACGTTAGTAAATCCCGGACTATGCGCCGGTACTTATTACCCAACGGTACTCGTACCTACTTAACGGGGTTAGGAAAAGATTCAAGAGAATCAGTTTTGACAGAATTTAAAATAATGAATATTTATATTACCTGGGGTTCAGGGTGCGGGAGAAAAGGGTTGTCAAGAAAAGGGAGGGAAGGTATAAAAAGAATGACGGAGAAGAGAGAAAGACACACACACTGTTACCTTCATATAATACAGACAATAAAGTTAAAGGTAGTTTAAGTATTCAAATAAACGATTCAGTATTTATTAGTATTATAATTTATTACACATGCTTGATCTAAATATTTAGGTCGTTTTACGTTGCTGGAGTCTCTTGCAATAAAATTAGTTGAGATTGCAGGATACCATTGAAAACTTAGGGACAAATAATTATAATAACTGTGGTCTCTTCGGTGTAATTTATTGCATAATCCATCGATAAGGTTATAAGACAGAATTATAGAGGCTGTGGCCACTTAAATGTATTTTATTGTACGAGACCATCGGCAAACTGGAAACACAGTATTATTGTGGTCGTGGTCTCTTCTATGTATTTTATTGCATGAGACCATCAACAATTTTGAAACGAAGAATAAAAGTGGTCGTGATCTCTTCAACGTATTTTATTGCACGAGACCATCAACAACTTTGAAACATAAAATATTAGTGGTCATGGTACCTTAGGTGTATTTTATTGCTAGAGACCATCAACAACGTTACAACACAAATTATTGTGGTTTGTGGTCTCTTCGGTGTATTTTATTACACCAAAAACGTTACAACGCGCCGATTTTAGTGCCATTTTTCTGTTTGGTATACTTTAATGTTTGAGACCATCGGCGACATTGAAACACATAAACCTGGTGGTCGTGGTCTCTTTGGTGTAATTTACTGCATGAGATCATAAACAACTTTGAAACACAAAACCATAGTGGCCTTGGTCTCTTCGCTGTTTTTTTATCACATGAGACCAGCAACCTCTCAATATATAAAACATAATGGTCATGGTCTCTTCGCTCCAATTTATTTCATGAGACCATAAAGGTTACCACACAGAATCACAGAGGCTGTGGCCTCTTCAGTATATTTTATTGCAAGAGACCATCAACAGCGTTGAAACACAGAATCATAGTAGAGACCATCAACAACGTTGAAACACAGAATCATAATGGGCATGATATTTTCTATGCATTTTATTGCTATAACCATCAAAAATGTTACAACACAGAATCATTGTGATTGTGTTTTCTTCGTTGTATTTTCTTGCATGAGACCATCAACAATTTTGAAACACAAAATCACATTTGCGTGGTCACTTTGTTGGTATCCATTGCATGTGAACATCATTTCTGTGACAACAAAGAATCATAGTGGCCGTGGTCTCTTCAGCATATTTTACTGCAAGAGACCATCAACAACGTTGAGACACAGAATCATAGTGGTCGTGTTATCTTCTAGGCATTTTATTGCTAGAGACCACCAACAACGTAACAACGCAATCATTGTGCTTGTGTTCTCTTCTTTGTACTTTATTGCTTGAGACCATCAACAACTTTGAAACACAAAATCATAGTTGCGTGAGCACTTTTGTTTTACATTGCATGAAAACAGCTTTTCTGTAAGAACAAAGAATCATAGTTGCCGTGGTCTCTTCGGTGTATGTTATTCCATGAGACCATCAGAAACCTAACAACAACACAGAATAAAGTGGCCTTGTTCTCTTTAGTATACTTTAATGCATGAGACCATCAACAACATTGAAACACAGAAGTATTGTGGTCGTGGTCTCTTTGTTGTATTTTATCGCATGAGACCATCAACAACTTTGAAACATAAAATCATAGTGGCCGTTGTCTGTTTGGTGTTATTCATTGCATGAGAACATCAACAGATTTACAAGATCCTAGTGGCCGTGGTCTCTTCGATGTATTTTATTGCATGAGACTATCAACAACGTTACAACACATTTTAATAGTGGCATTGGTCTCTTTGGTATACTCTTAATGTTTGAGACCGTCGGCAACATTGAAATACAGAATCCTAGTGGTCGTGGTCACTTTGATGTATTTATTTTATTCTATTTTATGAGACGATCAACAATTATGAAACATAAAAGCATAGTGGTCTTGGTCTTTGGTGTATTTAATTGCATGAGACCATAAACAGCTTTGAAATACAAAAGCGTAGTGGCCATGGTCTCTTCGCTGTATTTTATCGCATGAGACCATCAACTTTATAACAAACAATCATAATGGTCATAGTCTCTTCGCTGTATGTTATTGCATGAGGCCATCAACATTACAGACAGAATCATTGTGGCCATGGTCTCTTCAGCATATATTATTGCGAGACCATCAACAACGTTGAAACACAGAATCATAGTGGCCATGTTATTTTCTATGCATTTTATTGCTAGAGACCATGAACAACATAACAGTTCAGATATCATTGTGGCTGTGTTCTCTTCGGTGTATTTTTGCTTGAGACCATCAACAACTTGAAATACAAAATCGTATTGCGTGGTCACTTTGGTGCCATTCATTGTATGAGAATATCATTTCTGTAAGAACAATGAATCATAGTGGCAGTGGTCTCTTCGGTGTATTTTTATTGCACGAGACCATCAACAACGTTACAACACAGAATATTAGTGGTACTGGTCTCTTGGGTATACCTTATTGCATGAGACCATAATAAAACATTACGACACAGAATCCTAGTGACCGTCGTCTTTTGATAGACCATCAAAAAGTTACAACACAAAACCATAGTAGTCACTGTCTCTTCGGTATCTTTTATTGCATGAGACCATAAAGAAAGTTTATACATAAGCTGTTACAACACAGAATCAAAATGGCTGTGGTATCATCTGTGTAATTTACTATGGAGACCATCAACAACGATGAAACAGAGAATCATAATAATAATGGTGTCTTCTATGTATTTTATTACTAGAGACAATCAACAGCGTTACAACACAAAACCACAGTAATCGTGGTTTTCGGCGTACTTTATTGCATGAGACCATCAGAAACGTAACAACACAGAATAAATTATCCTTAGTCTCTTTAGTATACTTTAATGCATGAGACCATCAACAACATTGGACACAGTATCGTAGATGTCGTGGTCTCTAGTGCATTTTATTGCACGAGACCATCAACAACTTTAAAACACAAAAGCATAGTGGCCGTGGTCTATTTGGTGTACCTTATTGTATGAGATCATCAGCAACGTTACAACACAGCGTAATGGTGATTGTGGTCTCTTCGTTACATTTTATTGCATTAGACAATAAAGAACGGCCGTGGTCTTTTGATATATTTAACTGCAGGAGACCATAAAAAATTTTGCTACATAAGGGCATAGTGGCCGTGGTCTCTTCTGTGTATTTTATAACAAGAGACCTTAAACAGTGTTAAAACACATAATAGGTAAAGGGCTGTGGTAGCTTCTGTTTAATGTATTGCAAGAGTATCAACAATGATGAAACGCAGAATCTTAATTGTCGTGGTATCTTCCATGTATTTTGTTACTAGAGACTATCAACAACGTTACAACACAAAACCATAGTAGTCGTGGTCAATTCTGTACTTAATTGCATGACCATCAACAACTTTGATAAATAATATCATAATGGCTGTGATCTCTTCGATGTATTTTATTGCATGAAACCATTAACAACATTTCAACACAGATTCATAGTGGCACTATTCCAACACAATTCCGAATCCTAGTGGCCTAGATCTCATCAATGGTTTTTGTTGCATGAAACCATCAACTACGCACGAACACAGAATTATAGCGGCCGTGGTCCCTTCGGTGTAATTTACTGCTATAGACCATCAACAACATTGAAACACAGGCTCATAGTGGCCGTGGTCTCTTCGTTGTAATTGATTGTGTGGGACCATCAACAACATTAAACCACAAAAGCAATGTGGCCGTGGTTTCTTCGGTAGTTTTTGTTGTTTGAGACCATCAAGAACATTTCAGCCCATAATAAGTGTGGCTGTTGTTTATTCGATCTATTTTATTGCAAGAGACCATCATCAACGGTGAAACACATCATTATAGCGGCCGTGGTCTCTTCTGTGTTTTCAATTGCAAGATACCATCAACATTATAGAACGCAAAATCATAGCAATGAAGATCTCTTCGGTATATCTTATTGCATGAGACCATCAATAATTCTACAACACAGAATCTCATTGTGGTATTTTGGTATATTTTAGTTCATGAGACCATCAAGAACGTTACAATACACAATCAAAGTGTTCATGGTCTCTTTAATGTGTTTGATTGCATGGGACCATCAACAACTTCGAAACACAGAATCATAGTGGCTATGGTCTCTTCTGTGTAATTAAATGCATGTCAACACCAGCAACGCTACAACAAAGAATACGAGCACTTGTGGTTTCTTTGGGGAATTTAATTGTTTTGGACAATCAACAACTTTGAAGCACAGTTCGGTACTGGTGGTTTCTTTGGTAACTTATGTTCATGACATCATCAAGGTTACAACACAGAATCATATTGGACCTTGCCTTGGTTTTTTTTTTTTTTTTGTGTGTGTGTGTGTGTGTGTGTGTGTGTGTGTGTGTGTGTGTGTGTGTGTGTATTCAATATGAGACCAACAAACCTGTTTCAACATAGAATCATAATGACTGTGGTCTCTTTGGTATATTTTATTGTTTGGGACCATCAAAAACATTGAAACGCAAACTCATAGTGGCCATGGTCTCTTTGGTGTAATACATTGCATGAGACGATCAAGAACATTGAAACAAGGAATCCTAGTGGCCAAGTGGTAATGATCTCTTCAGTGTAATATATTGCATGAGACCATCAACAGCATCGGCATACAGAATCCAGATTGCCGTGGTCTGCGATTACTTTTATTATTTGAGACCATCAACTTAAAATACAAAATCATAGTGTCTGTGGTCTTTTCGGTAGATTTTATTGCATGAGACCATCAACAACCTTACAACACAGAATCGTAGTGTTTGTGGTTTCTTCTGTGTATTTTAGTGCAGGAGACCATCAACCACTTTGAAACACAGAATCCTAGTGGCCGTCATATCCTTGTTGTACTTGGGTTTATCAACAACATTATAACAGAATCATAGTCGTCATGGTCTCTAAGGTGTACTTTATTGGATCAACAACGTTGAAACACAGAGTTGAGGGGGGGTGTAGGTATTCCGACCGCGGTCGAGGTCCCACTCTGCCTCACACTGCCTCCCCGCCCAGTCAGGGCGACAGATGTGGTATGTCTCACCCCAAGGGTTTTGCGCCTCTCTTCTTTATTTCTAGGAGTCAGGTTCATAGCGGCTCGTTCACAGAGATAACTCTGGACGAGTAACTGATTTTATGTTAGCAAGTGTTAGGCGCTTTTTTGTGTGTTGTTATATTTCTTTGTGTTTTTGTTTATCATATGTTTAATGACTGACGTGGTTACTCCACGTTTGTCGTATTACGTTGATGTGCTAACACACTTTGTAGTCTGTTTAAAAGTCGTTTCTTTCTTTATTTCAGAAGACAATATCTGAATGCAATAGATCTTTCGGGAGCCAGTCCCTTCTTCAGTTGCATAAAGATGAAACGATATAAGTGTACCTTCGCTAAGGTTATGGACATTCGTGCATATTTGATGCGGTCATATCTTTGTCGGTAGCATCTGAATTTTATCATAGGGTGTACTTTTGTGTCAAGTTCTCCAGTACTGTGTATTGGTAAGACTCACTGGGTTGGTACCAGGAAAATATTATTTATGTTTGTCACATGGGGAACATAGCCAGGTTGGTACTGGACAACTCAAATGTTCCCAGAAGTGGCCAGGTTGGTACTGGACATAAATTAGCTTCTTTTTCTGATTGTTTGAGGAAAGTAATTTAAAGTTTAGCAATACAGTATTCATTGAAAACAAACACTTGTTGAGAAGTCAAAGTTCTACCTTCGACTAGCCTGCTTGGGGCTACTACCGTTAACTGACCGTCTGTTCAGAGGTGTGTCGAATGAGCCATAAGAGGCGGTGCTTCAATCACTTGCTCATTTTAATTAACGTCTTTTAGCCGCTCAGTTTCCTACTGAGACATGATTCAACACCCATGTGGACGTCTTGGGAGATCGTCTGCATTACTCAATTTATAGACAGAGGCGGCTATTGTTAAAGACGACTTAGAGAGCGTTAAGTAATAAATAAAGAGTTCAAATAGTGGTTGAGCGTCGTTAGATCTTTAATGTGTTTTTAAATGGTGCTGCCAGTGTTTCACGTGGAAAATGGTCCCTTAGGCTCATTTGGTCAGTTATATCTAGTTTGTTGCATAGATCCTTACGAGCCTGCGTATATTTCGTCTCTTAGTTCCTTGAGATTGGTAGGCCACATGTACCATCCAGTGTGAGATAATTAAAAACTGCGCGGATGCGCTTGTTTATTCCTTATCAGTTGACAGTGTAGATCCTGATTGTACTGCGTGGTTATGTCTGGGGTCAGTTTACGTGACATCCAGTTTAAGATAAGTTAAGACTGCGCGGATGCGCATCTCCATTACAGATATTTTTATAGTGTAGGTCCTGATTGTCCTGCGTTGTTGTATAGTTAAAAGCATGTCTATACCCTTCAATGTAGGATAAGTTAAGACTGCGCCGGTATGCATATTTGATATCTAATAGATTCAAGTATATTGGTTCAAATGATAGAGCTGCGTGGTTATATGGTCGCCAGTAACGGTACTCTTCGGTCTAAGACAAGTTGAGATTGCGAGGCTGCATGTATCTACCATTATTTAGTATCTAGGGTAGCTCCTGATTGTGAACATGGGTTTAAATGACCAAGTATGACCTGACCTTGACCTAGGCAGACGGTCAACCTGAGGAAGGGATGTGTGCTATTGAAAGGTCTAACCCTAAGGCTGGTGAGGGCAAAATATTAAAGCTCTATCTTGAATACTTCTGCATCTATGTACACTTTTCAAAACTTAAACACAAAACTTAAACATGGATGTAAATGACAAAGTAAAAACTGACCTTGACCTACATAATTTAAAGGGTCTAACTTGGGGATGGGGGTGTATGCTATTGAAAGGTCTTACCCTAAGGTAGGTGTAGGCCAAATATGAAAGCAGTACCTTAAACAATTAAAAACAATGCACACCTTTGAAAACTTAAACATTGTACTAACGGGGACACCGACAGACGCCGACGCCAACGACTGGGTAACAACATAAGCTCTCCAAGGACACAGTCCCAGCGAGCTAAAAACTGACAATTAATTTTGAAGGATTCACCTGCCGCTTTCATCTCAGTTTGTCAGAAGCATATCAGATGCTATAACTCAAAGCATCTGCTGATAATTGTGATGATATAGAAGCAGTGGATTTTGACTCTTACAAACACATTTTTCCTACACTCGTTTAACTTCCGTTCATAAACAGAATCAAATGCAGAGATTTCAAAACTACTTAAGGCATTTACAAACATAATTATTATTCTTGACTACTTCAATAATGTTGGCCAACGCTAAAGATACGCTCATGCTAATCAAGGTGACTTTCGGCGGGATCATTATATAGAGCCAGCCAAGTGTATTTTTTTTGTCTGTATCGTTACAGATTGTGATCCTTTCCTGCATCAACAAATAATAACAATTTTTGGCTAACTGAAAATTAAGCAATTGCCATGCCCATTCCTAGGCAGTGCCTAAATTCATTTTATCTTATGATGACGTGTTGAAGTGGCTAATTTCGCCACCATGTTTGGGCAGATATCTGGCAGATTATCCTTGAAGCAAATCATTTTAACCACAGCATACACCTTCCCCACTAACGCCTGAGCAAGGAATATAACAAGCACCAACCCTAGAAACAACCAGAGTAGAAACAAAGTTATAAGTGAAAAAATATGATATTATTTTGAAAAGGCAGTGGCTATTCGTATGGCACAGAACGGATAGCCTATATAGGCTAAGCATACGGCCCCGTACACTCAGACTATATTGGCTAATCGTGAGGTTACGATTAGCCAATATAGGCTAGAAAGACTAATCGTACGGGGTCGTATGATTTGCCAATCTAGGCTAATCATTTGGGGCTGTACGATTAGCCTATATTGGATATTCATACTGGGCCATACGAATAGCCACTGCCTTTTAAAAATGGGGAGGCAACTCAGATTTATGTTTATAAATTTATATATAACATTGTTCATGAGTTGTAGGTATTTTAGCAATTTTAATGGGGTCAAATTTAAATATCAAGGACTAATCCCAAAGACATTGTATACTTCAAGTTAGAAATAAATATTATATGTTTTTTCAGCAGAGATAAAAAATTTTCATCTGAAAATTTCCTTTTAATTTTTTATGGCCCATTTTTACGCCTGTATAATTTTGAATCCCTTAAAACCCACTTTTATGTAGAGAAACTTGGGTTTACAAGGTTAAATATTATTTCTTATTTCTGCTAAAAAATAGATTGTGGTACTCGTTACAACCGCCTCGTCGAGGCTAAATGTTCTCCGATTAAAGTGCTAATCGTTGTGAATTCGATTGAGTATGCTTAGAAATTCTATTTGTCTGCTCTTTTTATCTTTTAGTAAAAAATATTAATAAATCTTTGTTTTGCTCATTGTTTAATTAAAAAATAAGCTCTAGATGAACAAAGCGAATTCAGGATAACTGTACATGTGAATTTGGTGAAACGAGCCTTTCCTGGAATCGCCAAACTTCTATCAGCCATCCTTAAAGTATTCAACATAACAATAGATAACTGGACTAATCAGTTAACTATGGCCCGAGTTGGTTATGTGCCGAGTTTGTTATGTGCCGAGTTGGTTATATGCCGAGTTTGCAATGTGCCGAGTTGTCCCACAATCATACACTATTATGCAAAAAAAAGGTATTAAGTCAGACAGAATGGGTATTTTTAGTTCCATTTCGTTTATAAATAAACAATAATATGTTAGTTACCTTCTTCGCAACGGATTTCCAGGCATTTTTCATGGCTACAAAGGTAATGATCGAAATTGCTGAATTAACGTAAATTGTAAGAAACCACGAAGTCCGGTTTTTAACCTGCTGACAAGCGTGGAAGCAGAGAGTTCACGCCGACCAACAAGAACGATGTACGGGTACCAGCTGAACGGAAATACCTGCCTATGGGACCATGGTCTCATAGGGAAATTTGAATCAGTGTTATACCTCGTATTGGGGTATAATTGCCTCACGGTCAATGTGAAAAAAAGTTAATCTTTATAGCGCCCTGTTTGCATTATACGTCTCGGGAACAATATAGCAGTATAGTGTACTGTCGCAATCAAAGAGCACGGTCCAGATATTTTGATTTGTCAATATTTATTGCAGTGCATTGCGCCTATCGATATTTCCCCCGGAGGGTGTGGGGGTGGTGTGGCGGAGGGGATGGGGTGGGGGGCGAAGGGGCGACCCAAGGCATAGTACGGTAGCGCTCAGCACGCACATTATGCATGTACGTAACAATAAAGAAACATGAACTTATATAAAATATTTGCTTCTTTACGATAGGGACTGCTCTTAACGGAAATAATTTATCACTTTCAAAACAGGGGGTGGGGACTCTAAAAGGAAAGAATTTGCTCCCTCAGAGAGGAAATTCTTTTTCTTTAACAGATGTCCCTATTTAGGAAGCGATAACAAGATTTTTTTAAGATTCTTGCTGTGTTTGCGTAACGATAATTCCGTTCTGGCTACGGCAATACCGCCGAGAGGATTAGGCTGCAAAGACTTCCCTCACACGGGAATTAGAAGCTTTCTTTACCAGCAAACGCATGAAGAATGTGCTGAAAATTATATGTCCGCCTTCAGAACTTTAGACACAAATTTTGGACCCCAGGGTGGGAAAATAGTCTCGAAATGTTAAAAATTGTCAAAGACCCCTGTGTCATCCCGCCGCCCCCACCCCGCACTTTCTGATAGGTGACTATGTGAACCGTATGAAGGAAGGCTAGTGAAACTTGCTCCCGTCTGGTTGCAGATTTGGCCAGTGGACTAGAATTTACGCCAACGCCGTCCACACCCAGGGAAACCCGATATCGGGATATCGGAGGTTGCGAGATTGATTGTGTTGGGGTTTAACGACACGTCAACCCTTGAGGGTCATTTTGTGTCGTCTCCCAGAGAAAGGGAGAAGAGAGATAGAAGAGAGAGTAGAGGAGACAAAAGAGAGGGACAGGGAAGAAAGAGGAACAGAAATGAAAGTGAAGAAACAGAAGAAATAAAAACATTCCCCCTCTACCCTTACCCACTACAAGGATAGCAGGCCTTGCCCAACTGTAAGCCAATATCAGTTGGACGCCCCGGTGATGTAAGATACACAGCACCTTCGCACCACCCGACCACCCCTACCGGAGGTTGCGAGATTTCGGAGGTAAACAAATGACGTCATCCAGCGACAGGGTATGTACTTATCCATTTTTGATAGCTTATATCTTAATCATTTGATAAAAAGCTGAGGTTGCTCGTTCTAGAGACACAATAATGAATACGCTAAAGCAAATATTTCCTTTCTCAGCTACTTTGTGGAGGTGAAAACGGCATTTGAAACAAGATGATCTATTTTTCATCTCATTTTTTGCCTTTTCGACGGCTACCAGCCCGATCATGGTAAATGACATGTTGGTTTATTATTGCCCGAGGATGGACTTATCTCTTCTGCGACTGTCTTCATAGTTGTTTCAGTTTATCAACAAAAAAATAACGCCTCCGGATGAAATTTAAAGCAAATACTAGCGAAATTTTGGATAACGGAATATTCGGAGGTACATTGACACATCATGCTGTGGATCTCGGAGGGAATGTTGCTGGATTTCGGAGGAACTGAAAATTGACGGAGTGAGTTCTGTCTAAAAAAGCAATATAAATTAAAACCTGCTCGCACAATATGGTGCTAAGCCTGTGTGCAAATACTAGTGTCTCTTTTTGTAGCAATTTTAATAGGGTTTGACTGGTTTGAAGGAGAGTTTAATGTAATAATATTACTAGAACCAATGCCATTACGTTTAAGAATTTATATGCTATAAAACAGCTTTTCGCTGCAAAAATGATGTTCTGTATGTGAAACGTGATATTTTCCTACCTAAGTTCCGATTGAAATGTTGATTTTGGAAACTCATAAGAACCGCAGCACCGATGTGGTGCCAACGAGTGCCTTCAGATCAGAAATAATAAACGTAACGTTACCACTGTAAATCTATGATATATCAATTATTTATAGCAATATCCCAACTCGGCATAATATTCACCAATATCAGTACAAAAACTCTATAATAAAGTTAACAACAGGTGCTTATTCGTCCATCGGGCTGACATTTGTATATCTACTTACAAGAATCTATTTTCTTATACCGAGTCGTTCATATTTGACCATTACCTATGTTAGGTGGGGCGCTTAATTTAGAATTTAGCAATAATAATAATAATAATAATAATAATAATAATAATAATAATAATCACACGATGAGCTCTTTAAAAATGTTTACAATCTATTAAGAAGCATACCTCTGAGTCCCAGTCTATACCATACGGGCTTTCAACTCCTCTGTTGTCTACAAATCTTTATGGACAGTCCGCTTATCTAGGTTTTTAAGCAGCAGCCAGAAAAATTACACATTCCCCTGTAATCCCATCTTAATATAAGTGAGATTTGCAAGGGGTCTTCACCGCATAAATTTGCTAGCGTGATATAATAATTATATGAGTTGTATCGAGGAGACCTTTGTCATTTTCATTTGCTTGCTATCAGTAGAAAACATTGCAGATTTTGTAACATGTTCCTCCATACGCGCTGTGCGCGCGCGCGTGCATGTGTGTGTGTGTGGGGGGGTGGGGGTGGGGATTGGGGTGGACAAAGTTATTCAAAATTGGGGGGGGGGGGGGGGGGGGGCGGAGTTAGCGAACGTAGTCCCCATTGTTGACAAATTATTTAAAAAATCAAGCAGATTTTAATCGAAAACACAGGTTACACCCCTAATTTTCAACTCTACATCGACATTTTCTGAGCATTTACACGCCTCCATACGGTCACACCATCCCCATTTCAAAACCCACGGGCCTGGGTTTTTAAGCCTAAATTACATGTAAGTGAAAAATCCATGGAGGGTCTGACCGATCAAACGATGAAACGAGACTTGTATCCCTTTCGGGCCAATTATTTTAAAAATCATGCAGGTTTGGCCATAAGATCACTTTACATTCCTTAATTTTGCATCCTCCATCGGCATTTTGTTGGCATCTGTGTCCCCTTTAAGAATAGCAAAGAATTCACACACCCGCCCCTTCCATTTCAAAAGTCTGTGTATAGGCCTGGAAACTCACCAAAGGCACAAAACGTTGTGATGAACAAATATGAAAACACGCAGAATGAAATTTTCATGTCTTAAAAAATACAAACTTTTCAGAAAGAAAACTGTTAATTTTCGTATTATTATTATTTTTTTTTTCATCGAGGCGGTTCTAACGATAACCCGCAACCTATGTTTTAGAGCAGAAACGACGTGGTTCTTAAGAGTACCTCAATACATATTTTAGAGCAGAAACAAGAAAAAAAAAAAAAAAAAAAAAAAAAGAAAAAGATTTATAGCCCTGCAATCCCCACTTTTTCTATGTGAAGTCGTGT